>JAUPFV010000002.1:39188498-39713629 GCA_036936605.1 Limnanthes douglasii subsp. nivea
AGAAAGATCAATTTATTTTTTGTGTAGCAAGTTGGGAGTCTTTGATTTACACTTTCGAACTTGAGGGGGAGTATTAAATTAGATTTGTATTGATTGTAAAAACAGCTGTAGACATTAAGATAGATTGATTGTTACACTAGTTACACTATAGTCAGCGAAGATAATGGTCTGACTGTATTGATTATAGTCATAATTAGTTATAGCTATAGGACATGTATATATAACTGTGTACGGGAGCACTTTCTAAACCATCCAAAAAGATCTTTATTTTTTACATGGTACCACAGCAAAGTTTTAAGCGATGTGTTTAACAGGTAGTCATGTCCACGATGTTAATATACAAAATATCATGCTCATTACATATCACTATGAGAAATATCACGCCCATCATATTGAATCAAGTTTAAGGGGGAGTGTTAGAGAATAAACTTACTCTCTTTCACTTGATTAGTTGTCTCACATGGCTTAGACTGAAAATTATAAGCGATATAACTCAACTAGTATGAAGCTTTATGGGACAATAACAAAAGCAAAACCATAAAACTAAAACCTAAAACTAATAATTTTTCATTCTTTTGTGAAGATATCAAATTTTTATTCTTTTAAATATCACTAAAAATCAAAACCCAAAACTAATATAATTGTTGAAACTAATATAATTATTTCAAGATAACTGAAACAAATAATTTGTTCAATAAAGAAAACAATTAGTTATTTTTCTTAAAAGTAATAATTAAGTGTTTCTACGGAAGAACGATGCCAACCAATTGAGTAGTCGAGTGTTGCCATCAGTTGACGATAGATGACTCCACTTCGAGTTGCATCTTCCTCTCGTTTACCTAGTATATTTTGCGACATGTTTGCACACCATGTTACCTACTATGTTTGAGAGAGAGGGGTAATTTCACGATTTATTTTGTTGTTTAGTTGATATATGTACTGTCATTTTGTATGTTTTGCTAACTTCATAATGTGTTATTATTTATAAGAGCGTGAGATGTGTTTTTACATCCACTACACCAGTAATAGGAGATAGATTTTGGGACCTCAATGTATGGTTAAAGAGGTGTTGGATTCCATTCATTTCGGAAGGCTAATTGATTGGTTGTTTGTTATGCATCCGCATAGAGTTATTATCTAGGTTTTCTTAGAGCGTCGGAATCAGGAAACAAACAGTTTCCATGTAATCTCTGGTGAGATGACTATCTCCCTCGATAATATGCATACAATATTGGGCTTGGAGGTCAAAGGTGATGTCGGTTGTTTTCGGTTATTGATGACAAGTCATAGCCCATGCACGAGGCTTCATTACTCATATGTATTGATTACAAGGTTCTTATAACTGAGATTGAGTTACAAAAAGAGATTGGGTTGAACCTAGGTATTTTTAGAGTATATTTAGCGGGCGACCTACCATGACCATAACGCTTTGCTCATTGAAGATATGGTCCATTAAGGCTGTCTGTGCTTATATTCACTATATGTTTGGTTCTAGTCTATTTGCTGACAAGAGCAACGCGTATGTCAGTTTCAAGTACGTGTTCCTCTTATGGGACTTGACCATGCAAGTTAGGCACTACGCTAAAGGTACCATGGTGTTGGCGTATTTGTATTATCATCTCAAAGAGGCCTCCCTACATGATCATTTTATTTCAGTTCGCCAGGTTATGTGTGTGAGTTATACAAAGTGGTTTACGACTATTGTTAGATGGGATGCAAGTGCGTTCATTTGTGATTCTCAGACAAAATTTCACTAGAGGATTACTTTCAATAATATACAGAAAAACGATGTAAGTTTTACCTTTTGTAAATAGGTTGATTCTAATATTTAGTTATTTAATATATCAAAAGCATGCATTTTTTTTACAATTACTGTTATAGGATGATTAATTGATTAATATATCAATTTAGTACAAGAATGTAATTGAATGAATAGTTCTGTAATATATTAATAACATACATGCTTGGTATGCACTTAGATTCTTTTCGGCTTGTTATTTGCTACTTCAAAATATTATTGGTTGTGTGGTGTCGATATTTCTAGGTTTTTAAGAATAAAATAAAAATAACTAGGTTTGATATTTTCTAGTTAGAAACCAGGTTATAAAGTGTAGATGGTAAGAAATAGAAAACCTCATTTGTGTTATTATTTGTATTTACTTATTTTGCAGTTCTTTGTCGAGCCTTACCACCCCATATGTGATCATTTCCTATTAGAGAAAATATCTTGGTTTTATGGTATCATTACCATCATGGAGCATACTCACGCGTACTATTTCGATCAGTCTTTACGGAAGTTCGGACACCTCCAGGGTTGTTCAACTTATCAATTATATATGACGTTGAACAAGGTCAGAAGGAAACCCAGGTTTATCTCCTATGAGTTTGATCAATACGATTGTGAGCATTGGTTATCTTATATGCTAGAAACTTTATAGAGGGGGGCTACACTTAGAGACAATATGGATTCATTTTTTACTCCGGAGTATCTTTTACCTCATCAGACAGTTAGTTGGTATAAACTTATTAACCAAGTTGCTCAACCCATTAGATGATTATGTGCACAAAGATCGTAAGGGTTTCGTTTTACGATGTTTGCGGGAGGGTTTGCGCAAGATTTCATTATTTCCAGAGTACTAGAGTTCTACGGGGATTTGAGAGGATCCTGAGACGTATGATGAGGTTTTGTGTATCGTGAGGAAGTTAGGTTAGACACTTTGCTGTCATGTTTATATTTAGACATTTATGCGTGATATTTGTTATTATATGTTTGGTGCCATGTTTGTTTTAAGACATTTGGGTGTTGTTTATTATAATTTTACTTCTTCTTTTTTGTAAACATTGTCTATCAATCTTGTTGATTTTGTAATGGTTGTTGTTTTTATTCAGATTTTACTAATTTTTTATTAGACTTTTTGCATGTACTTTCGTACTAGTTGTTGCATATAATTTGCAGTTTTTTTATACTTATTATTTTCATTTAAACTGTATCAATACCTATACATTTGATTTTTGCATAACAATTTATTTACAAGATTTAAACAAACATAACTACACTAATAGTTAGGAAATTAAAAAAACATTAACACATATACAATCTCCAAAAGTACTCAAAGGAACACATATAAGGTGTTATATACGTACATATCTAATTGTAGGAAATGCGGATGTTTCAGCCTACTTTCAACAGGTCCAACTCAATAGCATGAAGTATATGTTCTTTAATTGAATTATTAATTCTCATACTTAGATGATTAACTATTTTTATGTACATGAACAAAAACAATTTGTTCACAAAAATGACCCCAATCTCATTTTTCAGGCTTGTTTGTGAATGGTGTATCTTTAACCGGTAAATAAGTTGTGCAACTGTTGAGTATTAAGCAACATAAAACACAATTGAAAGTTGTGGTAATTAGTTTGGCGGAATTCAGTAAAGTCATCTAATATTTTAACGATGCAATCTGTTTATAATATCTCAACCGGTGTAATTCTTTATTGACTTCATCATCTTCACAAGAATATGAAGAGCTTAAATAAAACTCTTTATACTTTTCCAGTTTATGTACTAACATTTATCTAACAAGTTTCTATCCACTTTCAGCGCCGATCAACCATGGATGATGGCTCTAAACCGATAATTTCTGTTAGGCCGAATGGTAGTAAATTTTTTTATGAAAGGACGAATAAATTTGCGTACCTCATTTTTAGTATGTTAGGAAACTTGGTTTAAATTGGTTTAATAATAATTGATTAAAATTACTTTACCATTAGATGCAACTTGTTTGTGTTTCGTTGTCGAGGGGTTTTCCTTTAGAATTCGTACGGGCTTTGCCAGCGCCAGTTACAGTGGTGCTACCAAAACTAGCGATTGATGTTCCTATTTCGGTTATTTTTGTACTATTCGCATGAGATTCTAACAAATATTATTTGGCGTATTCGTGTATATAAAGATTCATTTGATGGAATAATCAACACGAGAGTTTTTCCTTTATCGCGACCGTGACCACGGACGCGGCTGGGAGTACACCCCACGGGGTTTCATCTTTCATAGGGGTTCGTAAAGAAGCAAAGTAGAATGATAAAAAACCTGTGTAAATTTTTTAAGACAATGGTTTTGTTCATAAACATCAAACTCTCTGATTTTGCATTTAAATTTGCAAAGTTAACTTTTACCTCTTATTCCCCGGTTAGTTTAACTCAAAGGAACACCTCGAATCTTCTCTAATATTCACTATAATTTTAGTAGAAACATATCCATCCACTTTTTGGAGGACCTCTAATTCGTGGGTACATGGTAGCCTTTGTATCTTACGATCGATATAATCGCATGCCGATTTAATATCTTTAGTCTTATCAAGATAATTATCGTATATTATCTTACGAATAAGAGAACACTTGCTTAACTCCATAGAATATTTTATGGTCGAATGTTGCATCACAAGAAAATCATGCACCTTATCCCAAAAGCTTTTGAAACTCAAGCGGATTGACCCAGTATATTTCTTCAAGCTTTCCGCCCTATTGAATATGTGATTATCAAAATCCATGATTTTGTTAGTGTATGCATGACAAAATATCTCTTGATACGGTGTAATCCATCAGGCTATGAGGTAATCAACCTCCTTCTCGTGGTCTTTGAACACCGCTTATATTTTTAGCCAACCTCACATTCATCCGGTCAGTAGTGGTCGATGCGACTACGTCATTCCAAGCAGACAAAAATAAATTAAACTCGTTATCATCTTTAAACATATTTTTTATTTTCCTTTTTACATTATTGTTGACAAGTCATTCACGTAACATGTTACTCGTGCTCGGTCATAGGGTTTCGATGTTATTCATCAAAATAAGTTCAGAATCCATGATTATAACATAAGTCAACTCACAATCGTTCTCTTCTAATGCCAAAACATTTATTGGTCGATGTAACCCCGTCTACTTCCAACAAATTCGAATCCCATATCACCTTGTATGCGTTATCTATGATTAGAAACCGAGGAAAGGTCTATAGTAAATCGATGTTTATCGAGTTTGTGAAAACAAAATCGATTATGATATTGGATCCATCATTGGTCAGGTGATCCCAATATATATACTTGTGCAAAACTAATTTTACCAACAAACATTACATTTGGGACTGACCATCATTTTCAACCAACCTTGTTCTTTGACGTTGATTGTATACCTGACAGATGTTGGACGTATTCTCTCGATCAGCTTTCTATAAGGCACGAGATATATATGACGAAGACTTGTTCTGCTCAATGTCAAAACATCGACAAGCTCTTTTTTTTGTTAACTTCGGTCATTGCAAATTTCCTTGTGCATACCCAATTGATTCTTTCACCGTGGATTTAAAGGTACCGGATCATTCACACTTACACTCTACTATAAGTGTTGTTTCTCTTTTTTCTCGGTTCCCTAAATGATATTTTAAGTGAGAACTCAAACGACTTGCCCTTTTCTTTAACCCAATTAGTTAGTGACTCTAAGTTATACTCCTCTTGAGTAACAAAATGGTGAGCATAGTCCATAACAAACTAGTAAGCATATGTAAGACCATTTTTCCATGCCTATGGTAGACAAATTTACCTAGATGACATGGTTTTGTGAAATGTTAACCTTTTCTGCCAGGCTAATGGCACCCGGGTCACTATGTCAGGCATTGTAGAAACTTTTATTGTTTCTGCCAGGACGATGGTGACAAACATCACATAGGCGCCTTTGACTAGCGGAATTGAGCATTTTATTAGTTGTTTTGTTAATCATATTTTTGAAAAAAACAGAAAGATAGAATGATGTATACATGTTGGTCTATAGAGTAATAGATTCTTTTTCCATTTCGACCATGATTTTTGAATTTTACAAAGTTGGAAAACTAGAGTTTTAGTGAGTTTAGTTTTTGAGTTCTTTTATTTAGTAAGTTTTATGAAGTAAAATGTTAGGTTTTATTACCTTTTGTGTTATGAAACTTTATGAGTAAATAATAGTATGTTAATAAATAAATAAATAAATAGAGTTTTAAAGATTTTATAGTTTTTTTTATAAGTGACAATTTTGTAAATATTGAAAAATATAAGAATACAACTCAATGGAGTAGTTTTGGCTGTTTTTTAGCAATTCTCTTTTTTTATATACTTGATATCATAGTTTATATCTATTTTAGCTTATTTTTTTTCATTATCTGTTTAGTGCAAACTTTTCATACATCCTTTACATTTTATTAAAAAAAGAAAAAAAATCATAATAATATATGTTTAAATTAATACTCAAACTAAACAATAAACAAAAGTAAAAAAAAAACATAATAGTCAAATATAAATATTCATTTATCAGCAAGCCTTGTAGACATAATATAATAAAGAAATCTCATCAAATATTACGTCAATGATAAATTTGACTCAACTTATGACTAAGAAAAAGGAAGACTCATTTTATTACTTCTCTCGCTAGAAGTTATACAACCTTCAAATGATGGATTACACTTTTGTTTATTGCATTTATGAGGACTAAAATAAATAGATGAATGACATATATTTACTAGGACATGTTGCATTCATCCCTTCTAATTGTTCTTACAAAAAATATTGAATTACTCTCTAACTGTTTAGTTTATTAAGTAACATAAAATAGTAAATTAGAAGTTTCTTGAATGGTCTTCCAATCATGTATGACTTCTTCTATTCTTCTAAATAAACGATATTTTTATTTTTGTAAATGATTTTTCCTCATCTTGTTTATTCGTTTTCCCCACTTATTATCCAATGTCGTGCTTAATAATCTTCCTTTTCAATTTTACCTTACCACGCATATTTATATTTCTTTCTTATTATCTTTATATTATAAATCAATAAATTGTCTATCTTATCATCTCGTCCTAATTTATTATTGCGTGTCCTGTTATTTTTGGGTCATTATGCTTGTTGTATTATCTTTAACACATTTATCTTTTATATGTGAATCATCATTTACTTATTTATCATTTTAAGGTCATCTTCATTACCTCATAATTTATAATTCTTATAATATCATGAGCATATGTAGCTCATCATCATTTAAAGCACGCCATCATATGTTGTTCATATATAGTTCGTTATTATTATCTTGGATTTTTCATCATATTTAAAGCAGTATCTCGTATATAATGGCATATACCCTATTAGGATATACAAATATAAGGGCTCCCCTCTAGTATTTGGATGAAGTTATAATTTTTAAGAAGTATGAAGTAAGACTCGTATTCCGAATTTAATGACTTAAAATAGCCAATAGGTCTGATGTTACTTGAAAATATTTTACCTTCTTGTGAAGTTCTTTAACCGAAGTACTTTACTAGCCGTTGATTTGTTTTTAATCCAACAACTTAGATAAAACTGTAAATCAATATATAAAGGAAAATTTTATTTTAGTAATTCGTTTATGAAATTATATTGTACTAGCTCTCTGTCTTAAACATTTTCCCCTTTAGTGCTGCAAGAAGTTGATACTTTCATCTTGTCCAGCCGTCATAGTACTTCATCTACAAGCTCTTAAACATCCAAAAATGTACCTCACTCATCTTTTAAGCCCTTAATTTTGTTGGATAATATATTATGACTGGGTTAAAAGTCGTTAATCTTAAAAAAATATTTGCTCTTCGAATATCATGTTTGTTCATCAATCACAGTCACAAAATAACCAACCAAGTGGCTCGTATCGTAACTTAAATAGTAAAACAAACAACTCGTCTCATAATAACTTTGATTCATCTACCTATGTTTTGAGAACTTTTATTAGATAACATCTTATTATCCATAAACCAACCCTTACAAATAAAACATATATTTATTTTGACGAGTCATTAGAAATTAGAAAAGATAAATTAACTACATCTCATCTTCAAACTTTAAAACTGGCGAGGATAAGTTTTGAACGAGGGTAATTTTGTTTGAAGTTTTGTGGTATTTGAAAGGTATTTAATGTTTAGTAGATTGTAGTGAGAGAGTTGAGCTGCCTGGTTGTATTTAATTCTCATTACCCTCATTAAATGAAAGTGGTTGAGTATTTATACCCTTAACCTTGGCCCACATAGGCTTTCGGGTCGTGTTTATGGAATCCGGTCGAGTTCAAAGACCCATTAGTTTTTAAGTAGGTAGGTAATTAGCTTAGTCATGAAGTGATTAAGTTTTTAATACATTAGTTCAGTTCAGACGGTTTAGTGTGTGAATGTTGTCCGAATTACCCCTGTCCGGTTCTCATAAAGAGTGCTGATAAAATCCGGAGTCATGAATAGCCCATTTTTTAGGTTGTGTTCGAAGGCCTTTGGAAAGACCTAAAAAATAGTCTGTATGTGTTCATAATCATGTCCGGACATATTTCAAATTGTGTAATGACTTTATCCGGACTGAAAAAGTTCTCAGAAACTGAACAGTTTTTGCCAGAGATCGTGGGACACGTGTCTTTCTCTGATTCGCCACATCGGCCGTTTTTTTCCTAGAACGGTGGTCCCACTTACTCCAAAAAGCAACCTCTTCCTTTAATGTGGGTGACATCAGCGCCGTATTTAATCATTATAATCCTTTCGAATTCTCCTAGGTATCAGAGCATCTTTTGTACCTTTACTATAAATTAGTCCCTTTTCTACTGTTTTACTAATCTTCATTATCTTTGCTCTGTTAAACTTTAAAGCTTTCATCTCTCAAAAAACCTTTCTTTTGGTGTGAGTTTATGTTCACATCAAGAAACGCTTTAGTAAAAGGTGGGTGGCTCAATTTTTCAGAGTTGGAAAAAGCTCAAAAGGTTGAACGAGAAAGGCGCATTGTTGCAAGCCTCCCTGTTTCCCCTGTTGATAAATCGGAAACACCAAGTTCAGAGCCTGAATGAGGTTCTTCTTCAACTAAGAGTGCTAAACCTAGGAGGTTGTTCCAGTCCAATCTTTCACCAATTGTTTCGGGCTCACCGGTCCAGGAATCAGAGCATGTTGTTGAACCAGGAAATGCAGTCACAAGCTTTAAGAAACCTTCCCAATTCATTGCCATGGGATCGGATGCTGACGCCTCTCCAGAGAAGCTAGTAGATCGGAGAAGATGTCGTTTGGTGAAAGGACAGGCTCCAAAAGCTACGCCTTTCAAGTCTGGGGCTAAAAACACAAATACAGGGTCAGAAGCACCTATTAAGATTCCCAATGACAAGCTGTCCGGCCCATAGGCATCCAGTTCAAGTCTCCAGAAAGAAACCACTATATCTGAGCCCCAGCCGGAGTCTAGACCACAAGAAGTTAGTAATGCCCAACCATCCGGAGGGCCTGCTTAGAAAACCACTAGTTCCCCTCATCCAAAAACAACTGATAACCCTTCCATAATAATAGAAGAAGTGCTGGAGGATTCTATTGAAGAAGCTCCTTTTGAGTCTGAAGTCTTCGGGAAAACGAGTGAGGGTGCTACTGCCAAAAAGGACAAAGGCAAGGAGAAGCTATGCTTAAAACATCCGGATCTGTCGGAGAGCCTTATGGGAAAAGTGGGACCTTGCTTCCACAAGGTAAGTGTCAAATACCTGCTAGCTTTGCAAAAACGTAATTATGCTTTCATCCACATAGCCGAACTGGATCGGATGCGAACAAAATAGGGGATCCCGGAGAATGTCATGGTGAGGATTCCGGTGGATCCGGAGACACCGATGGATTGCAAGCTCAATGAGATAGTTTTCTTCACTAAGCTATTCAACTGGGGACTAAGGTTTCCCCTAGACCCAGAGATAGTCAAATACTTTCACCTCATCAAACTCTGCCCAAGCCAATTTGGTGAGGTTTATTTTCGTTTGAGGGTAATTTTGTCCAAAGTTTTATGGTATTTTGAAGGTATTTAATGTTTGGATAGAGTGTAGAGGGAGAATTGAGTTGTTTGGTTGTATTTAATTTTCATTGCCCTCATTTAATGTAGGTGGTTGGGTATTTATACCCTTATCTTTGGGCCACATGGGCTTTCGGGTTGTGTTTAATAGATTCGGGTCGAGTTTAAAGACCCACTAGTTTTTAAGTAAGCAAGTAATCATCTTAGTCATGAAGTGATTAAGTTTTTAATACTTTAGTTTTGTTCAGACATTTCAGTAAGTGGAGGTTGTCCGAATCGTCCCTGTCCGGTTAGGTGGATGTTGTCCGAATTGCCCCTGTTCGGTTCTCATAAACAGTGGTGACACAATCCAGACTCATCAGTAGCCCCTGTTTTAGGTGGTGTTCAAAGCCCTTTGGCAAGACTTAAAAAATATCTTGTAGCTGGTCATAACAATGTCCGGAAAGATTCTCAAACTGTGTAATAGCTTTATCCAAACTGGAAAAGTTCTCAGAAACTAAACGGTTTTTTGCCAGAAATCGTGGGACACGTGTCTCTCTCTGATTCGCCATATCAGCCGCTTTTTTCCCTAGAACGGCGCTCCCACTTACTTCAAAAAGCAACCTCTTCATTTAATGAGGATGCCATCAGCGTCGTTCTTAATCATTGCAACCCTTTCGAATTCTCCTAGGTGTCAAAACATCTTTTGTATCTTTACTATAAATTAGTCCATTTTCTACTGTTTTACCATCTTCATCATCCTTGCTCTGGTAACTTTAAACCTTTCTCTCTAAAAAACAAACACTTTCTTTCGGTGTGAGTTTATGTTCACAGCAAGAAATGCTTTAATAAAAGGTGGGTGGCTCAATTTGTCAGAGTTAGAAAAAGCTCAAAAGGTTGAACGAGAAAGGCGCATTGTTGCAGGCCTTCCTGTTTCCCCCGTTGATAAACCAGAAACACTAAGCTCAGAGCCTGACCGAAGTTCTTCTTCAACTAAAAGCGTTAAATCTAGGTGGTTGTTCCAAACCAACCTTTCACCAATTGTTTCGGGCTCATCGGTTCAGGAATCAGAGCCTACTGTTGAACCAGGACAGGTAGTCACCAGTTTTAAGAAACCTTCCCCATTCATTGCCATGGGATCGGATGCTGATGCCTCTCCAGAGAAGTTAGTAGATCGGAGAAGAGGTCGCTTGGTAAAAGGGAAAGCTCTAAAAGGTACACCTTCCAAATCGGGGGCTAAAGATAGCAATACGGGGTCAGAGGCACCCATTAAGATTCCTAAGGGCAAGCTATCCGACCCGGAGGCATCTAGTTCAAGTCTCCAAAAAGAAACCACTGCATCTGAGCCCCAACCAGAGTCCAGACTACAAGAAGCTCGTGAAGCCCAACAACCCAGAGGGCCTGCTGAGCCAACCTCTAGCTCCCCTCACCCAAAAATAACTAAAAACCCCTCCATGATAATGGAATAAGTGATGGAGGATTCTATTGAAGAAGCTCCCTTTGAGTCCGAAGTCTTCGGGCAAACAAGTGAGGCTATTGCTGCCAAGAAGGACAAAGGCAAGGAGAAACTATGCTTAAGGCATCCGGATTTGCCGGAGTGTCTTGTGGGAAAAGTGGGACCTTGTTTCCACAAGGTATGTGTTAAATATCTGATAGCTTTGAAAAAAGTTAGTTATGCTTTCATCCACACAGCCGAACTGGGTTGGATGCGAACAAAATGGGGGTAAGGACAGGGAGGCCAAAAAGAAGAGGACCTCCAAGGGTGATGAGATTTCCCTCCGACCCCTGGAGCCCCTTCCCCCTGTTGACCCTACTGACCCAACCCAAGCAGAAGGCATCCCTAGTGACTTCCAAACCGGAGGGGGTGTAGGAGGGGATATTAGCATTGATGGTGTTGATATTAGTGGTCTTGAAGAAATTGGTCTTTACTTCGAAAACCTCCCTAAGGATGCATTTGCTGGACCTTACCTCCCCCTGAGCTCTTCGAACATCGTTACCTTCAATGGTAAGTCTCTCTCTGTCTCAAGTGAAAGAGATGTTATAACTGACTATATATTAAGTAATATTCAACCAGTGCTTAGTTTGGAGAAGCAAGTGCGAGGTCATTCAGCTATTATTAATGCCTTTAATTCTGACAAAGAGAAATTGTCTGGTGACCTCCTCATTGCCAACCAAAATGTTGATGTTTTGAAGAGGGAAAATGAGGAGTTAAAGAAGAACCAGGAGGATTGGGCCACAAAGGTAGCTACCTTAGAAGATACTATTAAAGAACTCCGAACAAAGCAATCCGAGTTGGAGAAAGATCTCTCTTCTTCGAAAGAGGAGGTGAAGGCTAGGGACAGGGTCATTCATACTTTGACCAACAACAAGATCTCGCTCGAGGAATCGGTGTCCAAGGCTACATAAGAAAACGCTGATTTGCTAAGGGTGCAAGAGACAAAAATCCAAGCTAGGATTGATGCTTATACCAACCAAGTGATAGACACTCAGGAAGAAATGTACGCCAAAGTGAAGTCGGACATGGTCTTGCTCTTTCATGAGAAATTTATGAAGAGGAATCTGGGAGATTTATGGACTTTCGTAGAGTACAAAGACCTTCCCTTCCACACGATGGTTGATGGTGACAAGCATGATTACTCCAGTGCTGACTCATCCGATGAAGAAGAGAACACCGGGGAGAGTCCAGATGAGGAAAATGACGACCTCAAGAAGAAGAAAACTAGTGAGGCTGAGCCATCTTCAAAGGTTCAGTCTTAGAGTATCAATTATCTTTTCACTTTTGTTTTGATTGAACCAAAGTCCTTGGATGGTCAAGGCATTTTTTGTAACTGTGTCCGGTCCTTGACCGGATAAATCTTTTTTGTTTTGACAATTTAAAGTCCTTGGATGGCCAAGGCACTTCGTATGTTTTAATGGGTAGCTTTACTTTGCACAACTCTTTCATAGTTTTTCAATTTGGTGGCTGATGTTTAAATACCCCTTGGTTATTTCATAAATGTTTTAACGTGAGGGTGTTCAAATTCTCCGATGACAAATGATTAAGTAGTCATCACTCCTTCAATTTAATACCTGTTCAAATAAAAACTTTACCGAAAATTATTAAGTGAAAACACTCCGGATTTTTGAGAAGGCATCAAATTTTATAAAAGAGCCCGGACACCTCATTAAAACCTCCCCGCGCCACCAGGGTAGGAAAGAGTATGCCCCCATATATTTATATGAACTTTTAAACAAGTAAATATTTACATAGTTTCTATTCTAAGTACAACCGGAGGTGTTCAATATTCCAAGGGTGATTCAAAATCCTTCCATCTTTGTCTTGGAGCCGGTATGTCCCAGGGTTAAGCTTTTCAATGACCACATAGGGTCCTTCCCAAGTTGGAGCCAACTTACCGAACTGTTTCTCTTTAGTGTGTCAGAAAACGTTTCTCAACACCTTATCCCCCGGTTGAAAATCCCTTCTCTTAATTTTAGAAGCGAACCTGCTTCTCATCAAACCTTAATAGTGTACAGCTCTAAGGTGAGCCTTAACTCTTCTTTCCTCTGTTAAGTCAAGTTGGCCTCTGATAGCCACCTCGTTAGCGTGTTCGGAAAAATTATGAACTCGAAATGAAGGGAGAGTAGCTTCTATGGGAGTTATGGCATCCATTCCATATACTAAGGCAAAGGGAGACTCTTGTGTTGCAGCCCCGGGAGTGGTCCGGTAAGCCCACAAAACTTCTTGCAAATAACTAGGCCATTTTCCAGCAGCCCCTTCTAAATTCTTCTTCAGACCGGACAGTATTATCCTGTTGGCCACTTCGACCTGACCATTTTCTTGTGGGTGGAAAGGGGAAGAGAAGTAATGTTGTATGCCTCTAGAGGCACATAAACTCTCCATTTCCTTGTTTTCGAACTATGGTCCATTGTCTGTTGTTATCTTTTGTGGAATTCCAAATCTGCAACAGATATTGGATAAAACAAATAATATAACAGCTTTTGATGTTGTACCTGCCAACGGAGCTGCTTCAATCCACTTTGAAAAGTAATCAATATTGACGATTATAGTTCGGCACCCTCCGGACGCCATGGGTAGAGGTCCCACTAAATCCAACCCCCATCGAGCAAAACGTATTGGCTCAGTAATTGACTCTAAAGGGATGGCTGGGATATGAATTTCATTGCTATATCTCTGGCATGGGTCACACCTCCTCACCAACTCCTTAGCATCTTGCATTATAGAGGGCCAATAATACCCAGCTAACAAAACTCTCCTTGTTAGAGCCCTGAATCCACAGTGAGCTGATCCCTCACCATCATGTAATTCGGAGAGCACTATTTGAGATTCGTCGACCCCCAAACATCGTAAGAGGGGTCTACTATAAGATTTCTTATAAATAATATCTCTTAGGATGACAAAACCACGAGCCTTATACTTTACTTTTCTTGCTATTGATTTATCCGGTGGCAATATGCCATCTAAGAGATATTGAAGGAGAGAAAATCTCCAATCTTGAGGCTGTTTTATCTGTATATCGAAAGTTTCGTCTTCCTTACCCAGACTGATTCGAATGGATGGGCACTCCAGCACATGAATCCAAGGGTAAGACTCAGTATAGGCTATGGTTGCCAAGGAGTCTACGAGTATATTTTCTGTTCGGGGTATGTGTTCATCGATGATGCTTTTAAAATTAAGAGCTACTTCTTTAAGAAGAAGTAAGTATTTAACCAAATGCTCCTTTTTGGCTTCGGATTGACCTTGTGCATGATGAATAAGCAGCTGAGAATCGCTCATTAACTTGACCCTTTTGGCTCCACAAATAAGAGCCAATTTCAAACCAGCTATAGCAGCTTCATATTCAGACTCATTATTAGAAGCTCTGAAAGCAAAGCATATAGCTTGATACATTCTGTCATCGTACAGAGAGGTCAAACATATCCCTGCACCACATCCCATGGTACTTGATCCACCATCAGTTCGGATGACGCAGAATTTTTTGTCTTTCACATTAGTTGTTTGCTTTGTATCCCTATCTCAATGGAATTCAACTAAGAAATCAGCCACATCTTGGGCTTTGATTTCTGTCTGAGGGGCAAAATCAATATCGAAGTCCCCCAATTCCACTAACCACTTAGTCATTTTACTTGAAACGTCTGCCTTTTGAAGAACGTTTTTTAAGGGAAAAGACGTTCGGACAATAATGGGATGAGCCTGAAAATAAGGCCTCATTTTCCTCGCATCAATCACCAGGGCTAATGCCTATTTTTCAAGCTTCAGATAGCGTTTTTCTGCATCTATTAAGCTCTTGCTGATGTAATACACCGGACGAGGACAATTATCTACTTCCCTTACCAATACTGAACTTATGGCACAATCTGAAACGGCCAAATATACGAAGAGAGTTTCTCCATCAATGGGTTTAGACAAAGTCTTGGGGGAAGACAAGTGCTTTTTAATCTCATCGAAGGCCTCATCATACTATGGGGACCAATTGAAATCTTTTGCACCTTTTAAATTTTGAAAAAATGGGACGCACTTGTCCAAAGACCTTGAAATAAAACGGTTTAGTGCAGCAGCCTCCCAGTCAAATGTTGTACTTCTTTAATATTTTGAGGAGGCTCCATCTGCAGCAAAGCATTAAGTTGGTCCGGATAAGGCTGTATCCCTTGCTCACTTATCACATACCCCAAGAATTTACCGGACTGTACTCCAAAGATACACTTATCTGGGTTTAATTTCAAATTCACTTTCACTAAGTTAGCAAAAGTTTCTTGGAGATCTACCAAGTGTAGCTCTTCATCCACACTTTTTACCATCATATCGTCGATGTATACTTCCATGTTTCTTCCAATTTGATTATCAAAAGCCTTATTTACCAACCTCTGGTAAGTAGCCCCAACATTTTTTAACCCAAACGGCATCACCTTGTAACAATGAAGGCCCATATCGGTAACAAACGTAGTATGCTCCTGATCCTTCGGATCCACTTGAATCTGATTATACCCGGAGAAGGCATCCATAAAAATAGCAGCTTGTTCCCAGATGTGGAATCCACCAACTGATCAATCCGGGGAACTGGGTATAAATCCTTCGGGCAAGCCCTGTTGATATCTGTGAAATCGATACACATACGCTACTTGCCATTTTTCTTTTTCACTAATACCGGATTGGCTGTCCATAAAGGGTACTGAGACTCCTTTATGTGCCCCATTTTAGTAAGCCGGTCAACCTCTTGAACTATGACATCAACCTTTTCCTTAGAAAAAGCTCTTGTTTTTTGTATCACAAGTGCTATGTCCCTTCGAATGGACAGTTGGTGTGATATAATATCTGCTGGTACTCCGGTAACATCAGCATTGCACCAAGCAAAAACATGCTGATGGTCTTTCAAGAACTTTAACATCTTACCCTTTAATTCCGATGTCATCTTGGACCCTATCTTGACATTTTTTCCTTTAGCCAATGAATGTGTTTCAACTTCTTCAATCGGTATTAAAACTCCAGGGGTCTCTCTAGGGTCATCAATTTCACCCGCTCCCCCAGAAAGCCCCTCAAACTGCTATTCTTCGTTAATCCGAACTTCCCCCAACATCCGGGGGGCCAGCGTTGTTGCATAACACTCTCTTGCTACCTTTTAGCTGCTCCGAACAACTCCCACTTGTCCTTGCACAACATATTTCAAACATTGGTGGACTGTTGAGGCCACGACATGCATCCTAGAGAGCTTAGACCTCCCCAGAATAGCATTATAACAAGTGGGACAATCCACCACGACGAGCAGTATTCTAACCATTTTCTTAAAAGGGCCTTTGTCCAACAAAACTTCCTCCTCGAACTCCCCGGTCACATCTGCTGAGCTCCTAGTGAAACCCACAATTGACCTGTTCGAACGCTGAATTACTGCTGGATTTTTCATCTTTTGTAGGAAGTTAAAAAGAGAATGTTGGCAGAACTTCTGGTGTCCACCAGAATCCGCGTTATGTCATTTCCCCCGATGGATGCTCCTATGACAACATCATCTTCACGAGGACCAACTATATCCCTCAAGTCATCCTTATCGAAAACAATGAAGGAAAATGGAATCTGTGATTGATAGGAAGTCATGCCTCCCTCTAGTTGGGTAGCTAAAGTATGAACATGCCTTTTTCTCGAAGAAGCAGTGGGTGTTGTCATGGTGTCTCCTCCAAAAATTATGAGTGACTCAAAAAAGTTGATAAGTTCGGACACCGACTTGCAATTTCCTGCGATAACACCCACTTTATTCCGGGTCGGTTCAGGGTCCAAGTACTCTGACTCTACATCGAATCTCTCGACTATCACCATGGCCTCTTCCGGAGCCGATGTGCCTGCATTGTTTGGACCAATCCGATGAGTGTTATCATGCCTATTGCCTCCTCTTCTTTTAACATATGCTCCCAAGTTTCCTCTTTCGATTAAATTCTAGACTTCTTGCTTCAAAGCAATAAAATCCTCGCTGGTATGGCCAGTATCATTATGATAGTGACAGTAACAATTGTTACGGCTCTCCCTAGGAGATTGTAACGCAGCCGGCCTTCTATAATGTACTTCGTCTTTTGTTTTGTCATAAATGGTGGCTACGTTTTCTTTTAATTTTGAAAACCACTCCGGTTGGACCCAAGGTCCTCGCTTATTTCTAGATTGTTGACTCTATGCTAGAGCAGCTCGCTGAGACTGAGCTTTGACTCTGTTATGACTCTGCCCGGCCTCCCTGGTCTTGTTCCCGGACTGGTTTTGGTTTGGATTTGGTGCAGCCGGAGCAGATCTCACCTGCCTGTGCATACTTGTTTTCTTTGTTTCATCAACATTAATCTGCTTTCCAACTTGATTCAGCAGACCTCCCCATGTCATGGCCTTCTTTCAGGTTACTGAATCAGCCAGGTTTCGAGGGTTTAAGCCATGCCTCAGAGAAGCTATTGCTACTTGTTCAAAGCAATCAGCCAACCCATTTTTGGTGTTTACAAAGCGACTTATGTATTCTTTTAGAGATTCGTTCGGTTCTTGGGCACAATGGATGATTGTGTCTCCATTGCCCTTTACCTCCTTAATTCCAACAAACTGCCTCCGGAAGGCCACCCAAAAAGTATCAAAATTTCTGATGCACCCCTACGGTAGGCTGTTATACCACTTCAGGGCACTCCCCGTAAAGGATTAGGAGAATGCTCTACAAAGCAACTTCTCGTCATCATCAAAATTCATGATGAAATTTTTGAACTGTTCCAAGTGGTTGTCCGGGTCTTTAGTGCCATCGTATTTTTCTATTTTTGTACTGTCAAACCTCTTAGGAAGGTTCCCGGACAGGATTTTGGAGGACAGTGGAGATTGTCTCCAATTCCGGCCACGACTGAAGACGGTATCCTTATTAGGAGTTGCAAAGATACCTGGTTCATCATGGAAGGCAAAAGGATCCATCAACATCCGATCTACGTGTCTCCGGCTATGAGACGATCTTTTTCCTATATGCCTCTTTAACTTTCCATGCCTATCTCTTTTTAGACCGGTGAGTCTGAATCAGAGCTCTCCACCGGTTTAGACAGATGAGACTTTTTTGAGCTAGCATGAGTCTTTTTCGTACTCACATGGGTTTTTGAGGGCTCATGCTCTCTTGGATTGTCAGTATGATGAGCAATTGACACCCTAGATTTCTCTTTTATGCCCATCTCTGCCCTCTTGGCAGCCCTCAGAGCTTCTATTTCAACTTTTAATCTATCACGCTCCTCGATCGTATATTCATCATTTTCACCCACCACTTCTGCCAAAGCTGGTGGTATTTCTTGCACGTCCGGATTCATCCGAACTGGTTTTTCCTGATGGTTTTGAATGTTAGATTCGGGCACCTTCTTTTCCCACTGTGGTCGCCAATTTGGTGAGGATAAGTTTTGAACGAGGGTAATTTTGTCTGAAGTTTTGTGGTATTTTAAAGCTATTTAATGTTTAGTAGATTGTAGTGAGAGAGTTGAGCTGCCTGGTTGTATTCAATTCTCATTACCCTCATTAAATGAAAGTGGTTTGTATTTATACCCTTAACATTGGATCGAGTTCAAAGACCCATTAGTTTTTAAGCAGGTAGGTAATTAGCTTAGTCATGAAGTGATTAAGTTTTTAATACATTAGTTCAATTCGGACGGTTTAGTGGGTGGATGTTGTCCGAATTGCCCCTGTCCGGTTCTCATAAAGAGTGGTGATAAAATCCGGACTCATAAAAAACCAAGCATAGTTTCCTCATCAAACAACCATGAAATTAGATAACTATAAAGTGTTCTTCTTAAAGATGTAGAAAAACAACCTGACATTCTTGAATAATTGTTTTATGAAACAAACTAAGTCATACCCGTACATTGACGAGTCTTAAGAAAATAGCATACGGTATAGGTAAGGAATTCTCGACGACGTAGATATTCAGTTATGTAAAGATGAAGAACTCTCATATCTTGTTGTGGACGATAAGATTTGCTTCTTTTAGTTTTTTCTCAACAATGAAATTAGATTTCATCTCATGATAATAAAATTCTTTAAGCTCGTGTGAATTTGTTTGCCACAGTTGACAACCAATGGGTGGAGAACATTAATTAGCATGATAGTTGCTTCTATGCTACTATTCCAGACAGCGTTATCGCAGATTCCTGAATATTTCTACAAAATCATTTTTATTATTTTAACGCAATGTATTGTTAGATTCGCTGACTCTAGTCATTTTTGGAAGATGAGCTTCCTATACGTTGGTGGTTATTAGGAGTATGCCTTCTCTTAAGACTTGGTCAAATAAAAATATGTTAGATGAAAATTGTAAGATATGATTGCTATGTTTTATTTGCCTTTGATTATTATTCATTTTCAAACACTAGTCTTTAACTTTATAAACAACTTCTTTTATTTTATTTTTAGCTTATTTCATTATCGCTAATAAATATTTTTATGCTTACTTGTGAGGATCTTGCTCTAAAATGATTATCCTTCGTTGTATTTGATATCTTAAAATACAAATATTATCTATTATTCATAATATTAAATTTTCACTTTTGTATGTTTTTGGACTATTGATGAACTAAAAATATTAACAGACGGAAACGTTACCGGTGTTGAATCTAGGAATGTTGTTACTGCAAATGACATGGAGTTCTTGCTTCTTATTCAGACAAATACCGGTAATAAATTCGGAATGAATTTAGCGACTCATACTTAAAATTAATTCAATAAAAATATATTTTTGGTTATACAATAAAGGTTCCTCCAAGAACGGCCAAGGAAATGATTTTTAACAGAAAAAAAAAGTAAATCCAGCTATCAAATATTTCAATTAAAGAAATAACCTTTTTTTTTTTGCTACTATTATTGCTTTAACTCATAACAAAAATATAATCATAAATTCTTAAAAAAAATATTTATCATAATGTCATCGCAAAACAAAATTATCGATATTTTCCAATAGAAATATGACCACAAATGAATTGTCCATCTCTAAAAGACTGAATCGGATCTTCCACTTTTATGGATAAAAAAAATGATGCATCGTAACCTATTCTTATATCCAGATGAGTTGCAAATTTATCCTCAATCAGTTGTCCATGTCATAAAAAGTGAAACTGAGATTATTATCGAAGATAGTTATATCATTATTTGTACTTTTCATATTTATATTTTATTTCTTCTAACTATTTTTTTGTTAGAATTATTACTATTCTCTATTACTCGTTGGAGAACGATGTCTCTTACCAATGTTAACGTCTTGTTTTCATACACTAACTCACCAAATATATTCGGTGACGGATATAGATTGTTAAAACGGGAGCTCCATGAAGTTTAATTCCCATAAAAATATGCTACCATTAAAGACGTGGTTGGCGAAGACGTTACTGTTCAACAAACCCATGTTATTTAGAATGAAAGAATCAACAAAACAAGGAAAATTAGATTTTTTTTTTCTTTCTAAACTACTTTTTTTTATCGTGTACAAGTTGTATCTTTATATGTACGAATGTGAACCACTGGTATTTTACGGATACCATCTCATCCATATTTTATTACTTATTTTTAAATTTAATTTCAATAATTCTTTTAACAGTTATAATCATGTTAATCATGTTCGTGACTTAGACTTATAAGCAGCATGTTTATAAGCCATTGTGTGGACTGTTGATCTTTATAGATCACGGAGTTAGTTTAAAACCATATTTACTTCCGAAAGTTGGTTGATTTATAATTATTTTATGTCCTTTAAATCATAGGTTCAATAATATAAATTATAATTTTTTTCATCATATTTAGATAAACATTGAATTTTTAATTCCGCATTGACTTAAAATCAAATCTATTATTATTTATATAAAAATATATATCCAACCTTCAAGGTATTTTTTTTTTTATAGTTTCTTACCATTCGTATTTGTCATTCTACTTTCCTTGTATTATTTTTTAGTTCACCCGTGTTTTTATCTATGACTTTATAACCATTTTATTCTTTACGGTATTAATTATCTTGTTTAAAAGTTGTGCATCAAATTCTTGTGTAACAATAAGGGTTTCAGCATGCCCTTAAGCCCTAATCAGGGATCTCACTTAACGAGTAACAGGTACCGGCTTCTTAATCATGAATCTTAATTAACTATTATGAGATATCTACTTCTCAACCATGGATCCAACAGAATAACCTCGAAGCATAAGAAGGTTTCTAAGAAAACTTCGTCCAAGGACGATTTGTAAAATCAAAATTACGCATCTCTCATCTCCAAGGACGATTTGTACAATCAAAATTACGCATCTCTCATCCAACCGTACCTCCAAGGGAAATACCAAATACAACCAAACCAATATTTCCAAGGTTCTCAACTTACACAGTCAAACTAGAATAACACATATCCCTTGATAAAAAACGGTCGGGGCATGGTATCAACAACTATATTTTTTTATGAATAATGCAAGTAATTTCTATTTGAACGAGGACGACATGTCAAATGAAGAATGAATCTTTACTAGTCCTTAGACATTTTGTACGAGGTTTTACCGACGATCTTCAATCATCTAAAATGGATCAATATTGTGAAAAATTAGAAAATGGATATCATATTCAACAATTTAACAGTGAAATGTTGTCATATGAAGATGATGAAAAATAAATTGTACAATTTTCTTCTGTATCACGTTGTGGTTTAATAGTGTCATGGCATTGTGTTTTAAGAGCTATAAGAGTTTCAGATAGCCGATTTGAACCATTTCATAGGCTCAAAATTAATAAATGAAGACAGGAAGGACTGTATAGTTCATTGCAGCAAGCAAAGACGTAGTGAAAGTTGAAGGGAATACATCTATAGTTTTATGGAAACCAAGAGATAATTATAATACTACATGAATTGGTGACAGTAACTGTATACAAGCATGTAATCTTACAAGGTGCACTCTCATATAATATAATGAAGAATTATTTTTCAAATTTTGGTGACCCGTTGGCTAAAGTAAAGTGCTACAACAAAGTAACTCTGACCTCCATGATGCCAAAAGAGATTGAGAAACTGTAACTCTGACGGTCTATCCACCATGATGTGGCGACCTCCATGCTTCCAATGAACAATTAGTGTTAATCCTACAAAGAATAATCCAAAAATAATTACGACAAAAATCGTACTGGAATACTGAATTACCCAACGAGAGGGTCATTCATAGAGTTGACTAATATTCTATGAGAAATTTAAGAGAGTACCAAAGATGTTCTTAAATATTAGAAATTGTGGAAGTTACATGGGGCACATAGACCAAAACAAATATTTTAAATTCCGTAATGACATCGGCCACCTTATTAGAGACTATTGGGTATTGCAGGATCAAATCCATAATCTAATAGATGAAGGAAATCTCGTGGACTTTGTTCGATAAAAGGGAAAGTAATGAACCAAGATAAGATTCAAATGAAGCATCCAAAAAAGGCTCGTCTCCATCCAAATAAACAAAGAGCATTAGAAAACAACATCATTATAATTTTATAAGAAAAATAATACTTATACCCTAGAATCTCTAAAAAAATCGAAAAAATGTATGACTTTATATTAAATGCACACTATCAATGATAAATGTGTACACATTTGTACCGAACCTCATATCGCATGCTAGAATTCACAAATGATAACTTAAAAGAAGTGATGACATACTAATAACAGTGGATCTAGCTAGAGTTGAACTAAAAAAGGATACTGATAGACATTGGGATCTCAACAGACATACTCCATTAATTTAATTATGAAAAAATGACACGATCGCATGTGCTAACCTCAACTCAAAGAATTTTAATTGCCTTCATCAAGGCAAATGCAAATGTACTACTAGAACCAAACCTATATGTTTTCTTGAAAGGCAATAGTACGTAAAGAAAGTCACATTTTTATTTATCGTGGTAGACACAGGTCATTTATATAATTTCGTATTGGAAATACATTGGCAAGATAAAATGATTTCTTTGTTTCCACATTTTACCAATGCCTTAGATATCCAATAAGTCGAAAAGTTTAAGTGATAAGAGGAAATATCAAGTGTTCCACATAATGATATGACGCATCTATGACGCTTAAAGTGTAGAAATAAAAAACTGAATGAGTCATTATAAATGGAATATATGACCTAAAATAATCCCTGTGCTTAGTAAATGTGGAGGAAGATGTAAAGAGTGTACTAGTGAATGAAGGAAAAATGTTAAAAATCAGCCGAGATTTTTTTAGTGGATCTCAAGTAAAAATATATTTGATTTTTAAAAATAATTTGGATATGTTTATATGGAGTAGACATGACGTAACATGAGTCCCAGCTGAAGTTAGATATCACAAGCTATCAATAAACATCAAATTTTGACATATTATGCAAAATAAGAGGTCATATTACAAACAACAAACATAGGCAATTATTGAAAAAGTAGACAAACTAATTGTGTTATGGGATATATATGAGAGTCTCATTATCTAATGTGACAAACCAATACAATCTTGGTTAAATAGAAAAATTTGAAATATAGGATGTGCGTGAACTTCACATACCTAAGCAATTCATTCCCGATGTATCATTTTTCCTTGTCGAGGATTGACCAACTCGCCAATGCAACTTCCGGAAACAAATGATAACCTTCATTGATGCATTTTACAGATATAATCAAATACAAATGCATGAAGAAGATCAAGATCATACAAATTTCATAAAATGAATAGGGGTTACATTTTTACAAAGTAATGTCATTCAAATTGAAAAATACCATAGCAGCATGTCAACGATTAATTAACAAAATATTGGCAAATCGGTTAGGCAGAAATATAAAAGTCTATATTGAGGACATGTTTGTTACTAGTCTTGATGAGGAACATAATCTAATACAATTGACCGAGGCTTTCGTAAATATCAGGGAAGTTAATTTCAAACTAAATCAAGAGAAATATACCTTCAAAGTAAGATCATACAAGTTCTTGGGATATATTGGTAGCAAAAAAACTAAAGCAGATCTTATACAACTTGCCAACCTTCTAGCGATGAATCCATCAAGAAATATAAATAAGGTACAAATTATGACCGAAATACTAGACACGATAAACAGATGCTTATCAAGATCTTGACACAACTACCATTATTTCTTCCAATTATTGAGATGATCAGGAAAATTCAAAGCGACTCCAACATGTGATGAAGCTTTTAACAACATAAAAAAATTCATGGTTTCTCCGAAGATCTTAAAAACACCTCAAACAGAAGAATATTTATATTGGTATCTTATAGTATTAGATTACACGGTCCGTACAATACTAATCATGGTGGAATAAAGAGAATCTAAAACAACATATTATGTAAATAAATATTTATTACCAATTGAAATGAGATACTAACAATTAGAAAAAGTTTCTGTAACGTTGATAGTTCCAACCAGAAAAATGAGTTCATACTTACAATCTCATAAGATAATAATCCACACTGAGATTATTTCTTGTTGAACGGTATTTTGAGAAAGAGTTTGGGGAATTTAATGTTTAGCGTAAAATGTAGAGAGATAAGAGAGGTGTGTGCCAGCAGTAAATTCTTATCACACTTATTAATGAAAATAGTTGGGGTATTTATACTCATTTAATGAACCATAGGCCTTCCAGGTCGGATCTTGGGCTTATATTAAGTTTAAAAAACCCATTATCCCAAAAGATGAAATAACTAGCAACTAGCTGAGTCATGTTCCACTTGGTTATACTGTTCGGTAGGACATGGTACTAGATATGTCCGAACTGCCCCTCGGATATATGCAATAGTCAGTGTCAAAGAAATACGACCTCATCAATAGCCCCTTTAGGTCTTGCAAAGAATCTTTAGAAGAGCTTGGTGAGTTTAGTTCTTAAGAATATTGTCTTAGGAAAAAGTAATATGTGAGTTCTAGAGAGAGATAGTTTTTAGAGAGAGAAATTCAGAGCACAATTGAGTTAGATCAAAAAGTGTTCAACCCCTTTATTAGTTCTGCCTTGCCCTTTATATAGAGGCGCTAAGACTCAGCTTCAAACTGAAAACGGTTGCATAAAAGAGGATAAATTACCTTTAGTCCTCAATAAAATTACATAGTCATAATTGTTCAACCAAACTTATATTATTTACATCTTGGTCCTTAAATTTTACTTCCATATCAGAGCTCATTCGAAAAATAGAGCTCATGTATGTTTTCAAGGTGAAAGTCTCATCTGATATTTGTATCCGAACTGAATCTTGATCGGATTCGAAGATATTAACTTACATTTAAGAATCCCAAAAGTCAGTTTTTTAAACTCGGACATGTGCTGAGTTTGGATTGACCTCTCAGTTGTTTTTTCTTCTAGATTCATGTACATACTTGGCTAAAAAGTACCTTAAGGTGTAACCCCCATACTTCCCAGCCCCTAATCATTACTTTGATCGATTTGTCTTCTCTTAGGTAAAACGCATACATCTTCATCTCTATATAAATCGGTTTCAATGTTTTACTTTGTCTCAGAATACAAAAATTTCTCGATAGAGAAAGCTTGATAATTTTCTCAAATAGTGTCTTGGTATATTATATGTTCACAGCCAGAAACGCATTGGTGAAAGGAGGTTGGCTAAATTTATTTGATTTACAAAGAACAAAAAGAGATGCAAGAATTGCAGATGGACTCCCTGCCTCTCCTGGTGGAGAAATCAGCCAAACAAAGCCAGACACAGACAAGAGCTCCTCATCATCTAAAATATCAAAAGTTAGAAAAACTCTTTTTATAACAACCATATCTCCTTTAGAGTCAGGGTCTTCGATTCAAGAGTCTTAAAAACCACATTTTAAAGAAAAAATAGTTTCCAATGTTTGGAAACTTCACCTTTCTTGGCAATGGGTTCAGATGCTGAGACATCCACTACCCCTCGAAGGGTTACTCACCTTTCAAAGGCCAAAAGCACTTAACCTGCTAGTTCAGAGACAATGAAGCCTCTAGCAGATTCTAAACCTTTCGAACAACAATCAAACGTGATGGGGAAAATATGGAGGACAACAAGAGAGACACCCATTTCCAGACGTCCAGACACATAAAAGAGAAAGCAGAAGATCGGAAACCCAAAGTGAAAGTGGGTATATCCAATACTGAGTCACTTTTGGAGTGCCTAGAAGGGAAAATGGGGCCAAACCTTCAAAAGGTTAGTCTGAAGTATTTAGTAGCTCTTCAGAATATTTGTTACGTATATACTCACACTACCGAACTGGATCAGATCCGAACAAAATGGGGTTTTCCAGATTCTGTTAAGGTAAGAATTGCAATCACTTCGGAAACTCCTATGGACTGCAAATCCCATGAGTTGGTGGTAAATATCGAAGTGCTCAACTAGGGCCTTCGGTTTCCTTTGGACCCTGAAATAGTCAGGTATTTCAATCTGATAAAGTTGTGCCAAGTCAACTGAGCCCAAATGCATGGTATACTTTGATGGCTGGCATAATGACGTCTAGACTGTCCAAAATTCCCCTATATATGGAGCAATTCGCGGCTATAGCGAGTCTGTGCAAAAACAACCATAACTATTTTTATTATTACAATATGGTTAATGACTACAAGGTGGTGAATGATCTGTTGGAGTCCGAAAAGCCATGGAGGACTCAAATTATTTTTATTAGCAGAGCGTGGAAGAATGACAGAAATATAAACTCCATCACTAATCCAAGCCAGTTTACCAGCCGCTGGAAAATTTTAAGTAATATTTGTTCGTATTTTTATTAGTCTCCAACTGCTATGTTAATATTCTGAACTGAATATTTTGTTTTCTTGTAATATTTTCAAAAAAAATCTCGGAGCACCTAGAGGCATGCCAAGATACTTGTACCAGGCTAAATGAGTTGGCATCAAAGAAATAGTATTACGTTTCCACAACTGTTTTACTTCTGGATACTTTGTGAGGTCTCAAATATGGAATACTATGGGTAGAGACCTTACTTTGGAGAAACTGAACACTCCTCGTCCTGCAGATGTTACTTTGAAGAGAACTGATGCTAAAGATGGCATACTTCACTTGCTTTCCCGGAACAAAGCCCCTAGTCACTTGGACAAGATCAAGAACAAGAAGAAGAAAACTAAAGTCGACCAAACTCAACAAGCTTCCAAATGGGTTCGTTCAGAGAACCAATGAGGAATCAACGCCCCTTTGTTAGAGGCAGTTGAAGTCACAGTGAAGTAAGCTGGCCGGTTGGATCATCCACCCCAGATCGCAAGGAAAGATCATAAGAGGCACAAAGAGAGGAGTGGCGCAAAAAGCTGCAAAGAAGAAGAAAAGTAACCTAGGATCAGAGATGGTACTTTGTCTTACCGAACTTCCTCCTTCCGCCCCTACTGATCTTCCCCCTTTTCAATCCTATTGATCTCCCTCCTGAAGAAGAAATTCCATCTAGCCTTCCTTCTTAAACATTCCTAACGGCCAAACAGGAAACTACCGAAGGAGATGTGAATCTGGATGAATTTCAGAACATGTACTTTAGTGTTCTGGACAAGGACAATTTCGCGCAGACTTATCATCATACCAATGTGGAAAATGTTGTAACCCATAACGGCGAGTCATACGAAATATCAAGCGATCAAGATACTCTGAGCCATTCCCTATTGGGTTATATTCGTCTGAAAGTTGACCTAGAAAGGCAAGTGATGGAGCAAACAACGACCATAACTTCCCTATCTACAGAAGACCATGGCTTGAAGAATGATATCACGACTGCTCGGCAAAGTATAGAAGCCTTAAAAAAAGAAAGAGGACTTGAGTACCGAACTGCGTCGATCCAAAAGTTCTCAAAAGGATCTCCAAACCAAGTATTCCGAATTGGAAACTTGTGCCTCTACTGAGATAAAAAATCTGAAGGAGTAACAAACTACTAGTACCAGCACTATGAAAACTTTATCGAAGACAAAGCTAAACTAGAGACGCGTCTCAAGGAGAAGACCGATGAGAGTGATTGTTTTGTAATAAAACAAGCCCAAGAGATAATTGTAGGGATAAAGAGATATGTTGCCGGAGTGGTGGACACTTTGGAGAAAATAGATGATGGGGTCAAATCGGACATGGTTTTGTTGTTCCATGAAATATTTATGAAGAGAACCATATGTTCTTTGTAGAGATATGTACGATACGAGGAGCTATCTTTCCATACCATGGCGGATGGTGACAAGCATGGTTATTCGAGCGAAGAAGATTCTGATGAAGGAACTAGTGAGAGTTCAAGTGCTGAACTCAGAAGTCCCAAGAAAGGTAAGAGTGATGAAGAAACCGAAATGAAAAAGTCGTAAGACCATGATGTTATTTTGTGTTTTTAAAACTAAAGTCCTTAGACGGTCAAAGAATTTTCCTATGTTATTTTGAATTCCTATGTTATGAACGAAAGTCCTTGAATGGTCAAGGAATTTTTTGAATTGTGGATCAAACTTGTTCTGATCAAGTTAAATATCGGATCTTTTTTCAGTACAAACTCCATGGTCTTCTTATAGCCAACATTCTAAGTAGTTTTCAATATTTCTGCTTTGTTTAATAATTATTTAATAAGCATTGAATAACTCCAATCACCAGTGTTTAATAACTTTGATCGAGTATTCAGTAAATCTGATCTGGTGTTTAATAAATCTGATCAACTCAAAGATACTTCATTTGAGAGTCGGGGTGTTTAATAAGTATTTAATTTATTTGATATCCTCAAACTATGGTTAAGAGTTTTGCACAAGAATTTTGAAGAATACATAAGATATTATTGAAAAACCCGGGACACATCGTTAAAACCTCCCCACGCCATCAGGGTAGGAAAGAGTATGCCCGTCTAATATTTACATTGAATTATAAAAAAGATAAATATTTACAAACAAGTTTTATTCTAAACATAACATGAGATGTTCAATGTTCCATGGGTGCTTCCATGCTCTGCTTTCTTTGTCTTGAAGTTTATATGTCCTTGGCTTGGTTTTTTCACATACCACGTAGGGAGCTTCCCAGTTCGGAGCTAGCTTTCCAAACTGTTTCTCTTTAGTGTGCAAGAAAACCTTTCTCAAGACTTTGTCTCCCAATTTAAAATCTCTTCTTTTAACTTTGGACGCAAACTTGCTTCTCATTAAACCCCGATGATGTGTTGTTCTTAAATGTGCTTTGACTCTCCTTCCTTCAATCAAATCCAACTGATTCCTAACTGCCATATCATTTTCATGTTTGGAATAGTATTGGATTCTGAAAGATGGTAAAGTATCTTTTATGGGTGTAATTAAATCCATGCCATAAACGATAGCAAAAGGGGATTCTTGTGTAGCAATTCGGGGAGTACTTTGGTAAGCCCGCAATACCTCCTGAAAATAACTTGGCCACTTCCATGCAGCTCCTTCCAAATTTATTTTTAACCCGAAAAATATTGTTGGGTTAGAAACTTCAACTTGTTCATTAGTTTGAGGGTGGAATGGAGAGGAAACACAGTTTTGAATTTCTTTGGAATTGCAGAACATCTTCATATCCTTATTATCAGATTGTGGCCCTATCTGTAGTGATCTTCCGGGGAACTCTAAATCTGCAACATATGTTGGATAAAATGAACTTTATAACTACTTTAAAAGAGGTTCCAACTAAAGGATCTGCTTCTATCCATTTAGAGAAATAGTCAATTGCCACTTTATCGTGCGATATCCACCGGATGCCATAGAAAGAAGCCCAACCAAATCCAACCCCTATCTATCAAAAGGTATTGGTTCGGATATGGAATCCATATGAACTGCTGGTACATGGATTTCATTTCCATATCTCTGGTCAATATCACACCTCTTGACCGTATCTTCGGCATTTGCCATTATCGTTGGCCAGTAGTACCCTGCTAATAAGACTCTTCTGGTTAAGGCCTTATAGCCACAATGTGCAGAGCCTTCTCCATCGTGCAGTTCAGATAAAACATTTTGGGCTTCTTCAAATCCCAAGCAACGGAAGAGGGTTCTGCTAAATGATTTCTTATAAAGAACTTCTTTTAACACCATGAAGCCACAAACTTTATATTTAATTTTCTTAGTCAGGGATTTATGTGGAGTTAAAATTACATCGGAAATATATTGAAAAATATCATACCTACAGTCTTTAGATTGAATGAAAAATATACTCATACTCTCTTCATTCTCTTTGCCCTTATCTTAGCTTGAATCTATAGATGGACACTCCAACATCAGAATCCATGGGTAAGATTCAAAGTAGGTTATTGTTGCTAAAGAGTCAGCCACAGTATTCTCCGATATAGGGATATGTGCATATCTGATATTCTTGAAATTTGCAGTAACTTCTCTCAATATGAGAAAATATTTTATCAAGTGTTCCTTATTTTCCTTAGACTTCCCCTGAACATGATGAATAAGTAGCTAGGATTCGCTCATCAATCGGACTTTTTTTGCCCCACATATAAGGGCTAGTCCAAGACCAGCTATAGCTGCTTCGTAATCAGATTCATTGTTGTAGGCCCTCAACCCAAAACATATAGCTTGATACATAGTATCACCATAAGGAGAATTTAAACAAATTTTGACCCCATATTCCATGATACTAGATCCACCATCAGTTCATATTACCCATTCTTTTTTAGTCTGGTTATCTTACATTTACATGGGGGGCTATCAGCATGGAACTCTACTAGGAAATGAGCTACTGTTTGGGCCTTGACTGGTGTTCGGAAGGAAAAGTTAATATCATAATCGCCTAGCTCAACTGACCACTTGGTCATTGTGCTTGATATATCAGCCTTTTGGATAACATTTTTCAAAGGAAAATATGTTCGGACAATAATCAAATGAACTTGGAAGTATGGTCTCATTTTTCTAGCTGCTATCACCAAGGCCAAGGCCAATTTTTCTATCTTCAAATATTTTCTTTCAAAATCCAACAAACTTTTGCTGATATATAAAACCGGACGGGGGTAATTATTCACTTCTCTTACTAGCACAACACTTACGGCATACTCAGACACAACTAAGTATATATAAAGTTTCTCCTCTAGGACAGGTTTAAACAGTGTCTTAGGTGAAGACAAATTCTTATTGACTTCAAAAAATGCCTGATCACACTGCGGTGAGGACAGGTTTAAACATAACCCAAGAACTTTCCAGATCGGACCCCCAAAACGTATGTCTCCGGGTTTAATTTTAAATTGACAGCCTCTAAGTTAGAAAACGTCTCGTAAAGATCAGATATATGTGCATCTTCTTCAAGGCTCTATACCATCATGTCATCTATATAGACTTCCATATTTCTACTAATTTGACTAGCAAAGCCTTTTTATTTACTAAAATTTGATAGGTGGCCTTAAAACTTTTCAATCCGAATGACATCACTTTATAACAATGAAGTCTTTATCCGTAATAAAAGTGGTGTGATCTTGATCCTTCAGATCTACTTGTATTTGGTTGTACCCTGAAAATGCATCCATGAAAGACAACAACTTGTTCCTAGAGGTAGAGTCCACTAACTGATCTATCCGACGAATAGGGTAAGGACTTTTGGGACATGTCTTATTAAGATCAGTGAAGTCAATACACTTACGCTACTTACCATTCTTTTTCTTGACCAAAACAGGGTTGGCAGTCCATATGGGTATTGAGATTCTTTGATGTGGCCCATTTTGGACAACTGGTCAACTTCTTGGACAATCACCTCTGCATTTTATTTAGAGAAAGACCTTCTTCTTTGTATAATTGGTCCAACATCAGCCCATACTGAAAACTTATGGAAAATTACATCAGCAGGCACTCCGGTGACATCATCATTGCACCATGCAAATAGATGTAGATTACTTGACAAAAAAGAGAGTAACCTCTGTTTAAAATCTGGTGCCAACTTAGTACGAATTTTAACGCTTTTGCTCTTAGCTAGGAAATCAATTTCAACTTCCTTTATAGGTATTATGACACTAGGAGCCTCCCTTGGATCATCAATTTCATTCTCATCGATAGACTACTCCAATATTTTCTATTATTTGTTAACTTTGACTGCCTTCAAAGACTTTGAGGCAAGAGATGTTGCATAGCATTCTCTAGCTACCTTCTGAATGCTTCGAACAACGCCCACTTGTCCCCCCACAATATATTTGAAGCACTGATGGACAATAGATGCCACAACATGCATCCTGGAGAGCCATAATCTCCCAAATATTGCATTATAAGAGGTTGGGCAGTCCACCACCGAAAACAATACCCTCACCATTTTCTTGAAAGACCCTTTACCCAGCAATACTTCTTCTTCAAATTCTCTAATCACATATGTCGAACTCCTTGTGAATCTCACAATAGTTCTCTTCGAACGTTGAATAACCGAGGGGTTTCTCATCTTTTTATAGAAACTTAAAAAGAATATGTTTGTCGAACTACCTGTGTCAATCAGGATTCAACGTATATAATTTCCTCCTATTGATGCCCCTATCAACATAACTTTCATGAGGTCCTACAATCTCTCTTAGCACATTCTCATCGAAAAATACGAAATGAGCTGGAGTTTGGTATAAATGTGTGGACATCCTCCCATCCAATTGGGTGGTCAAGCTGTTGACATACCTCTTTCTTGAAGAACTTGAAGGTGCATTTATAGTGTCTCCCCAAAATATTGTTAAAGACTCAAAATATTCAATTAGATTGGAAACAATAGCAGTCTTATCCGTTATCACCCCTACCCGATTCTGAGTTGGATCACGATCCAAGTATTGAGAATCTGCATCAAATATTTCAATAATAACCATAGTATCTTCTTGTCTAGACGTTTCAAGAAGAACTAAGTACTGAGAATCTGCACCTCTTGTTTACAAGTTATGCATTCATTGGTATCGGCTCCTGAGCACAATGGATAATGGTATCATCATTACTTTTCAGCTCCTTGCTTCCAACAAATTTTCTTTGGAAAGCAACCCAAAAGATATCAAAAACAAATTATAGATCCCTGGGGGAGACTGTTATACCACTTGAGGGCACTTTCCTTAAAGATTTGAGAAAAAATCCCTACACAGAAGCTTGTCATCATCGTCAAAATTCATCATGAAGTTCTTGAATTGCTCAAGGTGATTGTCCGAATCTTTACTTCCATCGTACTTCTCCATCTTGGAGCTATCAAATATTTTAGGAAGATGTCCAGAGAGTATTTTTGAGGATAAAGGTGATTGTCTCCAATTTTGGCTGCGACTAAACACGGTATCCTCATTCGGAGTAGCCGGATTAGAAAGCAAAGGGATCAATCGGCAAACGGTCAATATGTTGATCAGTTGAAACCTTTATTTTCCCTTGATACCTTTTAAGTTGGCCATGTCTGTCTCTCTTCCTTGAATACTTCTTGGACAACCTTATTTTATTCTTTAATCGTCATTCATCACTGTTAGATTAGACTAACTATTCAAGCTTCGCATTATTAGAGGCATTGCTAGAGGATTTCGACGTGGAGCATTCCATTCATTTGGAGCGATGTGTTTTCTTGGAGCTGAGATGAGTCTTCAGGGACTGCTTATTTTATCGAGGATTATCAGTATGATAGAGCCCTGACGCACCGGAATTTTCTTTAACTCATTTTTCTGCTTGTTTGAACGCTCTCAACGCCTCAATCTTAGCCATCAATTGATCGCGCTCCTCAATAGTGTATTCATTATTTTATTTTGCTCCCTCCACCTCTGGAGGTGGAGTATTCTGAGGATCCAGATCCATTCGAAATGGTTTTTTATTAATGGTTTTGAATTCGTGATTCAGGCACCGTTTCCTCCGACTGTGGTCGCCAATTTGGTGTGAAATTAGATACTAACAATTTGAAAATGTTACTTTAGTGTTGATAGTTGCAACCATAAAAATGAGGTCATACTTCCAAGCTCATACGATAATAGTCTATGGTGAGATTATTTCTGGTTGAAGCGTATTTTGGGAAAGAGTTTTGAGAATTTAATGTTTAGTGTAAAATATTGAGAGATAAGAGAGGTGTGTGCTAGCAGTAAATTTTTATCACCCTTATTAATGAAAGTAGTTGGGGTATTTATACTCATTTGATGAACCATGGGCCTTCCAAATCCGATCATGGGCTTGTGTTAAGTTTAAAAACCCATTATCCCAATATACAAAATGACTAGAAACTAGCTGAGTCATGTTCCACTTGGTTATACTATTCGCTAGAGCATGGTACTAGATATGTCCGAACTGCCGCTCGAATATAAACAATGGTCCGTGTCAAAGAAATCTGACCTCATCAGGCCAAATTTATTTTTTCGTGAGAATATGATTCTCAAACCAGGTAGATCCAAAAGATTGACTAAATGGTCTGTAAAACTAAGATATTATGATATCCAACTTGAACCAAGATCAGTAATCAAATCCCAAGATTTGGCAAAATAATTTACAAAGCTTCGGGCTGAAATACCACTACTTATAAAAGAACAGTTTGAGGTTACATGGAAGGTCATAAATGATACAGAAAGTATTAATCAAGGCTTAAGAGCAACAATTTAGCTCATATAACCAACAAGAGATATCCTAAGTCACTTCATCAAGTTTAGATTTTCAGCCTCCAATAACGAAGCATAGTACGAAGCTGAAATTGCAGGATTTCAGTTGGCCAAAATAAGTGAGGCCAAAAACGTTCAACTACTCCCAGATTCACAATTATTCTTCAATCAAGCATTGGGACAAGCTAAAGCAAAAAAACAAAAAAATATCCAATACGTAAAAGAACTTTGGTACCAAATTACCAAATTTGTTGATGCGCTAACATATTTTGTATGCACATGCTATGGCCCAAGAGAAATATTCGAATAAAATTATTTATTACCTTACTCAATCAATTTTTATCGACATTTAAAATTACATGAGTAATGGTAATAAAAGGAGAAGAAAATGTTCAATATTGGATAAATCACATTAAGAAATAAATCGTTGAATGAATACTCCTCGAAGATAAGACCAAAGAAATAAAAAAAAGATAAAATTAATTGATTCATATGTAATTCAAAGTTTCAAATAAATATAAGTGTTCATATTCAAAGTATGTTTAGTCTTTACATTATTGTTGCTTTTATTTTGTTCCCATTTTATTATCATGTTTATTCTGTTAGGTGAGTTTTCACCTCACTGCTTAACTTCTTTCTAGGAGAATGCTTCTTCATATTCTTCTTTCTCATACAGTATTATTCACACTCTTTTTCTTCGAATAATGTTTTCCATATTTTTATTCCGTAAATAGTCTCTGAATAATTTCTCGATTCTTATTCTCGATTCATTCTAATGGTCCACTCTGATACTGAGAAATGTCTCCCACTAAAATACCATGCCCTTCCTATGGTGAAAATAATACATTATCTTAAGTCAAAAGAAAAAAATCCAAGAGACTCAGGACGATTCCTCTGAAAATACCATATATCGTTGCCTTCGAATATCAGTTCTTCGAATATTTCCCTTGAAATAACCCTTTTGGACTGTTTGTCGACAGTTGAGAAAGATGATTAAAATAAAGAGGACGAGATTGTAGATTATGAATCTAGATTTATTATTGAATTATTTTATTTCGGAATCGACGCGCCAAGGAAAGAGCAAGACGAACTGGTTGGCCCATCGTTTTTTGAGCTTTTATACTCATCCTATCTTGAGAAAAATCACATATCCTCGCACATACGGAAACACATGGTCATCCTTGATAAATTTAGATATTTCTTAGTTATAAATACGGATAAAACAAATATTCTTAGGGGAGTCTCTGTCTAAGAAATGTTCGTATAAGGTGTTTTTAGAGAGAGAAACAGTATTTAATAACATAGAGAAAGAGACAAAAACAATAAATATAGCAATCATTGAACTTTTTCCCAAAAATGGAATGTCTTTTATATAGTACATGATGCAAGCAATGAAACTACATAATTACCATTGTTAAATTGGATCTCTCATCCCACTCATAACTATGTATAAACAAATTTATTAGTTATTACATTTGACCCCCCTCAATCTTTATATTTTCTTTAATCCCATATTTTCCATATTGAAGCTTATTAATCCCCATATTTTTCTTCATTTATCAATAGCCCCTCCAGTCCTTGTGAAAGTAGCGGAGGAAGGACTGATTATGAAGTGGATTTTTCTTCCTTAGAGCCTCCCCAAATTTGTCTTCCTTCGAGCCTCCTCGGATTTTGCTTCCTTTGGGCCTCCTCGGATTTGTCTTACATCCTATTTTAGTCACCTTACTTCATTGAATCAAATACTGTAATCTTAGTCGGATTTGTGACCCCACTTCTGGTTATGGTGACCTCATCATACCCATTATTTCTTTTAACTCCGCCTGCGTTTATTAATCCGTTGTAGTGTCAGAAATAGCTTAGAGTGGTGACATCATCTCTAACCACGTGTTGATCACCTCCTAGCACACGCCAACATGTTTTTTTAGACTGTTAGTGAAGAGGATAACGTATCGAAGAAGCCTTTGAAACTGAATCCTTAACTTATACTTGGGAGAAAATGCTTTTCTACTATAAATACCCATCTCTTTTCATAATTTAGAGAGAGCCTCCTCCAGAGAGATAAACAGTTTTTTAGATTAAGTTATTTTCTTAACCTTTCATGCCTAAAGATTTTGTGAATCTTGAACGATAGAAGCTTTTGAGGTGGTTCAACATTTCAAAATAGAGCAAATGAGAGAAGAACTTCTGGTTTCAGAGAGCACTTCACTTATAACAAAATATTGGGTTAAAAACACCAGAGGTCCTCCATGTTTGTCACTTGTAACACATCAGTCTCTATTCTTTGTCATTTTAATAAACCGGTCCCCTATGTTTTAAAAATGTAACAAACAGATCATTTTCTGAAAATTTGAAGGACCTGTCTATTACAAATTGAAAACGTGAGGGACCTGTTTATTACATACATGAAGGGCCTATTTATTACAAAAGGATCTGTTTGTTATATTTTTAAAACATAGAGGACCGGTTTATTACAGAGACAAAGAATAGGGACTGATGTGTTACAAGTGACAAACATGGAGGACCACTAGTGTTTTTTACCCCAAAATATTTCAAGCTACGTTTTGTGATAATTTGTCTCTTTTTTTGTCGCGATTTGACTTAGTGGGACCTTCATGTAACAATTTATCGTCTATTTCACCTATCGCCCCTGCTTCACCTGTCGTGCAGCCCCCCGATCATTTTTGTTTAGGGCAAAATAAGGGTGACCTTTCTCCTTCCAACAGTAATCGTAAACCCTTCCCCTTCTTACCCATGGTGGTGATAAGGATAATATTCCTAAAATGGACAGAGGAAATTTGGCCATAAAAAAAATCTCCAGAACCTGTTAAGAGATCTATCGAGATTAAAATTAGCCTCCTTAGTCACGACTCCCCAGGTGACTCCCCAAGAAAATCTATAGACTACTCTTGAGGTTAGTCCCCGTAAACATTCTTCTAAAAACGTTCGTCCTTGTAAGGTTTTAAAGTCCATCATTGAGTCCCAAGAACATAAGATGTCTGACAAATCGAGAACTGGTCGGCAAGTGGACCTTATGGCCTCAGTGAAAGCAAAGACTATTCATGATATTCCCACATTACCAACCTCCCCCGGACATCCGTCGCTGAGTCGAGAGCTCTCTTCTCCTCCCCGCAATACTGCCACCACTTCTACCAACCACCAAGGAGAAACTTCCAGATGAAACAAAAAGAAGCAAAAACAAAAACGCACCTCAAATCTGCCTTCGAATATAGAAGACTACATATGTAACAATATTTGTGGGATCAAAACCAAACACTTACTTGAACCTTTTAGGATTAAGTACAAATATGTCCATCCAACCGAGAAGGTGAAGTTGAGGGATATGTGGGTGATCCTTGAAGATGTTATAATCTGATTCCCTATTGTTAGAGAGACACCCTTATATGTTCGTAACCATGAATTAATACTCTACACTGAACTCATGAACTGGGGTCTTCGTCTACCTTTTGATCATGCTTTGGTAGAGTACTTCAACCTGATCGAGTTGTGTTCATATCAGGCTGGCCCAATATGTGGTACACGCTTATGGCCTGCCTCGTGGCTTCCAAGGTTTTTGAAATCGAATTCTCAATGGAGCAGCTTGTTTCCATTTTTGGTGTGGCCAAAAACTCTCACTACCCCTTCTACTCTAAGTAGTCAAAGATCTCTTAGAGGTAGACAAGAAATGAAAACAACAATTTATCTTTATTTCTGGGCTATGGGAAACCGGTTTTGAGGACTCCAAAAAAATGCCATATAAGCTAACTTTGGAATGGACTGGATGAGGTACTTGTCTGCTTATTCATTCTGTTTTACTTATTTAAATTGAGCGTTCTAAACCATTTACTTATGAACAGCTATGAAAGGTATTGGTAAGCCCTTAAAAGATTATGCTGAATCTGCAAAGGGTATCTTTGAGAAGTAAAGCTTTTGAGCAGGTGTCCATTGGAGATACAAATTTCATAGGTGCTTTACACCATCAAACTTAGTTAGAAGCAATATTTTGAGGTATGATATGGGTCAGAAGAAGTCCTTGAAGGAGTTCATGATACCCCTTCTAAAGATGTTGTTCTCAAATGTTTGGAAGGACTGGACAATATGTTCTTTCTTCCCACTAGAGCCAAGGCTCCAAGTCATCAGGATGCTGAGAAATATAATGGTGAGGACAAAGAGACTAAAGATGATTCTAGTTTGGAGGAAGACGTCTGGGAAGAACAAAGAACTGAAGTTTAGGAAGAATAACAGACTGACGTCCATGACAGGTCACTAGTTAAGGTCTGGGAAACCAACAGACTGATACTCGAGAAGGACCTCAAGCTGATGTCTGGGAAAAAACTAAACAAATGTTTTCTATGAAAATATGATCGAGGTGAGGCCGGCAGGGACGGAAGGTGTTGTGAGGCCAAGGAGATTCTCCTCTTAAGAAAAACAAAATAAGGTTATTGATAGTTAGGAAGATGATGAGAACACAACGGGTCAAAGTTTTCCCCTGTGAAGAAGGTTTTTATTGTTGACTCGGACTCTGGTTGGGAGTTTGTCCTAAGTAAACAAGTTATTGATCAAAGTAATCAAGAGGAAATCCTTAGGGAAGGTGAAAATCTCTATCCTGCCTCAGCTTATTTTGATATCTACGAAAATGACTTCTTTAGAAATAAGCATAATAGGTTGCTCTGTGTTGCTGCTCTCCTTACAAGGAAGGCCAACCGTAAAGATCATTATAATAATGAATCACTCAAAGGAGAAACAAGCGGGAAAACTTGATCGTTGAGGTTAAAAACTTGAAAGATGAGTTTGTCCGCTTAAGTGAAGTAGTTGAAGATCAAAAGAAAACTGAATTGAAGAAGGTTGAAGATGAATTTTCTCGCAAGAAAGATATATGCATTGAGTGTCTAAGGAAGATCACTTCTTTGGAGACTAAACTTTTGGAGGATAAAACGAATTTCGATGATGAAAGAGAGTGTTGCATAACTAAGGATATTGAACGAAACACTCTTATCGATGGTCTCTTTGATTCGTATGAGATCACTCGGAATTATTTTGAGGATTCTATTAAAGAAGTCGAAATACTCACCGAGTAAAATGAGTCTTTGAAGAAGAATTTTCAAGTTGAGAAGAAGAAAATCCTACATGCTTACGCTGCCAGCTGTGTTTCTCGTCTTGAAAAAAGAGGTGACAACCTCAAATCAGTTTTGGTTATGGAAATGCATAAACACTTTCCTGACTTGAAGTTGGGAAGTCTTTGGCAACGTGTTATAGAAAGACATCGCCAAGTAGGCATTTATACAGAAGACTTAGTAAGTAGTAGTGAGTCAGAAAGCTCTTCATCCGATTCTGAATCCTCCGAAGATAGTAAAGACGAATCCCTTCCTGGACAAAATTAATTTCTATTGTTTCTTTATGTTTAAACTATATATTTTGTGTAACCTTTTGCTAATTTATCTTTTGGAATTCGTGGTCGAACCTTCTCAAGGATTTTTACTTTGTATAACTGTCATTATATGAGCATTCTAAATGAAACAGTATTTAGTGTGATAATCATCTACGAAGTTATGTTTCCAATCAAGCTTTTTCATATAAAATTACCTTTTAACTAAAAAAATATTCATTTTCTTGCCCCAAAGTTTTTCATATGATTAAGAAAATTGTTGACTGGCATTCATTAGTTGACCTTTCTAACTCAAAAAGATGACCATTAAAGTATGCCATTATTTAGGTGGACATTATTCTTTGGCATTTAACAATAGACTTTCTTAGTTCAAAATAATGAACATTGCACGCCAACACTTGTTAGACAGACCTTCTGACTAAAAAAGATGAGCATTATCATCCAAAATGATATTCTTTTAGGTTAAAAAAGATGAACGCTATCATGAAAAAAAAATTGGAATGTCTTTTGAGTCTAAAAGGATGAACATTTATGGAGATAATTTAAGACGGCAAAGTAATATTTATATATAAGTCAGCTATTTATACACCTCATTAAAACCTTCATGCGCCACCAGGGTAGGAAAGAGTATGCCACTGATACTTATATAAGTTCATAAAGAAAATATTTACAATTTTACATGTTTATTTTAAATAAACCTTGAGGTGTTCAATGTTCCATGGGTGGGGAAGATCTCTTCCTTCTTTATCTTTAAGTTAGTATGTTCCTGGTTTGGCTTTCTTTGTTACCATGTACGGACCTTCCCAGTTAGGAGCTAACTTTCCAAGCCGTTTTTCATTTGTACGAATGAACACTTTCCTAAGAACTTTGTCTACTGTTTTAAATTCTCGTCTCCTAACCTTTGAATCATGTCGACTTCTCATCAAATTTTGATAGTGTAGAGAATTCACTTGTGCCCTTCTTCTTTTTTCCTCTACCAAATCTAACTTTGTACGCTTTCCCTTGTCATTTTTCTCCTTGGAATATTCACTGAGTCGAAATGATGGAAAGATTGTCTCTGATGGTACCACTGCATCCATCCCATAAACAAATGTGAACGGTGACTCTTGCGTTGCAGTCCGGGGAGTGGTTCGGTAAGCCCATAAAAATTCTTGTAGATAATTCGTCCATTTTCCAGCCTTACTTTCTAAGTTCTTCTTTAAGCCATCCAAAATTTTCTAGATTAGTCACTTCAACTTGGCCATTTTCCAGCCTTAGATGCAAAAAAGGTTTTCATCTCTTTATTGTCGAAATGTGGTCCGTTATCCATTAACATTTTCCTCGGAATCCCAAAATGCCAACAGATGTTAGACACGATAAATCTAATCATATTTGTAGCTTTGAAATTCGAAAGGCTTCAACAGATCCTTCAACTGTTTCGGATCCCTTTACTATAGAAGGGTTTTCTTGTGTAATTATCCAAGGGTACTCCTCTGAGTAAGAAGCTTTAGCCACTGAATTTCAAGCCCTGTGAACATGTTCATATCTAACTCCTTCGAAAGCCAATGTTAAAACCTATAAAGCCCCCATATATTTCATTAAATGATATTTTCTTGCTTCTGATTGGCTAGATGCATGGTTTATGAGAAGCTGTGAATCACTTACCAGCCTTACCTTTTTAGCTCTGCATATTTTAGAAAGTCTCGAGGCTACCAAAGCAGCTTGTATTCGGCTTCGCTATTTGATGTTTAAATCCAAATCGGACGGCTTGATACATTGCAATTTCTTCAGGAGAAACCAGCTGCACCCATGCTCCACAACCAGACGAGCTTGAACCCTTATCAGCTCGGATTGTCTACTCTGATCCATATTTCTCCTCATCAATTTCCATATCAGTTCGCTCGGAGTGACATTCGACTAAAAAACCAGCTAACGCTTGTACTTTAATGGAAGTTTTTAGCTCAAATTAAATATCAAAGTCTCATAGTTTAACCGACCACTTAGTCATTCTCCCCGATACAGTCGGCCTTTCTAACATAATTTTCAATGGAAAGATGTTCGCACAATAATTGAGTGAGCCTGAAAGTAAGGTCTCATTTTTCGCGCAGAGGTAATTAGTGCAAAGGCTAATTTTTCTAACTTTAGGTATCACTTTTCAGCACCTAGAAGACTTTTACTCACGTAATGCATTGGCCTCATAACGTTTTCATCTTCTCAGATCAGAACCGCACTCACAACATAATTTGACACTGCCAAATAGATATATAGCTTTTCCCCTGGAATTGGCTTTGTCAAGATTTCTGGTGATGAAAGGTACTCTTTGATTTGATGAAAAGCTTCTGAACATTCTTGAGTCCAATCAAAACAATTTTCTCTTTTTAGTGCTTAAAAAAAGAGCGCACTTCTGAACATGTCATCAATGTACACCTCAACATTTCTTTCAATCTAAGTCTCAAAAGATTTGTTTACTAAACAATGGTACATTGCTCGAGCGTTCTTTAGTTCGAATGGTTACCCTATAGCAGTGTAAACCTCTTCCAATGATGAAATTTGTACTCTTCTCATCTCTTGGATAAATTTGGACCTAATTATACACGACATAAGCATCCATAAAGAAATTAGTCATCTCCCGGAGGCCGAGTCGACTAGCTTATCTTTTTTGGGTACAGAGAAATGATCATTGGGATAAGCTCTGTTTAGATCGGTAAAGTCCACGCACATTTGTGACCATCCATTCTTCTTCTTTACTAGGACCAGATTATCAGTCCATAAAGGATATTATGACTCGCGTATATGACCCATTTTAGTTAAATGATCCATCTCGTTCATAATAGCTTCAGATTTTTCTTGCGAAAAAGATCTTTTTTGTATGATCGGACGAACATTGCTTCCTACTGCAAGCCTATGAGAAATAACATTCGTTGGAACCCTTGTGACATCCTTTGTACATCATGCAAACAAATTAATCTTCTTGATAAAAACTTGATTAAACTTTATTTTACCTTCGTCGGTAGTTTTGTGCCGATTTTGAGGGTTTTACCAGGGGAGAAGAAATGATCCTCAAAGTTGTTGTTTGGGACCATGAACCCGGGGGGCTTCCCTCAGATCATCCACGGGATCGGATTCCGAGAGAACCCCCACTGACTGTTATTCTTTCTTTGACTCAACCCCCTTAACCTGCTTAGGGGCCAACGCTGCTCGGTAACATTCTCATGCTATCTTTTGGTTGCTTCTAACTATTCCCGCATTGTTTCCCACAACGTAATTTAAACATTGATGGATGCTCAATGGCACAACATGTATTTTAGATAACCATGACCTTCCAAAGATAGTATTATAAGATGTAAGGGCATCTACCACTACAAACAGGATTGTAACTACATTTTTTAATGGTCCCCGACCCAATTCAACCATTCTCTCAAACTCTCCGACTACCTTGGCAGTAGCCCCCGTAAATCCCACTATCGTTATCATTCAGGGTTTTTTTATCTGGCTGTAAGTAGTCATAAACATAATGTTAGTTGAACTTCCATTATCAATCAAAATCTTTAATATCTTGTTCCCAACTATCTCTACCCCGATAACTACCGCATCCTCATGTGGACTAGCTACATCTCTCATATTGCCACCTTCGAAGCAAAGTAGTGGAGACAGATTTCTATACAGCTTTGTTGAAGCGCCTACTTCCTAGTTGTGTTGCTAGATTAACGATGTATCTCTTCCGAGAATAATTCGTTATTCCTGCAATTGTATCTCCTCCAAAAATTGTTAGTGATTCAAAGAAAGCACACAACTTATTAACCTTTCCTCTTGCTATTGGTTCTTCTACCACGTTTATGTTGTTTCCGCCCGGTTTTGTGTCTAAGTACTCAGCGGAGATATTGAATGCATCTATAGATTCTTCATCAATTGTTTTAGATATCATCAATGTATCCTCTTGCTTTGGAACAACTCTTTGTTTAGGAGAAATTGAAGAATGTTTCTTCACAAACGCGATTAACTTCCCATTTTCTATCAAGTATTGTATTTCTTTTTTCAACGCCATGCAGTTCTTCGTATCATGTCTGATATCTTCATGATACTGACAACATTTTATATTTTCTATTCTCCTTTGGAGTCTGCATTGGAAAGGGCTTACGAAAATGTACATTCAAACGTGTTTTCTCAAATATAGTTGTCATGCATTCAGTCAACTTAGCATAATTAGTTGGTCGGACCCATTTGTTTGACATGGGTCGAACATATTGTTAAGTGTTGACTACTCATGTATACTCTTTCACCCTTTGAGGTGCCTTACTTATAACTTGAACATATGCTCGAGGTTGGATTGTACTTTTTGGTTGTGATACCTGTTGTCGGATATTCATTGGTGGTGCATTGGTTTTTACCATCGTTGAATCCTGGTAAAACTGAGTTGGATTAAATTGCGACATCAAATTTATTTCTGACACCCTAGTTTCTTCAACTAAATTTTTTTTTCTTAATATGATCCAGTAATGCTTCAAACATCATAGCCTCTGTTTTTGCTACATTATCTTTCATCACACCAGGAAGTAGACCCATTTGGAAGGAAGCTATAGCCACTATATCTTCATAGAACTTCATGTCTATTTTGACACAGATGAAACACTTCGTATACTCTTTGAGGATCTACCCCACTTTTTGCGTGCAATAGATTATAGTGTCCCCGTTTGCTCGAAACGTTTTGCTTCCTACAAAATACTGGCAAAACATACTCCAGAATATATCAAAATTCTTGATACACCCTTGATTTAGACGCTTATACCAATTTGATACAAAAAAATTCGAAAGTTTGATAGAAAGCCCTACATAATAGCTTATCATCATTGTCTTAGTTGATCATGAAATTTTTGAACTGTTCGATGTGGTCATCCGGATCTTGTGTCCCATCGAACTTTTCCAGATTAAAAATATTCAACAACTTTGGAAGATTAGCAGACAAAATTTCTAGGGAGAGTGCAGATGATCTCCAATTATGTCTCATCTTATATACACTCCCACCCCCCCCCCTCGAACCTTCGTTCACGGTCGCATACAGTCCTTCCTCGGACGGAAAAGTAAACTGATTATTGACATAGTAATCCTGATTATAGCTATTAGACTGAATTTTCCTTCGAGGAGTCACATGTTCTTGTTGAGTTACATTTACCACTTTGTTAAGCTCTTCGGAATACAACTTTTTATTTCCATAATCACACTTTTCCTTCATTGAACCTTTAGTTCCTTGACCAGCTCGATGAGAACTTTTAGCATCTGTATCCGAGGACAAAGATTCATCAAAACTAAAAGAATTATACTCACTGGAATCTGTCGATTCATATTGTTTCCCACATCTAGCTCACTTTTTGGAAGATCGACGATTTTTTCTAGATGTTTTTTCTCGGATTGATTGAAATCTTGGGGCTTGATCTGTTAGAATCCATTCTCTTCGGACTTCTGATTTGATTATTTGCGAGCTGATTATAGCTTCATTTTCCGCATTTATCCTCTTAATATCTTCTAACAACTCTTTCCCCCTATCTACCAAGACAGATTCTTAGAGTAGCTTTTCAGCATAATGAGTGTTATCATTTCTTTCATTTGTTACTTGTGCCTCCATCATGAGATCTCCATATGAGACTTTGATCGTATTGTTCTTCAGATCTGCCTCTATCTCTCAACAAATTTCAGTTTCCATTATTTTTGTTATGTTTAAGATTAATTTTACGGTTTTGAAATGGTGATTATGGGTACCAATCGCGTTCCCACAGACGGCACCACTGATAAATTCAGATATTTCTTAGTTGTAAATCCGGATAATAAAATATTCATAGGGGAGTGTATGTCTAAGAAATGTTTGTATCAAGCGTTTTTAGAGAGAGAAACAATATTTAATAGAAAGTGAAAGAGACAAAAGAAATAAATTTAGCAATCATTGACTAATCATTGACCATTTTCCCAAAGAGGGAATGTCCTTTATATAGTAGATGAGGTAAGCAATAAAATTACATAATTACCACTGTTAAAGTGGATCTCTCACCCCACTCTTTTATTATTTATATACATGTTTATTAGTTATTACATTTAACCCCCTTCAATCCTTATGTTTGCAATTACACCAATTTGACTTACAATTACACCAATTTGACCTTTATATTTTCCATATTAAAGGTTATTAATCCCATATTTTCCTTCCTTTATCAATCCTGATTCATTCTGATGGGGCAATCTCATACTGAAAAAATGTGTCGCACCAAAAACACCTTTTATTCCCGTAAGAGCAAACAAAAATCTCTACCAAATCTAAAGTAAAATTATCCAAGAGGCCCAGGGTGATTCCTATGAACCATGATAAGACCCTAGAGGAATCTGTTGGTTCTATAGAAAACATTTCCACAAGATCCAAGGGGATTCTTTCAAGTCAGGCTTCGCTCTTTGAGGAATTTTGTATGTCTCAAGAAAGATATTTCATTCGAAGATGAAGAACAAGAATTTAAAGATTCAGAAGATGATGGTGATGGTGATGATTATTTAAGAGGGAAGTCCATAAAAATAGCTTTTAAGAAATTCAGTCTGAATAAATTCCTAAAAAATATAAAGGTTAAAAAACTAATAAACAATGATAAAAAAACACAAACTCGAGGATGTTGAATAATTTCACTTTTGTGTTTCCAATATTATAACTCTTTTTTGTATCTCTCTTTTTAAATTGCAAATCCTTGTACAGTCATGGCATTTTTTAAAGTCATGTCTTGGGTAACTAACTATTCAATCGAGGTTGATCAGACCTCAACTAGTTACATAAGCTTTTGATAGATTCAAAAGTATTGAGCTTCCAATATTGAATAACTAGTGTTTGAAACTTTAAGCATGACCAACTAGTATCTGAACTTTTTAAAGTAAGATTCTTAGTTAGACTTTTCTAGACGTGTCACAAATGAAGTTAAAATACATTATTAACTAGTAATAGAACATTTTAACTTAAAATTTTAGGTCGGAAATGTTTTTGGGCATGTCGAAAATGAAGTCATAAAACATGACCAACTAGTGTTGGAACCTTTTAAAGTAAGATTTTAGGTTGGAAAGCCCTGGACCTGTCGAAAATAAAGTCGGGATACATGACCACCTTGTGTTAGAACCTTTTAAAGTAATATTTTAGGTCAAAATTCCCATATCTGTCAAAAATAAAGTCGGAAAACATGAAATTAAATGACTTATATTTATCAGCTAGTTATATGGTTATCTCCCTAAAACCTTTATGCGCCACTAGGGTAGGAAAGAGCATGCTACCAATCATGACATGGTCAATTGAAAATTTTGAAATTTTTACACATTCATTTTCAAATACAATCTTAAATCCTCAATGTTCCAGAGGTGCCAAAATTATCTTTCTTCTTGGCCTATCAAGAGTAGTAGTTTGGGGCTGAAATATTTGAACCTGTTGTTGATGGTAAACCAAAACGGGTAATTGTTGAATTTATATTTGTATAGACAATAAACGAGTCTCAATATCTTAGAATCGTTTACCTTAATCTGCTTTTCAACCTGATCCAGTAGAGCACCAAACAATAAAATCTCCATTCCTATTAACTTCATCAGCTAGTTCTCCGGAGAGAAAACCTTGGCTAAATTCAGCACACGTGATTTTCTCATAACAATGTTCTAAACCATTCTTAATAAAAACAAAGCACACATTGTAATATTTCAAACTTTATTCAACTCACTGTTTGCATTGGATAATCTTATCACCTTCTCTATGGATTTTTTTACTTCCTTACAAATTGCAGCCTAAAAACTATTCATAACATGTCGAAATTCTTGATAAAACCTTGCGAAAGTTGATTGTACCACTTTAAACACTATATTTAAAATTTTGAGAGAATGACGGTATAAAAACTTATCATTATCATAATTTATCATGAAATTATTGATCTGGTCAATATGGTTATCCAGATCTAGGTTTTATTAAACTTCTTCACCTTTGATATGTTAAATCACTTTGGTGGATGTCGGGATAGAATTTCTACTGATAAAGAAGATTGCCTCCAATTATGCATCTGACTATATTGGTAGCCCCCAGACCTTCATCAATTATTGCATAAAAATAATCCTCCAAAGGGTTCATAAATTGCCTATTAACATGGTAATAAAATCTTTTGTTGCCCGAATACCCTTGTTGAAACTGCTGATTGATCATTGGTGTTAGGAAATAGTGCATGATTTCCTTAAATTTAAACTATAGTTTGAATTTGTCCTACCCTACCTTCGGTGACCACCCCATCCTTAACTCCATATGTTGGTACTTCCTTATCCAAAGAATCGTGATGTTTTTATCGAATCTCGCTCTCGTTCAGAACTTCTAAATTGAATAAAATATATTTTTGAATAGCAAATGCCACTAGAATTTCTCCTTCTCATGTGGTGATTACTCATTCCGGAAAGGGAGAAAGTTCTTGTAAATCGGACACGGAATAGTCACTTGACTCTGAAGAAATGTATCAACGTCTGGTTTTGTTCTTTTTTCTCAACGAATGGTAACTTTGGTCTTATTGAAACTGTTTCCTTCGGTATTTATTTGATGTCGTAGAGATTTAAATTCGACATCATCACCCTCATAAACGTTTTCTATATTCCCATCTTTTTGAATTTTGGATTGAACATTTCTTGAACGTGTAATCATTGTATTTTCTGAGTATTTAGTTCAATAGTTTTATTCAACAATTGATCCTGATGTCCCTTTAAGGCCAATTGATTTAGTAGCTCCTAGAGTTGTTGTTGAGTTTGAGCATCATCAACCAACTAACCGGAACCCTCTCCACTTATCATTCATTCTATAATCACTGTATGATATGCATGCGTCTCAGTTTTCATTTCTCATAAAAATCTGAAGTCGAGCTTAGTATCTTATTGGTTTTTCATATTATATTTGGGTACCAGTATAATCTCGCACTGTGGTAGCCACTGATGGTTCTTGAAAATATTTGAATGACTAATGAATATAGAAAATATTTGAAGGCTACAAATATTTAAAGGTAATATAGGTTACGAACACTTTAGGGGTCACACAAAAGTTAAAGAGAGATTAAGATCAGAATTCTAGAGAAAGAAACTGCCAAAAGTAGTTATATAATAATATTTGTTTCTCTTTTCCAAGAAAATGTCTAGTGTTTTATATAGTAAAGATGGTAGGGTTTTTGGATTATACAATGAGTTCATTTCTGGATAACCCACATCATTAACTTACTAATTAACACGTATTCACTCCTTATTACATAAAACATTCTCAAGATTACACATTTGTTGGGTTTGTATTATAAATTAAATATCAGTCTAATATTTTACTGGTTTGACTTATGGGTCGGATATATCCTACCTTATCGTTATCATTATTAAACTATAAGATTTTGATTTTTTATTTGGTTATTGGGTGATTCATTTGGGCCTTATCAATAAAAATTTAGTTTAGTGTTCATGAGGCAATTAATACAATCAAGGTCATGGTAGTTAGGTGGACATTTACCCCCAACAGTGGCTAACAAAAATATTGGTGACATTTTGTAAGGTGAGGCAAGACGTGTCATGATTATCATTAATAAATATAATTTTGTTGTAAATGATACGAGTTTTGATAGTAACATGGAAGAATTTAGAATTGCGATCTCCTAGACTGAGCCATATCTCGTACGATTTTTGTCTATGAAATGATTCTTCTGTTTTGCTAAAGAAGCTGAAGTCTTTTGATTAATTTCGGTTTAAAATGAGGGAGTGATTTTTGTTGTCTCTTGATATATTTTCTAGGCTTAGAAGACATTTGATTAGGTGGTTGAAGTCCTTTCACTAATATTACTAAGTTATTTTTTGTAAAGTTTGGATAGGTCGATGGGATGATTAACATGCCAGATCAGTCGACTGCGAGGGTTTAGCTAGTGTCAATGATAAAGCTATAATCTGGATGATATTACCATATATTGAAGAAACTTAAGGGTTTTTTTTTCCGGTGATGCAATGTGAGTTAAGGAAAATAATTTGTGGTGTATGATCGAATGTTTGTGAAAATCCAAAGTGAATGAATGAGCTAGGGAAGATATGATCCCATGGGTTGTTAAGTAGGATTTTATCAATCTTTGAGAGCATAGGGTTCCCAACTTTTTTATTACTCCATTACAAGTGGAAATCATTAGCTCTAAGATCATGAAGATCACTAGTTATTAAAGTCTCTTATTGAGGAGTTCCAAAGGTCTGAATTGTCAATTCAGTTCTCTACCTTATGCATAGCATTAAAGCCACCAAGAACAATCCATGGATTTTTTGAGCGGTTAACTGCTAAAAACACCTAAAATATCTCTGGTTAATTTTTTTCTCTCTTATTTTTACTTTTTACTTTTACTTATTTATCATTTCTTTTTATTTTTCACCAACTTACCCCATTTAACATAAGTAAACTGGGCCGGCCATTTAAATCTAACAAAATCCGATCCAGTTATGTCTAAACTCGTACTTGACCCATTTAATATAAATGAGCTCGATCGATCTATTTAATTTAACAAAATCCGACCCAGTTATGCTTAATCTTAAACCCGTATTTAAGTATGTTATCATACCAAACCAGTGCGCTTTTAACTCCAAACCAAGACCGGTCTGATCTCAGTTGAGTCGTAGGAATAAATTAATTTTGATGGTTCAACTTACCTTTCGTATCTAAAGACTTAATGTGCTATCCATCATGCGATAAACGTTTATTTTTTTTAAAATCTTATCTATTAATTGTTAAAAATATAATAATTAACAATATAATCAACAATAATTTCTCCAATAATAATTTATTATATTTTAATTAAATATCTTTTATTAATTTGAATCATATTAATTAAATTATAACAAATAATAATAGGAGAAATTAAATTATGTTTGGGTAAATATAATAAAATATATTTAATTAAAATATATTAATTATAATTAGAAAATTAAGTTATTTTTTTTACTATAACAACGAATAAATAAGAGTTAAAATTAATTAATATTATATACAAATAAGAATAGAATATATTAAAAATAAAATTGTGTGGCATGCTAGATAGCACATTAAGTCTTTAGATACAAGGGCACGAGTTCAAATAGGTCGCAGTCCTTTAACGGAACTGTTTTGGAGGTGTTAATTGTTGAGTGGCCATATTTATAACAACAAATTATATCTTTTGATGCCATGTATAATCACATAGTTAATTGGTAAGGGCTAGTGACCATATATGCAACATTTCTAACAAAGGTGATCCGTTTTGGGGACGAAAGAACCTTAGTGGCAAGTTTTAACAAACGTCAAACACCGGTGACCAGTCGGGATTTTTAGCCCTCAATTTTGAATAAGATAGGAATTTAGTAAGTTACTTTGATTACTTCCTGTCGAGGAGCATATTATCTTTAGGTGGCGATGGATAGTAACTAAATTTGTTGCAAAGTGATGGGATTAAATAATTTGGGTACAATTATTCATATTGTGCCAGAACGTATCACACCGCTTGAAAATATACGGAAACCTTTGGTGTTCAACTTTCACTCTGATATGTTTTGATTCTAGACTCATCGAAGGAGTTATCAGCTGCATTTATCACAATGTAGACTCTCGCAAAGCTTATTCTAATCCTGTTAGCAATATGAGTATCTATATATATATATGAGTGTCATGAACACGGTATCTTAATCATTTTTCCGTACAGAATTTATGAGGTAGGTTATGAAACTCCACCCATAATAGGATGGTCTTTAGTGGGTCTTTATAGTGAAGGACATGGACTCCCATTTCTTCAGGATAATGAGATGTCCACTGAAGAACCACAAATCATTTTCCAAAAAAATGTACCAATTCGAATTATAACTAAAGTAAAAATAATCAAAAGAACTTATATTATATTCCTATATAACATGAGTGCATGATGGATTAAACATAATATAAGGCACGTTTTTTACCTATGAAGTATTCTGTTAAACATTTTTCCCGATTATTTTTATTTTCAGAAGATGATTTCTTAATATTGATACTTTATGAACTGTTTTTTCTCAATTACCATCTCTCACTGTTGTCTTGGGGAGCATACAATACTCTGGCCTAAGATCGACTTTCATGCAAGAATGTGACATTGTGAAAGCTTTGTTATAAAGATTCTGGATGTGACTAGACTACCGGTGGTGGAGCAATGAGGTGAGTTATGAGCGGATTTTTGTTGAAATGTAACATTGTATGAGAGACAGAGAAAAGAGTGAGGTATTGAGCTTTGAAACATTGGTCAAATGTTCATGATCAATATTAGGTAGTCTGAGTTGTTGTGTGACCAAGCAAGAAAAAACGAGTACATCGCCGGTATCTCGATCTTAAAGTAATGACAATACCTCTACTGTATAGATTAAATCTCATATAAGAAAAAAAACATAAACAAGAGTCCTAACCGTAAGGACCCAAGTTCGCGTGAGAAATAACGTTGTTTGGTAATTGGAGTGGATAAAAGACATTAAAACGTATTTAAATACTTTGATAAATGTTAAATGGAAAAGAATAAATAAATAATTATCGTGTAAATAAGGATTAATAAATTTTGTATTATACTTATTGATAATAAATATAATCATATCCAGCTTACAATTATTAATGAAAATAATTATCATATATATATATATATATATATATATATATATATATATATATATATATATTTAAATTTAAATTAATATATATTTTATTTTATTCTATAAAATATTCATTCGATATAACTTTAAATTCTAAATGTAAGGAAATGAAAAAACTCTCTTTAAGAAATAACTTCTTGAAGTTTTATGGAGAACTTTTTATCTATGGAAATGGACATTCAACTTCAATTAATAATTAGTAGCATCACTTCGATGGTGGATCAAATTCAAAGCACAAACAACCAAGTAAGAGCTCCAGAGTTAACTCAAACTTGAACCGAGAATCCCAAATCAAGGAAAGAACATCAAGAAACATCTACTGAAGAGTTCACATTCCTCAACGAATCTTATCAGACCAATTCACAAAAAGTCCCATTGTTAAATCAACATCAATACTTTACATTAAGGATCAGTCATGTATATGAACAATATTCAAATCTTCAACTATCTTCTTTAATGCAGAACCAGAATCTAAAGCAATAAACAAGATCCTTTGCATATATGGTCAGAAAAACACCAAATATTTTGTCCATGATAATGTCAAAATCCATACAGTAGATGAAAATTGTATCTATGCAATTTCATAAAGAAAACAAAAGAATGTTAGAATTAATGGAAAAATATACCTTGATCGGGAAATTCTCTACATGTAGAACACCAATGTCATAATACAAAACAAAAATTGGTAACATAGAGATTCAAAGGCAAGGTCGGTCTGGCACTGCGAAATCCACGATATAATATTATAGAACTAGACTTGTAACAGGATATCAAAAGAATTTGGAGGATGATTGTCAGGATCGTAGGTATACAATGCTTATCCTAAAATGGATACGTAACTTTCATCCAAGAAGAGAGCCACCAGTTACTCTGTATGGATAATATTACATAAACTCCCACATTACCTATACAATGAAGACACAGTCAAAAGCCTATCTAGAAAAATTGATAACTTCATCAATGTTTGGGTTTCCTTAAAACGAACAGGTCATGTACAATTGGTGTAAGGCCTGGGTCGAATTAGACTTATCAAAGACTCTCTAACAAGACTATGGATATACTTTAGAAATTCTGATGAATTCTGGATTGATGTATCCTATGGTGATAACCCAAAATATTGCTTCATGTATTTTCACATAGGCCACAACAAGGAAGAGTGTAAGAAACTAGTTTAAGTCGGTCAAATTCAAGTAGATGATCACTCAACCTCTCAACCCATCAACAATAACAACCACCCTAAATCTACAGAAATTTGAAAACCTCAAATTAAGTGCATCATAATGAAAAACTTAGTCTCTCCCCCCAAAGATAAAGATCTCAGTGACAAACAACAACAATAAAATGATAAAACCACCAGTAATATTATACCATCAGATCAACTACTACCATCATCAAAAAAACAAAATTCATGGATACTCTACAGAATTTTTATTTAGAATTGATACTCAACCAACAGAATCTCAAAGTATTAACACAACAATATTATTGACATCTGCAAACGATCAAGAATCAGAAAACTCAGACAATTTATCTCCCAAACCTATAAACTTGGGTAGCCTCTCCTCTTCACCTAAAGTAACAAAACAAGAAAACACTAACTTCAATAAATACTTGACAAAGAAATCAGAGGAAATTAATTATAAAGAAACAACTTTTAACAACACAACTAAAGCAGCACAACACAAAATGCCACCCATACCTCAAATTCACTACTTTAAATTACTATAAAATTATATGTTGAAATGTTAGTGGAATAGAAAAAATACTAAAATAAGAAGGTTTAAATCCATCACAAGATCTAAAAAGTTGGACTTTCTAAAAATTTGAGAACTTGCGATCTCAAATATTAACCTGAACAATACAGTTCAAATCTTTGGATTTCAAAATGCTATTGAAAATTCCTCTAACAAGATTTGGTTGTTCATGATAAATAAATTTAAAGTTCATCCTATCATTGACCAAGAGCAGCTGCTTCACATAAAACTATCTCACTTAAATACAGACAAGAACTTCCTAGTCACCATTGTTTACGCAAAGTGTATAAGGGATCTCAGATTTCCTCTTTGGAACAAACTAAGAAACATAGTTGATTCATCCATGAAATGTATAGTCATGGGATATTTTAACTCAATAATTGATCCATCTAAACATCTATTTTGATCATCTATCTTCCTGAGAAGTATTGATAAATTCATCAACATAATTAGTGATTGCAATCTCATGAACGCGGGATATTCTAGATGTAGATATACATGAACAAACTCTAACAAGTAGAAGAAACTTGACAGGATGTTATACAACACATGTGCTAATTACTTTGAAAATAAAAATGTCATTTACGTAACCAAAATGGGGTATGATTACTCTTATCTATGCATCCCTATATCTGACAATTCTACTCAAATTAAGGCTACCTTTAAATTCCAGAATATGTGGTTATTACACCATGAGTTCACTACTATCTTGAAGAACAACTAAAATATAGACATGCAGGGTCTCCTTATACATATGATATGGCAGCAACTTAAAAGACTCAATGTTTATCCAAATACATGGAATACAGATATATGTGTCAATATTTTTAGTGCAATTGATCAAACAGACGAGGAGGTCAAGTTCTATGAACAATGTTTTTCTGAAACTAACACTCTAGAAGATAAAGTTAGGTTAGCTAAAGCTCAAGCAACCCACCTCCAACTTATTTTTATAGAAGAGTCTTTTAGGAGAAAAATTATAGTCTTAATTAAACAAATCATGGTAATAAAAAGACAACAACTTTCATAGCTATGTAAAGCAGAAAAATAAAATAAATAAAATTATAAACATTTTGGACAACAATACTTGGATCCAAGACTCTCAAGAGTTATGAGACTCTGTTGTTCATCACTACAAGACTCTGCTAACAGAAAACTTCAATCCTGTAAAAAATAGAAGAAACTCATCACATCATTCCCACGCTTGTCACAAATGAAGATAACACAAACCCGATGGGCGCTCCAACTAACAATGAAGTTCATCACTCAATAAAGCCCTAAACTCTTCTAGTATAGTATAGCCTGTGTTGATGGTTTTAATATAAAATTATTTCAGACACTATAACTAAAGACTTATGCTCTGCAGTAAGAGCCTTCTTCATGAATGATAAAAGTTTGTTACTAGAAGTAGAACCTATTAACTGATCTATTTGGGGAACTAAAGGGAACAGATCCTTCAGATATGCTTTGTTTAGGTCTGTGACATCAATACACATACGTCATTTTCCATTCTTATTTTTCACAAGCACTGGATTAGTAGTCCATCACGGATAATGATATTCTTGAATATGCCTAACTTTTATTAGTCGATCTACCTCTTTAAAAATGGCTTAATATTTTTCCATAGAAAATACCCTTTACTTTTATATGACAAGGCCCACATCTAGTTGTATAGCTAACTTATGGAAAATAATGCTTGCAGTTACACCCATTACATCCTTAGTACACTAATTAAACATATGCAAGTTCTCGGATAAGAAAAATAACAATTTTTCCTAATTTAATTGTAATTTGGCCCTGTTTTTAACACATTTCTCATCCTAGAAAAGTATGTAACTTAACATCTTCATCCAGAATAGTCACACTAGGAGTCTCTACTGGATCATCCATTTTTCTTTAGTCTCAAGATTACTCTAGTAATTGGTCTTTCTTCTTGGCCGCCACATTCTTTAATGTCTTTGGTGACAGAGCAGTGATATAGCATTCTCTAGCCATTTTTTGGATACTTCAAACGACTCCAACCTGGCCCCCAACTGCATATTTCAAGCATTGGTGACCTGTTGATGTAACAACATGCATCATCGATCTACCAAAGATAGTGTTGTAAGGAGTTGGACCATCAAACACCACAAAAAGTACTCTCATTTTATTTTTTATGATCATCTTCTGAGGATAATTTTACCTTCAAATTCCCCAACCACATCAGTAGAGCTCCCCGTAAATTCTATTATATTTTATTCCCTCAAGTGTTTCACCAATATCTACAGTGTCCTCATGTAGCCTATCAATATCTCTTAAATTTGGTGAGGTTTATTTTAAGCCGAGGGTAATTTTGTCAATTGTTTTGGAAAGTTTTAAGAGTATTAAATGTTTGAGTGTTTAGTAGTGAGAGAGTTGAGTTGTCTGGTTGTATTAAATGTTCATTAGCCTCATTAATGAAAGTAGTTGGGATATTTATACCCTTAATTATGGACCCATGGGCTTTCGGGTCAAATTATGGAAACGGGTCAAATTTAAGGACCCATTTACTTAATAAGCTCATTAGCACATAGATTAGTCAAAAGGTGTTTAGTTATTTTATACTTTTGTCTTGTCCGGATAGTTTAGTGGGCAGTTTTTGTCCGAATTGCCCTTGTCCAGAATTCTCAGTAGGCAGTGGTGGATTTATCCGGACTCATCAAAATTGTTTGATCCGGATTTATCATAATACGGCCTCGATCCGGATCGGGATCTAAATACTATGAATCCTTATCAAACACAATATATTGTTCGATAATTACCATAGTATTTTCTTGTTTAGGTGCCGCTTTTATGGCTTCCCTTCGAACAACAGATTATCTTACCACTTGTGGTAATGATCTATTTCTTACTTGTGCTTTGACAAAAGTGGTTAGTTTTCTATTCTCGATCCAGGTTTGGATTTCTTACTTTAAAGAAATACAATCTTTGGTATCATCCCCTGCATCATTATGATACCTACAAAAACGGTTATTGAGATATTTTTTTCAAAATTTGAATGGGTGGTTGCCTTCGAAATTGTACAAAATTGTTTGATTTATCACTAATGATTGCAATATTTTCGGTTAACTCTGCAAAGTGATTAGGCCGAACCCATTGATTTCCCCAATTTCTAAATCGTTGTTCCCGAGAGTATTAGTTAGTCTTAAGTCGATATGAATTATGTTTGGAATCCTTTCGATGATAATTTTCGGTATTTTGTTGTTGAGAGGCTGAAAAACTACTCATCGATTGGTATGGAAGCTTAAATATATTTGTTTCTTCTACTTTAATCTGTTTTTCAACTTTTAATAACAGAACTCTGCAAGACAATACTTTTTTCCGGCTGGCAATATCAACTAACTTTCCAGCTAGGAGACCTTGCCTAAAATCAGTTATATCTACTTGTTCAAAGCAGTCTTGCAGACCATTTTTAGTTTCCATAAAATATTTGGTATATTCTTTCAAGCTTTCACCAACAAACTGCTGATAATAAATTATTATGTCTTTATTTCCTCTAATCTTTTTTGCTTTCCATAAATCATCTTCAGAAATCCATCTAGAACATGTCCAAGTTCTTGATTGAGCCCTTCGAAAGTCGATTATACCATTTTAAGGCACTATCTTTGAAGATTTAGGAATCCATACACAAAAACTTGTTGTCATCGTCAAAAATCATTATGAAATTCTTGAATTGTTCGAGGTGGTCCGGATTTTTTTATCCCATCGAACTTTTCCATTTTCTAATATGAAACCTTGTGGGTAAATAACCGGACACAATTTATGCATATAAGGGTGAATACCTCCAATTATTCCCTTGGTTGAACATATGATCTTTATTAGACGTGGAAAATATACCTGGTTCGACTTAAATAACAAATTGGTCACTCACTAGATGGTTTATGCTGTGATGTCTTGATCCCTTCTTCATGATCTTTCTTTCAGTGTTTGTTTTTACCCGAAGAGTATTTTTTGCTTGATTTGTGATGTCAGTTAGAAAATTTATTTGACGGGTACTTCTTATGATGAATGTTTCTCTTCTTATATTAACGATCACTACTCGAAGAAGACGATGATACTTCATATTCAGAAGTTGAATCTTTACTAGCTTTTGAAAAACTAGAATAAAATCCCTTTTTACGTTCCCTTTTTTAAGCTTGATAACAAATTTGAGACTTGTACACCTAGTGTTTCTACATATTATATTGAGTATCAATCTTTTTCCTATCGAACTTTTGATTTTCTGGCTAACACTTACCCATAAGATCTATCTCAACTTCTCTTTGGGACCTGAATTCTTCAAGTTCTCCTTAAAACTGGTCTTGCTCCTTTCGCATGAGAAGTATTTATTGGTTTTCATCATTCATATGTGGTGTCTGGAGAAATTCTTCATCGATCCTAACTTCCTTATTCTCCAGGGCATGAACTATTTGTATCCAAATATTCATGCTTTTGAGGGTTCCGAATGCGAAAATCCGTACAATAGATTTTGGATTTCGTTACCCACTATGGTTGCCAATTTTATAAAGATAAATTTTATCTGAAGGGTTATTTGGTAATGTGATAAGGAATAATTAATTTTGGTAGTGAGCAGAGAGATAAAGAGATGCTTAAGTAAATCTTTAAAGAGGAAGAGAGTCTGATTTTAGAAATAAATGTTTCATGCTCTAATAAATGCCTTCAAAAGCCATTTTATAGTTCGAATCACATTAATGGGCCAAAAAAAATCCATGGACTTATCTTTATTTACCCAATCCCATTGTCCAAAGCCCATTAACCCATAAGTATATAAAATAATAAAATCTTGATTATAAAAATACATGATAAAATAAACATTGACATTTGTGTGATTTGTCCTTCGAATATTTTTACCCTTATCAACAACCACAGTTGATATTGATAAATATAAAAATAAACCCTTCCCTGCACTGGGTGTTTAAGAAATTTCAGTAGAAATCAAATACTTTTTAAGATCGCCAAAAGCATTTCAACATTCATTATTCTCTCTTTAATTTCTCTCAATATTACAATTTTCAGAATCCTTTATAATAAGGCAAAAAACCTTATTTACAATACTATTATAGCCCTACTATTAATTCTATTGATGAGTGACACGTGTTATTCTGATCATGTGACATTCATTTAAGAAAACAATAGTTACAAACATTACAATTTTAGTAAGGAATTTAGTATTTTAGTAATACTTAATAATGTCTTAAGAAATCTTCAAAAAAATTAAGTATTCTATTAACATGTTAGTTCTATTTTATTTTCATTTTCTTACCTTCATTTTCCAAGCTACATTGTTTAATATTATCATAATCATTAGTTCATACGTGTTTTATTGAATTATTTGTTTTCTCGCTTTGATCAGAATAAGCATCATCAAATAAACCTCATACTGTCGTATTCTTATTCTGATAAGTTTATTCTTTATATATGGATCGTCAAAGTACTTAGAAAATTTCTGATGTTTGCGTCTTCATGTCACTTATTTTTCATGATCAGTTTATCCTTCGTATTATGATTGTCATATTAATGCGATACTTTTATTGGGTTTAGTAAGGAAATGAAATTTAAAGGAAAACAAATTAAATGCAATAGTAGTGATCAGTACTAATAAAGATAAAATATGATTATCTAAAAATATCAAAAAATCATAAAATATTCAGATAAATACATTAGTGATTAAATTATTTTGAAATGATACGAATAATTATTGTAACAAATTTTTTAATAAAGTGGAGGTATTGTTTCCCGCGGTTTAATCTGAAGTGAAATACTCTGTCAAGAATATATCAAGAACAGAGGCATCTGAAGTTTAATCTTTCTTAGATTAACTTCTGATTGGTGATTCTTCATTGATGGAAGAAGGTGAGATATCGTCTTCGTCTTCATCTTCCTCTCAATCTCCAATCTCCGTAAGATCCATTCCTAATGAATCAACTTTCGAAAGGAACTTCCCTTTACCTTTAGGAAATAAAGAACAAAGCTTGCCAAATAATTATAAAGATTCAACTCCAAATCAGATTACGAGAGTAATATTAAATCCTGCGTATGAAAGATCGTACAATATCAATGATCGCAGAAATGATACAGATCAAAGAAAGGTTACAAAATCCTTTGTAGATATTCTGAAACCGAAAAATAGGATATTGTTCATCAAAATATTACTGCAATTCAAGAATGTGATCAACTAGTCATTAATTTTGAGAAAGATGATAGAATGATGCTCCAGCAAATATCCAAGCATACTATAGTGGGCAAGTTTGCTTATGAGAAACTTAAATATGATAAGATTAAATAGATCTTGGCAAGATCCGGATTCTGCACTACTTTCGTGTCAATGGGATTACAGACATATTTTTATTGAATTTGAAAGTGAAGATGATTTGAAAAGGCTCTAGTATAAAAATGTCTGGAGAGTGGGGGATAAAACTACGCGCTTACTCAAACGGAGCCCTCAATTCGATCCTGAAAAAGAGAGCCATTTAACCCTTGTCTGGGTTAATATCACAAACTTGCTAGAATTCATGTACAATGAGAGTACCATTTTGGAAATTGCAAAATCTATGGGTACACCATTAAAGGTTTGGATTCTTTCTGTTCACAGAACTAAGTTTAATTGCGTGAAATTTTGGGTGGAATTAGATATATAAAAAACTCTTATCAGCAACATATAGATCAGATTTGTTCCTGAGGTAGAATTTGATCTAAATGTGGTTTATGACTCATATCCTAGTTACTGTAATATATGTATGTACATTGGACATAATGAGAGTGTATGCAAGAAGAAATATTTCAACAAACAACAAAATAATCAAGAGAAAGATGACTGTTATTTCGAAAAAAAATGACTTATCAACAAGAGAAGTTTTTCCAACTTCTCAGCTCAAGTCTATAATTTTTCATAGAGACAACACTAAGGATGAGATGGATCAGAATCATCAACAAGACATTGCAAAGTTACCTAATCCTGATGCGAATAAAGAAAAAAGTGCAAATGTAATAAATGATGACACAATTTATGCAACAAAAAATGATGTTTCAGAAGACATAGCCTATGGTACCGATGACGCAACAAACTTCAATAATGACCCTGATATGATTGAAGCTTTACATACCTTATAAAGGAAGTCTTTGTTTGAAGTTTATAAAATAGAAACTCTCCAGGAAACCAACTTTCCTACCAAATAAACAACAAGAATCCTTCCTTATACTCCCACTCAAGCTAAAAAATGCAGTGACCCTGTGGAAGTTTAGCACAGAAAGATCAAGAAAGCTAAAAATAGGAACAAAAAGGGACCTCCGTCTACCAAGTTTCTTCAACTGAAGAAAGCTGTTAAATTTAAACCAATTAAACGACTATAAAGCTTTTAAACTCGAATGTAAATGGGCTGGGAAACAAGAAAACTATAAGGAGGTTAAAGTCACTTAAAAGGTCTGAAAAGCCTGATTTCATAGCTATCGAAGAGCCCATGATCAATAAATCAAATATGGAGGATATGGCAAGAAACGTTAGCTACGATTAATCTTTCAACAACATAAACAACAAAATATGGTTCTTTTGGTCTGATGACTTCAACATTGACATTACCAGCAATGAAGAACAACAAATCACGGTAATTGTAAGCCATCCTCTCTTAAACAGAAATTTTAAGCTAACAGTTGTCTATGCTAAGTATGACATATATCAAAGACATGTTCTATGAGATTCTCTAAGAAGACTCAGTGATGATACCTCTGAATGGATTGTTGCTTGTGACTTTAACACCACCATAAACACTGATGAGCAATTATCTTGTACTAGAGTTTGTTTGAGGAGTATGGATGATTTTAGTAATGAAATTCTTGATTGCAACCCGATGGATGGAGGGTTTTCTGGATCTAAATATACGTGGACAAACTGTAGAAAGTGGAAGAGGCTGGACAGGATTTTATACAACAACCCTTGGATCAATTACTTTGACAGCACTAAGGTTGTTCACTTAGCCAGGACATGTTCAGATCACTCCCCTATTTGTGTCTCTATTTCAGCAAATAAAGACCAATTCAAATCATCCTTCAATTCCTAAACATGTAAGTCAGACATCCTAAGTTCCATGAAATTGTTCAATGGAGTTGGTCCAGTCCTATAGTTGGGTATCCTCTGCAAAAAAATTGGTGGAAACTAAAACGATTGAAAAATGACTTAAAATTTTGGAACAAGAGAGACTTTGGCAATGTGTTTGATTATATCAAACAAATTGAGGAAGAAATTGCATTTATAGAAGCCAAATATCAATCTACTAGTAAAATTGCTGATAAGCTTGCTCTTGACAAAGCAAATGAGACTTTCCTGGAGCTGCTAGCAAGGGAAGAAAGCTTATGGGAGCAAAAAAACACATATCCCATGGATAAAAAACAATGACCGAAATTCATCCTTCTTTCACAACCTGGTTAAAAAAAAGGGCTAAAAGAAACAAAATTCACATAATATGGGAAGACAATCAATGGTTGGAGGAGCAGGATGCTATCAATAACTCAACCATTTCATACTTTCAAAACCTCCTAAATTCTTCAAATATCAATGACTGCCCTGACCTTTCTGATGTTATTCCTAAACTGGTCTCAGATGAAAATAATGAGAAATTGGTTGGGGTCCCTACTGATGAGAAAATCTATAGATTTATTTGTGATCTTAACCCTAACAAAGTTGCAAGGCCTGATGGATTTAATGGTAGGTTCTACAAGGAGTGATGGTCCATTATTCAAGAAGATCTTTGTCTTGTTATCAAAGAGGTGTTCAAGGGTTGCAACATTCCTACTGGTTTACTAGCCTCAGTGATTTGTTTGATCCCTAAAATAACATCTCTTATATCTTGGAAGGACTTTCTTCCTATTAGCCTAACAACCATTCTAAACATAATCTATTAAAAAATAATTAACCGAAGGCTTGCTGAGATACTTTCTAAACAGATATCAAAGGAGCAAGGAGCCTTTGTCACTAACAGAAGTATTCATGAGAATATTTTCATCACTAGAGAGCTATCCTTTGATCTCAGATTAAAAGCAAAGGGAAAGAACAACATCATCATGAAGATTGACATGGAGAAAGCCTTTGGCAGGCTCTCTCACAGGTTTATTCAAGAAACTCTTAAAGCATTTGGGTTCAGTTCTTGTTTTATTGACATTATAAACAAAAACATCATGGAAAATCATTCCTCTCTTGTTATTATGGTGCAACTAAGGGCTTCTTCAGGTCAAATCAGGGTTTCAGATAGGTTGATCCCTTGTCTCCTAGTTTGTTTATCTTGGCTGTGGAATATCTATTTCGGGGCCTTAAGAAGATCAATGAGATTGATAGTTCTGTTAGATACAAAGCAAGAGGGAAGCACATCATACATTTATTGGCTTTCGCAGATGATTTCACCAAATTTCCAACAAATCTCCCCAATCAATATCCAAAATATCTCAGTTCCTGTCACATTACAAGGAAATATCAAATCAGAACATCAACAAACACAAATCAAAGATGGTTTTTGCTCATAATATGACTTCTCAGAGTATTAAAGAGGCTGAAAGAAGTCTGGGAATCAGGCATACTTTTATGCCTTTCAATTACTTGGGGGTTGTACTTGGTAACAGGATAAGAGTGAGTCACTTTGATAATCTTGCCTCAAGAATGAGGAGAGAATCACTAATTGGGATAGTCTCACTCTCTCTTTTGGTGGAAAGATGATCTTAAGACAGTCTGTTTTGTCCACTCTTCCTCTTTACTGTGTCCAGAATACAAGCATCCCTAAAGTTGTCTCCAGGAGAATTAAAATCCTATACAACAAATTTTTTTAGGGGAACACAAATGAAATTTAAAACATCAACTGGTCTACATGGGATAAGTTGTGCAAGCCTTATTCTGTCAATGTGACGAAAATTGAGACTTTGCAAAGAAACATTTTCATATAAACTATGGTTCATCTTCAGAACAAATGCTTCTCTTTGGGCAAGATTAATGTATTCTATATACTGTAGAAACTAACATCCTATAACTGCACCTATACCTAACAGGAGTTCAAGAGTTTGGTCCAAGATTATTAGGATTAGAGACAAACCAGACAGGCTGATTTTTTGGATTTTGGTTGTGGAAACATTGATTTCTGGCTTGATAGATGGTGTACTGAAAGGGAATTGATATACTTTCAGGAAGGTAAAAATAGGGACTTATACCAAAACATAAAACTATGTAGCTATTGGGTCAATAATAATTAGGATGGGAACAAGCTCAAAGAAACTATTCCTCAGCCAGTGATCTCTAGTATTCTAAAATTCAATCTCAAAAACAAACCAGACAAAATCATGTGGTCTTCTACGACTGATGGCAAATTCAATACAAAGAAGACCTGGGATACAATCAGGAAGAAAGGAAATATGTCTAACCTTTTTGGGAAAACATGGAACTCTTTACTCCAACAAAATGCTCTTTCTTCCTCTGGAGAGCACTTTTGAATTGGTTCCCTGCTGATGTTAACCTGCAGAAAATAAAATTTAAGTTAGCTTCGAAGTGTCAATTTTGCAGCAATGAGAAGAGTACAAATTAAATCATGGTTCAATGTAACAATTTATGGACAGTTTGGAACCATTTCAGCTCTATTCTTGGAATCAAAATTTCCAAAAACATGGCATTGCATCATTTAGTTTGTACCTGGTATTGGTCCTCGTCCAAATACTATAGTATAAAATCAATAATACCAGCTATCATAGCCTGGGCTATTTGGAGAGCGAGAAATCGGAAGAAGCACCAGGGAATAAACCTTACTTATGACTCTTTGATTAACTATGTTTTGAGAATTCTAAATGGTCTGGACAACTCAAATCTCATCAAAAAGAAACACTGGGAAGAGATGTCAATATAGCTGGCTCCCAGGGTTGTAGTGTTGAGCGCCTTCATCAGACTATTCCCAGCTCGCTTAAATGGTCTTCTCCAAAGCTACACAGGTACAAATTGAATACTGATGGCTCCTCTCTGGGTTCTGGTCAGTCTAACGGAGGAGGTTTACTCGGAAACAATGAGGGAAATATAATTGCGGTATTTGGGAAGATTTATATGAAGAACTCAACCATGGTAGCAGAGACCATAGCTCTCTACGATGGTCTCTTACTATGTAAAACTCTGGGAATCACGAAGCCGGACATAGAGGTGGATTCAAACATGCTTATAAGTTTGATTGGAGGCTGCAAGTATATATAGTTTTTGGATCCATTGATAAGCTGTTGCAGAAATCTCATAGGCTCTGAGATGACAATTAAGCACATTTATCTGGAGCAGAACGAGGCCACGGATTGGGTGGCTAAACAAGCTCTCATTGAAAGAAGAAACTTCAGATTTAATCATAATTCTGCTTCAAATCACTTAAAATCAATTGTCTTCTTGGAGAACATTGGTCTAGGTTACATCAAATTTTCGGGAGAAAGCTAATTGTTGTGAAATTTGGGGATTTTGAGGTTTTGAAAGAGATTTATCAATGGTTTTATTGCTGCGAAGAAGGTTAGCTGGTGTTCAAGAGATTAATGGTTGAAGGCAGAGTGATGAATTCGAAGGTTGGAAGTCTGCTCTAATGGCATTTTCAGTTTATTTGTGATTTTAAGTTTGTATAAACCATAAACCCCCTGTATTTTCAAGTTTTTTTCAATAAAGTCAAGGGTTAAAAAATGCCCGAAAGGGGTAGCCGAGTTGGTGGAGTAAGCTATGCTTGTGACTAAAGGTCATGAGTTTGAGTCCAACTACAAATGCTTTCGTAGGTCAACTTGTCATTTTGTGTGCGTCAGATCAACCATTAAATATTACTATATATGATGTTTGGCTAAATTGTATATAAAAAAAATTAAGACATGTACTATAATTTAATTACTTAAATTATAGAAATATTTTATTTTTTGAAAAATTTACAATTAGATATAAAAAAATATATTATATTCATTAATACATTATTACAATTTAATTATATAAAATCAAATTATAACTGTTTTTATAAATCAATACCCTAATTGTCCTTACAATTTTACGCGTGGTTAAAAAAGTTTATTTTTCATAAAAGTTTCTTTACTATCTCTTTTAAAGAAAATAAATATACAGAAATATAATGTTGATAGGTCGGAAAGGAAATTCAGATCGAAGGGTGAATCCCAAAGTTTGAAAAAGGAATGGAGTTCTTCTTCAAGATTAAAAGAACATAGAGTTCTTTTTCAAGAAGTATCGTCAGGTCTGTGCATCCTCCTCGATGACAACTTTTCTCTCATCTTCTGATTCTCGTGATCTCATATCAATCTGCTTAACTGGCATTGATGGATCAGTTTCCATCTCTTCAAGAAATCTTCAATACATCCTCGAACCAAGCCTCACAAAACAGAGACTGGATTACCAAATCAGTGTTAAGCAAATCTTTTGCAGAAGCTTTGATTCCTAAAACACAAAGAAACGACACAACTTTCGATCCTGAAAGCATGTGCATAAAAACATCATATCCCTTTGCAATATGGCAATGATTAGATCATCTCAAAGCAGTTTCAAAATTTATGATAGTCGGTAAATTTGCCTCTAGTTTGCCTAAATGTAAACAACTTCTTGATTTATTTGAGACATTCAGATTTACGAATGATTATGGATATACTATCAAAAACTCTCGTCATATTTTGATAGAATTCGATTCGAACTCTAATCTTTGTAAAATCTGGAAAAATAATGTATGGATTATAGGTTCTTCAGATATGAGACTTTTGAAATGGACAGAAAACTTCAATGGTAAGTTCGAATGCCCAGTGACCCCTGTTTGGATCAAGATTGAATGTATTCCTGAACATCTCTACAATGAAAAAGTTATCTCCGACATCGCTTTTGCATTGGGCAGACATCTGCATATTAAAGTTCCTTCAAGAAATAGAGCTTTATATAACTCGTGCCTCACCTGGGTTGAAATTGATGTTACCAGAAAGCTTCTTCAAGATGTTTGGGTTGGTTTTGGAAGCAACGAGGGACGTTAGGTGAAAATAAATTATTTAAACTTACCTAAATATTATGAATGCTGCTATCATATTGGACATAGTACTGATCAATACAAGAAAACAAAAAACATGGAGAATGCTCCTACTGATGAAACTGACAGTAGCCAGGATAATGAGGAAACTTCAGAAAGAATAAATGTTCACAAAGATATTGCTTCTGAAAATGAATTTCAGGGTCATATTACAGAAGTTAAAGTGCCTAATATACTTGAAATTACAACCGTTATACAAACTTTTAAGTTTGGATATAACGTTTCTAATATAGTGAGCACCAACTTGCCTATCAGTATATCTCAAAGAACCAAAATATTGGTATTCTTCAATCTTCTCCAAAGGCTTTAAATGATGGGATGCCAAATCTTGAAGCTACTAAGGACCAGGAGAATGTTGTTGGGCTGATTGAAATGGTTGAGGAAGACACTAACCTGGCTGATCGTGATGCAGATGCCAACAATCCGAAACAAGATGAAATTATTGATGTCATACAAACTCTTGACAATCCAACAAACAATATGGACTATGAAAACTTAGCTTCTGAATAATTTTCTCCCAAGCTCAGCTCTGAAAGTCCTCAGATTTCTCCACGAAGACAGGTCAATTCTTCTATCAAAACTAAAGATACTCAAATTGTCAAAAGATTAACTAGAAATCAGAAGCAAAGTAAGGATCACATGAAAGAGCTTTCAGAAGATGATGAGGAAGGATTTAGTGTTATTCTTGACAGAAAACTTAAACAAGCTAAAAAGAAAAAAGGCCGCCAAAAACACTCTTCAATTCTCTGCAACAATTAACACTAAACACCCTCTTAATAATGATTAGTATAGTAAATTGGAATATCAGAGGTAATAAAGATAAATCTTCTTTGAGAATACTAAAGCATCTCATTAAGAAAAATAACGTTATTATTCTTGTGATTTAAGAGCCTTTGATAGGCAAGGAAAATCTCAATATTAGTGCTACTAAGATTGGCTTCACTCACTTTGCTTCTAATATATCAAATCAAATTTGGATTTTTTGACACGAAAATGTTTCTGTCAATATCTTAATTGACCATGTTCAAATCACTATCTTCTTAGCAAAAACTTTCTGTTAACTTTCGTGTATGCTAAATGCCAGAGATTAAACATGCTTGATCTTTGGGACACTTTACGTGATATTTCTTTACTACTAATTAATGGTTGTTATGTGGTGAGTTTAACTCTATTAGCACAATAAATGATCAGGTTGGCTGCACCACTTTTTATCAGAATAGTGCTGACGATTTTAAAAAAATGATTAGTGACTGCAGAATCATGGATGCTGGTCATGTCGGGTTAAGATTTACGTGGTCCAATAGATCTAAATGGAGACGTTTAGACTAGGTTTTCATTAACAACCCTTGGAATGATTATTTTAAAGAAACCAATGTCATTAACAAAGCCAGAACAGGGTATGATCATATGGCTATTATCATCAACATATCTACTGAAGCTCACAGTCCTAGAAAGAACTTCAGGTTCCAAAACATGTGGTCTCTGGATGATGATTTTATTCGCTTTGTTTCTAACAATTGGGACCAGGATTTGGATATAGACCCTTTGAATAAGTTTTAGCTCAAGTTAAAAAGATTAAAGATGGGTCTTATATATTGGAATAAGAATTATTTTGGCAATATTTTTAGCAAGGTTCAGGCTATGGAGGATGAAGTTCTCGGGTTGGATATCTTGCATCAGCAGCAGAATACTAATTACTCTAGAGATGAGCTTTCCGAGGCTAATGCTATGTTGCTTCAAGCCCACAAAATGGAGGAAGATTACTGGCAGCAGAAATGCAATACCAGTTGGATTAAGGAAGGTGACAGCAACACTAAACTTTTCCACACTTATGTCACCAAAAAAAAGAATTGTATTAATAGCATCAAAGATAATAATACATAGATTATTGACAAAGAGTTTATTGGTGCATCTACTATCTCCTACTTCACTGAAGATTTGGATAGGAATCCGTATAAGGACAAACACGATGAAATTGAGAAGATGAATCATCCTATTTTTAACACCAGCCCAAACATAGTCACTCAGGACGACAACAAAGGGTTGCTCAAGCTTCCTTATGAAGATGAAATTTAGAGAACCATCAGCAGCTTAAAAGCTTCAAGCGTGGCAGGTATGGATGGTTTTAACTTGTTTTTTTTATAAAACATATTAGAAAATTATAAATAAATACCTCACTCTTGCATTGCATCACTTCATAAGAGGTAATAACATACCTATTAGCTGGAAGGATTACAGACCTATAAGTCCGTGTTCTCTTCTTAATCGTATTATGTCCAAGCTTCTAAATGATAGACCTGTTAAGATCATACCCAATATTATTTTTAACACTCAAGGTGGGTTTATTCCTGGCATTAACATTCAATCAAATATCTTAATTGCTAAGGAATTTCTCTCTGATTTAAATAGAAAATTCAAGGATTGCAACATTATCATTCAGCTTGATATGTGTAAGGTTTTTGACAAACTTAGTTATCCTTTCATTATCAAGGTCTTGAGTTGTTTTGGCTTCTCTAAGAGATTCACCTCTTAGATTTAGAGCATGATCTCCAATGTCAATGAATCTATTATCATAAATGGTGCTTCTATAGGATTTTTTAAAACAACAAAAGGTTTGAAGGTGATCCAGTTTCTCAAGTTTCAAATACCTCGTTTCGATATCCAACAAACTCTTAATCACATAGTAAACTGCCTTGGGAGTTCGATTTGCATCGCGAACCCACGCTGCACTGACCGTATAGTCCGACGCTACAATATACAAAAACCAAGTTTCTTTTGGAAAAGGTTTTGTTAGCAAGGTTGGGGATGACAGATAATCTTTTAAACCGAGGAAAGCGTCGGTACATATGGGTGTCAAATTGAATGTCTTGGCATTTCTAAAGACCCAAAAAAATAATGTATATTTGTCAGAGGATCTTGATTAAACCTGTTCAAAGCCGCCAGCCGTCCTATCAAAATTTGCACTTCTTTGCCATTCTTTGGGGGCGTCATGCTACCAAAAGCCTTTAGTTGTACCCGATCGTGTTCATTTCTTTTTTTGCTAATTATAAATCCTCAAAAAAAATTTAATCGTACCCTAAATGAACATTTTCCCGGGTTTAGCTTGACATTTATTTTTCTTGAATTATCAAACATTTGTTCTAGATTGGTAAGATGGTCCTCATCCATCACATTATTAACCAACATATCATTTATGTAGACTTCAACTTTTTTCCCGATCTGACCCTCAAAAGTCTTGTTCACCAACCTCTGATAGGTCGCTCCTGTATTCTTTAAACCAAAAGGCATAACTTTGTAGAAATAAAGGCCTTTTCGGTTATGAAGGTCGTACTTTCTTGATCTTTTGGACTCAACTTTATCTGTTTGTATCCAACATATCCATCCATAAAAGATAATATTTTATTTCCCGACGTACTACCACTAGCTGGTCGATCCGCGTCATAGGGAAATGGTCTTTTGGACATGTTCTGTTGAGGTTGGTGAAATCCACACATATTCTCCATTTACCGCTCTTCTTCTTGACCAAGACTGGGTTAGTCGTCCACTGAGGGTATTGGGATTCTCGAATATGGAGAACTTTTATCAATCTTTCTACTTTGGTAATAATAGCCTCTGCCTTATCTAGAGAGAATGCACGATGCCTTTGTGTTATAGGTTGGACGTTTTGTCGCATATCCAGGCTATAGTAAATTACACTATTAGGGACTCACGTTACATCTTCTGAACACCACGCAAATAAATGCAACCTTTCCTTGAAGAAAGAAATTAATCTTTCCCGGATTTTTGAGGACAAATTTATCCCGATCTTCAAAACTCTTCCCTGGGGAATTCGTAATTCTCACAGTTTTCATTTGTCAATAATAATACGAGGGCCTCCCTAGGATCATCCACCGGCTTTGATCCCGAAGGTGACGCTGCTAACTATTAATCTTTTATTTCAATCATTTCTTTGTCGGCTTTTGTTGCTATAGCCACTCGGTAGCATTATCTCGCCGCTTTCTTGCTGCTCCTGACAACGCCAATTTTGTTGCCGACCACATACTTCAGATAATGGTAAAACATGGACGTCTCCGCGTGCATTCTAGATAGCGAGGATCTGCCAAAAATCGCATTGTGATAGGTCAGCGCATTCACGACCACAAATAGCACTATTACTTCCTTTTTGAAAAGACCTCGGCCCTTCAAATTCTCCAACTACTACGGTTGTCGATCCTGTGAATCCAACTACGGTTTGGTCCAATTTTAAAATGACTAGTGGTCTTTTGAATTTCGAGTAAGTTATCAAGAAAATAATGTTCGCTGAACTTCGGTATCAAACAGAACTCTCTATACTTCCTCACCCGCAATTGTAGCTACAATCACCACTGCGTCCTCGTGTGGTCCAATGATGTCTCAACATATCATAGTAATCAAAGAAAAGTACAGAGGACAGGTTACTGTCCCAATCAACATTTGTATTTCCTTCTTCAAGGAAATATAATTTTTTATATCGTGCCATAGGTCCTCAAGGAATTTGTAGTACCAATTATTACTGTTTTCTCGGGGAATTTGGAGCGAAAAAGGTCTCTCAAAGTGGACGTTCTTCTTAAATTTTTAAAAAATGATCGATATGCACTCAGTCAAATCAGCAAAACGTGCAAGTCGGATCTACTTGTTTGAAATGGATCAGTTGATTATTTTATTGTTAGGTTTAGCTTACTGCGGCTGCGGTCTCGATGCTTTTACATGGAATGGCTGCGTTATTGGCAGGAATACGCTTATTGGTTGAGGTTGTGAAACAAGGCTAGGCTTCTGTAAATTTTGTTGGTACGTGACGCCCGAAGCTTGTGCTTTGCGGTATATGGGCTGTTAATTCTGACGCTTCGGTTTCCTCGATCAAGATTTGCTTCTCCGCCTGAGCTAGTAAAGCAGGATTAGTGAAGGCCTGCTTTTTTGTAACCGCTTGTTTCAAAGGACCGGGAAGTAGACCTAACCTATATCCCGTTAAGGCTACGTTTTCCTCACAGTGGTCGAGGTTGGTTTTGGCATTCACATAGTGTCGGGGGTGATCCCTCAAGATTTCGCCTACCCTTTATCGACTGTTAACGATTGTGTCCCCATTTGCTCGAATGTTTTTATTATACATATATTATTCTCTGAACATTACCCTGAACATATTGAAATTATTTACACATCATTGGGGCAGTCGATTATACCATTTCGAGGCCCGGTCTTTAAAGGTCATTGGAAAAGCTCGACAAATCAACTTGTCGTCGTTATCGAAACTCAACATGAAAAACTTGAATGCCTTTAAATGGTTATCCAGGTTTTACGTTCCATCATACTTCTCCAACTTGAAAATATCGAAATGCTTCGGGAGGTACCCCGAAAGGAATTCATCAGAGAGGAGGGACGGTATCCAAATGTGCCCATATCCGAAAGCGCCACTCTTTAAACCTTATGTATGGATTGCATAAAATCCTTCCCCATTTTGGTTGGTGAATTGGCTCCCGATCCTATATCCATTAGTTTGGTTGCCCGATGGGAAATGTAATTGGGGTACGGTAGCTTCCTCTATTTTGTTAACCGTAATCACCCCTTCTTTTTTTACGGAAACTAGAGTCTGGAGTTATTTTGTCAATACTATTACCTTTACGCTTCGATACCTTGACTTGGCGAGACTTGCGGCCTCAGAATTCTTATTCTCTTATGATAAATATATCTCTCATGTGACATCGGACTTCTCGTTCTAGGGATAACGATTCATCTTAATCATAATCGTTAAATCGCTATAATCCTTCATGGATCAATGTTTGATTTTTCTTTCCATTTCGTTGTTCTGTTGCCGCATTCGGGACTTATCGCTTTGGATATCCTCCTTGTTCCGATCCTCGTCGGACAAATCCTCTATGTCATCATCTAGCGATTGGTCTCTACGGTTTCTCGACCTGTTCTTTTTTTCAGTTAAAGCTGCTTCATTTTCAGTATTAAGCTTACCTATATCATCCAACAGTTGTTGCCTTGTGATGATGAGGGTCGTCCGCTTACTCTGACCCTGACCGTATTATTCTTGATCATGGTGTCTCTCTTTAGAAATTCGGTCATCGGAATATGAGATAATCATGTTGATATCTTTACCTATCGCCCTTTCCTCTGCCCTTATTATTCGTGATCATGATTTCTCTGTTCAGAAAGTCGGTCATCGTAATATGAGATAATCATGTTGATATCTTTACCTATCGCCCTCTCCTCTGCCATTTCAACATTCATCTCTCGCAGGCTCGTGATTTGGGAGAAAAAAGGTCTCCGGGTATCACTTCTAGTTTCCCATAGACGGCGCCAGTGATAGTTCTAGAAATGTTTAGAACCTGGTTTTGCTTCCAGATAAGGTCATGATAATAAAGTTAGAGAGAGAAACACTGGGTTGTAAAGAGATAAAGTGGTAAGAGTAAATATTATATTAAATGCATATGTCCCCCAAAAAGGGGATTTTTCCTTATATAGTGGTGGTGGCAGTCCCTATTTTACACAATTGACCCATTTAATTATAGTATTACCTTTTACACCCTTGTTTCCCCATACTTCTATTATTTGCTAACTAGGCCCTTATTATTTCCCGATCTACCATTATGGTTATACATGATTACAAACATATAATTAAATTATCTGATTATGTCGATCTAAAGTGACCTAGGCATTTTTCGCCCTTATCACTCATTACTCTCGATCAACTATTTGAAAGATATTCAATATGGTAATATAATAGTAATTTTAAGTCTAATAAATTATCAGAGATTACTAATCTTCTAGTCTGATGTAACCTAAGCCAAGGCTTTCTAAAAGCGTAATAGCCCTAAGAGGATTAGAAGCTTGATTTTAGTTGAAATCCAGCTTCATTTTATATTTCAAATTCCATTCAGAAAGTTAGTCAACTTCATTGTTTTGGTCTCTATAGATATTGAAGAGTTTTAAGAATGCTTAGGGGTGATTTTGTGATACGAAAATCACTTAGTTTCAAAACAGTCTAAAGTACTTTGTTTAGGAGTCTTTTTAGAGAGAGAAAGTAAGGATCTAGATTAAGTAGAGAGAGAAAGTAATATAATATTCATATCGGGATCTGTGAAGCGTGTGTGGTCCTTTTATAGTACAATTGCGGATCCCACACGCTTTAATTCCCGTTTATTACATTTTTGGTCCCTATATCTTTTCATCTTCTCATAATGGCTACTTCTTTAGTAGTCTATACAATTTTCCCCTAACATAATTTCTTCTTTACAATTCTCTCCTATCATACTTCTTCTTTACAATTTTCTCCTTAACAAACCTCTTCTTTACAATTTCATCATGTCTTTTATTCTCCCTCATCAGTAGCCCCCCAGTAATAGTAAAAATAGGTTTACTGGGACTGTAAAGAAGTCTCCACTGCTCCCTCGAATATCTTTTCCTCGGAGAACTCTTCTTCAACTGCAGAACTTCCTCCTCGGAAATGCTTTAGACCAATACTTCAAATGCTACATATCTCTTCGAAAAAACGTCTTCTTAACAAGTACATCTCTTATGCTATAGACTTCTTTTATTTCATATTAACCAGTGTGTAGCCCCCCAATCCTTGCAATGTCTTAGCAAGGACAAGCCTATTACTTGGAAATGTTGCCCGTCGGAATTCGCTGTGTGAGCATATCGCAACCACCATAATACGATGATAAGACATTGCAAAGATTGAATGAAAAAGGTATGACGTCAGCAGTCGTACTTTCTTGTCAGCGTATCTTTGGAGAGATCGTTTCACATTCCATGCCTCTGCATCTTCTCCCGCGTTTTTCTGTCAACAATTCTTCACCTAAGGTACCCATAATGCCCCTAGGAAAACAATAGAAAATGTCCTCAGGCCTGACTTTCCCTAAAAGCCCATTGTCTTCTATAAATGTTTACCTCCTTTATTAATAGCTCAAACTTTCCACCCATAATTTCTAGAGAGAGAAAGATGGCTTACAAACCTCATCAGATTCCAGAGTGGCTCATTTTTAGCAAAAAGTTCGAAGAGAGAGTCGCTGCTGGTGAATACACTGAGCCTCAGCCTCCACCTGCTGTGACTACCTTCTACGGTTCGTGGCCCCCTCCTACAAATTCGACGACCATCATTCCCCACGAAATATCACAACAAAACCAAATCACCAACCAGACCACCCTTGGAGTAATGGGGAAAGAAAAGCACCACAAACATTCCTCAGGAAAGAGAAAGAGACACCACAAAGATAAGCACTCGCAGGAGCGCAAACGTTCTAAAGAAGCGCCACCAACTACCCCTGAAGCTCCTCAGACTGTGGTAGTGGATACTCCTCTTCCGAAGATCGGGGATCCTGTAATTACCGAGGCAGAGATTCGAGAGCTGCGCAACAATTCCCTAGCTGCTAAAGGGAAAGTTATCGCCTCGGACAATCCTGAGTCATCTATTCAAGCTATTCAAGTTGCTGATCGGAACAAAGTCATCGAGATTCCTGCAGAATCATCTAGTGAACAACCCATCGCCCTGAACAATCCTGAGCCACATACTCAAGCAATTCAGGTCACGAGTCAAAACAAAGTCATTGAGATCCCAGCAGAATCTTCGAGAAAAATGCTTATCCCCCCTCCAACAATATCCAAAGAACATGCGAACCGTATTGCCCCCAAGTCAAAGGGAGACGTAACGCTTCCCTTAGAACTTGACGCTATCATGGGCAACAATATTCGAGGGATTGAGAACAAACATGCAGTTGCTCTTCACAACATCTCATACAAGTACTTTTCTCCGTCGGAGGAAATGTTACTCCGTACTCGTTGGTGCATCCCTTCGTACATCGATATTAGGTTCCCCTCCGAGGGAGAGACCCCATCATCACTGAGGGATCATGAGCTTATAGTCTATACCGAAATCATGAATTGGGGACTAAGATTTCCTTTAGACCCCCTTTTTTTATTGAATATTTTTCTAAAATCGACCTTTGACCTTCTCAAGCTGGACCCAACATGTGGTTCACGTTGATGGCATGCATCATGGCATCGAGAATTTCAGGCCAAGAATTTTCCTTGGAGCAGTTCATCGGATTATTTGGGTTGGCTAGGAATCCATTCTTCCCATTCTACTCAATAAGTATTAACCGAAGACATAAAGTATTGAAAGATTTGCTAGAGGCTGACAAGAAATAGAGACATCAATTTATCTTCTTCTCAGGGCATTGGGAAACAGGCTCAGAATCAACTCCTTCGAACCCTCACAAATTATCTCTCTTGTGGACCAACAAATGTAAGTCTTCGAACGAATTTACTTATGGTAACCCTTCGAATAATAGGATTCTAACTTGATATATTTTTAGTTATGACTGGCGTCTCCAAACCATTTGCTGATCATGTAGAGAGTGCCACTACTATTTTTACCAAGCTCAGCGAATGGGCCAAAGAGAAATGGGAAAACAGATTTCGGTTGTGTTTCAGGGACAACAATATGGCTTTGAGCAGACTCTGGAGGTTGGATCCCCTTGATCGGTTATCCTTAAAAGAGTTGATGACCCCCCCCCCCCTTCTCAAGATGAGGTGCTAGAGCGAGTGACGAAGAAAGATATAGTTATTTATCTTCTAAAGCGTTCTCGTGCGTAGAGTCATCGGGATGGATCCGATGAAGAACTCCCTACTAAGGAACAGCAGCCACAAATGGAAGTGGCCATCGTCCCAGAGCCGGCCTCCCTGGCCAACAGAGTGACTCCCAATCCTGACTCTCCCCCCAAAAAGTTCGTCCATCCTTAGAAGAAGAAAAAATTGAAAGCCAAAGAAAAAGAGACCAAGGCTACCCTGGAGCCTATCCAAGAGCTGTCCGAGGACGGCAAAATGCAAAACGACGCCCCCGAACCTGCCCAAGAAATTGATGACCAAAAGGCATTAGGTGAGCCTGAGAATGAGGTTAAAGATAACTCTCACAAACAGAACTCAAACTTGACACCTAGCACTCCTTGCACCCAGGCTTCCCATCCAGCTCCCATCGAAGAGCCCCCGATACTGGCTCCACGGCCCATTCCCCGAAGTAGACCTCCCTAACATGTTGACCTTGGAATTCTCGAAGGGGAGTCATCGGATTTTGACGTGTTTGGCTTAGGCTCTCCTAGCAGTTCCTTTAAAATCCCTCATGATGATGAATTTTCACTAATTCTAAGAAGCCTGCTGCACACCTCTGTCATAAGAGGAAAGAAAATGCAACATTTAGAGAATCGAAAAAATCACTATAAGTTCAAAGCCTCCATGTTGGCTTCACAACTTGAAGAAGCCAAAAAGCAATATGCTATTGTGGAAAGCCAAGAAGATGCATTGTATGAAAGACTATCTGCATCTGAAAATTACGTCATCATGCTTGAAAGGTGCTGCCGGGAGGAAAGGAACCTCTATCAAAAAAAGACGGAGGTCCAAGAGAAACTCATTATCGAATATAAAAAACCTCATGAAGTGGTACGCAATGGTTTTAATGACTGTTGTAATGATTATGAAAAGATTTACAAAGACAGAGAAAAATTGGTGAAACGCATCGAAGATTTTCCTCGGCATGTGGAGGAGGAGAAGAAAAAGGTTGTGAATGCCTGTGTGACCAAGTGCACAAACAATCTTGCCGATCGAGATGCAACAGTTTGAGCATGCCTAATAACTCAACTTCATGCAGAGCATCCCGAATACGACTTAGGCAGCTTCTGGAAACTCGTGTCCCCGGATCTTTGTCCTCCTTATATTGTTGTCAATGAGAGTGAGTCATCAGATTTCGAGGAAAGTGACTCCTCGGATAAATCGCAGTAGTAGGTAATAATGGTGGTATAGTTTGTAATTTTTGTGTATAAGACCTGATAAGTTTGTAATTTTTGTTTCCCTTCTTTCTTTATGCGAGGAGATGTATTCCTCAGATTTTTGTGTATACCCCAACTGGGAATGTTTAATCATGCAACTTATTATTGATCGTTTTCTCCTAAGTGTTTGCCAATTCATAACGTAAGAGTATAAACAATTCGAGGCACACAATATTGTGACCTAAATAATAGTTCGAAGGGTTAAACAATTGGAGGCACAACTTATTGTGACCCAAATAATAGTTTAAGGCAAAGAAAAATTCGAGGCACAAATTATTGTGACCCAAACAATAGTTCGAATGGTTAAACAATTCGAGGCACAACTTATTGTGACCCAAATAATAGTTTAAGGCAAAGAAAAATTCGAGGCACAAATTATTGTGACCCAAACAATGGTTTAAGGAAAAAAGTAAGTTCTATTAAGCAGCTCATTGGGACACCTCGTTAAAACCTTCCTGTGCCTATCAGGATAGGAAAGAGTATGCCTTCACTATGTTTTGGAACTGTGATATACAAAAAAGGAAAACTGTTACGCTCTAACTAGTTCCTCATTCAAGATACAATTTTAAGTGTTCAATGTTCAATGGGATCCTGAGATATCGCCCTTCCTTGTCTTTTAATCGGTACGTGCCATGTTTTACTTTCTCGGTGACTTCATAAGGGCCCTCCCAATTTGGTCCCAATTTACCCAGACTTTTTTCTTTAGTGTGCAGGAAGAATTTGCGTCGTACTTTGTCCCCCACCTTAAAATCTCTATGCTTTACTTTAGACGCATATCGACTCCTCATAAGAGTTTGATAATGTAGAGACTTCAACTGTGCACGTTGTCTTTTTTCTTCAACCAAATCTAACGCCAGTGCTCTGCTTTGATCATTCACTTCTACTGTATATGTTGCCACACGATATGAAGGGAAAACAATCTTTGAAGGGACAATGGCATCCATGCTATATACTAAAGCAAATGGAGATACAGCAGTGGCCGTTCGAGGTGTTGTTCCATAAGCCCATAATACTTCTTGTAAATAATCAGGCCATTTTCCTTCCTTTCCTTCCAAATTCTTTTTCAAACCATCAACAATAGTTTGATTGGTCACTTCCACTTGTCCATTAGCTTGGGGATGAAATGGAGCAGAAAAACACTGTCGTATGCCCCTGGAAAGGTAAAAACTTTTAAAATCCTTGTTATCGAACTGAGGCCCGTTATTTGTTGTGATTTGCAATGGTACACCAAAGCGATAGCAAATATTTGACACAACAAATTTAATTGCATCTTTGGCTTTCGTCCCTGCTAGGGGTTCCGCTTCCACCCACTTAGAGAAATATTCCACTACTACTATTATAGTCTGTCTGCCACCAGACGCCATTGGTAGGGCCCCAACTAAATCAATGCCCCATCTGTCGAATGGGACCGCCTCCGAAATACTCTCCAATAAGACCTCAGGCTTGTGGATTACGTTGGCATAGCGTTGACACGTGTCGCATCAATTTACCAAATCTTTTGCATCTGAAGCGATAGTTGGCCAATAATAACCAGCCAGAAACATTCGTCGAATTAACGCCTTATACCCACAGTGGGCTGAACCTTCCCCATCGTGCAACTCTGACAGGACAAATTGCGACTCATCCTTGTTCAGACACCTTAGTAATGGTCGGCTCGAATATTTCTTATACAGAACGCCTTCCGACATGATATACCCGTGAGACTTGAACCAGCTTTTCCTAGCCTCGTACTTTCCAATATGTAAAGTATCATTTTCCAAAAAAGTCAATAATAGCTGACCTCCAATCATCTTTGATCACATTGCTCATCTCGTTAACATTCATTGTATGCTCCGCATCAATCATGACCAAAGGATGTTCCTGAATCAGGACCCATGGGTATCCCTCCGTTCGTGAGGCTGCGACCAAAGAGTCTGGGACAACATTTGCCTCTCTTCGAACATGTTCATATTTGACCTCCTCGAACTCAGAAACCAAATCTTTTAATGCCTTAAGATATCGTATCACCTTATCTTTTCTGGCCTCAGACTCCCCCAAAGCTTGGTTTATCACCAACTGTGAGTCGCTGATCAGTTTAATCTTTTTGGCATCACATATCTGAGCTAAACGAAAAAACCCGCCAATGCTGCCTCATACTCCGCTTCATTGTTAGTTGCCTTAAAACCAAATCGAATAGCTTGGAACATATGTATCCCTTCTGGAGAAATCAACTGGACACCCGCACCACTTCTAGAATTGTTCGACCCCCCATCCGTTTGTACCAACCATCCCACTTCATCAAAATGGTCAACGACCTCCTTGTCCTCTCTGTCTGAGTGGAATTCAACCAAAAAATCAGGCAAAACTTGGGCTTTTATCGCCGTTTGAGGCTCAAATGCTATGTCAAAATCTCTCAATTCTACTGACTATTTAGTCATCCTCCCAGAGATATCGGGCCTTTGTAACAAACCTTTGAGGGGGAAAGTCGTCCGAACAACTATAGGATGTGCCTGGAAGTAAGGTCTCATTTTTCTGGCAGCTGTCACCAAAGCTAACGCTACCTTCTCCAACTTGAGATATCTTTTCTCTGCATCCATCAAACTCTTACTGACATAATAGATAGGTTTCAACAGAGAATCCTCTTTGCGGAGTAAAACAGCACTGACTGCACAATCTGACACTGCTACATAGATAATTATATTTCCCCCAGCAATGGTTTAGATAGTATATCAGGGGATGTCAAATATTCCTGAATTTGGCGAAAAGCTGCTGAACACTCATCAGTCCACCTAAATTGTTTGGAGTTTCGTAATATCTTAAAGAACAGTGCACATTTGTCCGAGGATTGAGAAATGAACATATTCAACGCTGCCAATCTCTCTGTCAAGATCTGGACTTCCTTGATATTTCGAGGTGGAGTCATGGTGATTAAAGCTTTTATTTAGTCCGGGTCAGCCTCAATGCCTTTCTCACTGATCATATATCTAAGGAACTTGCCTGATCGTACCCCAAAAACACACTTTTCCTGGTTCAGTTTCAAATTGACCTTACTCAAATTATTAAAAGTCTCCTCCAGGTCAGCAAAATGATCTTCGTCCTGCAAACTCTTGACTAACATATCATCGATATATGCTTCGACATTCCGACCAATTTGTCCCTCAAAGGTCTTGTTGACCAGACGCTGATAAGTTGCCCCCGCATTTTTTAAGCCAAATGGCATAACCTTGTAGCAATATAACCCTCTCCCGGTAATAAATGAAGTGTTTTCTTCATTGTGAGCATCCAACCAGATTTGATTGTACCCAGAATACACATCCATGAAATACAACAATCGATTTCCCGATGTCAAATCCACTAACTGATCAATGCGGGGCACCGGAAATGGATCATTGGGACAAGCTTTGTTTAAGCCTGTGAAGTCAATGCACATTCTTCACTTGCCATTCTTTTTCCTGACCAAGACTGGATTCGAGGCCCATACGGGATAATGCGACTCGCGAATGTGGCCTATGCTTAACAGCATCTCTACTTCCAAAAGAATAGTTGTAGCCTTCTCCGGAGAAAATGGCCTCCTCTTTTGGATAATGGGTCTGACATCAAGTCGTACCACAAGTTTATGACATATTATCTCCGATGGTACTCCCGTGACATCCTATGCACACCAAGCAAACATATCGAGTTTGTTAGACAAAAATGCAGTTAATCTTTCTCTGAACTCAAAAGAAAGTTTTACTCCAATCTTCAGAGATTTGCCATTCTCAAATTCATGTGCCTCGGAATCCTCTTTTGGGACCAGAAATCCGGGGGTCTCCCTCGGATCATCACATGGGATGACTTCTGAGGAAAGCCCCTTTAATTGGTATGCTTTATCCGATATTTCTCCCTGAACTCCCTTCGAGGATAAAGCTATCTGGTAACACTCGCGGGCCATTTTCTGGCTACTTCTGATTATCCCGATGTTGTTCTCTACTACATATTTTAGACACTGATGCACCGTCGAGATTACACCATACATTCAGGACAACCAAGAGCGACCCAAAATAGCGTTATACGAAGTTGGTGCGTCGACAACAATAAACAATACTTCCACCTCCTTCTTGAATGGCCCACGGCCTAACTCGACCACGCACTAAAATTCTCCAACCACCACTGATGTAGCGCCGGTAAAGCCCACTATGGTTCTGTCGGAACGTCGTATAACTGGTGGGTCAGAAATTATCATGTAAGTGCTCAAAAACAAGATATTCGCTGAGCTTCATGTATCAACAAGTATCTTCTGAACTTGATCTCCAGCAATACCCGCGGCAATCACCACCGCATCCTCGTGTGGACCCGCGATATTTCACATATCATCATCATCAAAACATATGATGGGGGAGGGCAATCGGTGCATTTGTGCTGATACTCCTGCTTCAATCTGGATAGTCAGGTTGACCATGTGTCTTGCGCGAGTTATTGGAATTCCCTGCAATGGTATCCCCTCCAAAGATTTCCAGTGACTCAAAGAAATCAAAGAGGTTGTTTACTCTCCCCCTTGGAATAACCTCTTCCACCATATTCACATTGTTCCTGCCCTCCTTAGGATCCAGATACTCTTGTTCAATATCAAAAACATCAACCTCCTTGGAAATCACCATGGCTGTATCAGTATTATTTGGAACAGCCTTTACCACAACATTTTTCTGAGAGTTCTTTTTGAAAAACTCTAACAACATTCCATTTTCGATCAAAGCTTGCACTTCTTTTTTCAAGGCTATGCAGTCCTTGGTGTTGTGCCTGATATCTTCATGATACTTACAATACTTGTTAACGCTTCTACTTTCCCTCGGAGTCTGAATGGGAAACGTTTTCCTGAATGATACTGTGGATCTCGCCTTATCAAATATAGCAGCAACATTTTCCGTTAACTCCGCGAAATAGTCCGGTCGAACCCACTTATTCGATATTGGTCTGGCCCCTTGATTGTAATTTTGCTGGTTGCCATAATACTGTTGGTTTATTTTCTGCCTCAGCGGATATTGACCCGTACTTTTGGCTTGAACATTGGCGCGAGGCCCTTGATTACTAGGCTCAGATCTCTGAAACTGGTTTTGATCCAATTGATCACCGGATCCTTTCTCAGACGCCTGAGTCTCCTCCACCAGAATCCTCTTCTCAACCTGATCCAATAATACTCCGAATGTCATGGCCTGACTCTCCACCACCGTATCCTTCAATAATTCGGGGAGTAGGCCCATTTTGAAAGCTGCAAGTGTCACTGAGTCTTTACAATACTCCATGTCTGTTTTCGTTTTGATAAATCGATTGGTGTAATTCTTCAAGCTCTCCCCCAACTTTTTGTCTACAATAGATTATCGTGTCTCTGTTAGATCTGAACTTTTTCCTCCCCACAAAGTGTTGTCTTAAGATATTCCTAAACATGTCGAAATTCTTTATCGAGCCCTGTAGAAGCCTATTATACCATTTGGAAGTTACCCCCTTGAAGGTCTGAGAAAATGCTCTACACAACAATTTATCATCGTCGTGGAAATTAATCATGAAGTTTTTGAATTGTTCGATGTGATTATCAAGGTCTTGTGTCCCATCGAACTTTTCTAACTTCGAGATATTGAAATGCTTTGGGAGGTTGCCCACCAAAATGTCTGGGGACAAAGGAGAAGCTCTCCAATTGTGACCCGTCTGATAAACATTGGATCTCAAGTTTTCATTGCTCGGAAAATACAATCCCTCATCGGATGGTAGAGTATATTGATGCTGCCACTCCGAATTTTGCGGGCCTATGTCTTCTTTTCCAGCAGGAAACTTCATTTGGCCATAACCCCGCTCATTAATTTGAGCACGGTAACTCTTTTCCCTCGGATATTTCCTCTCCGAGCTTCTTCCCCTTCGGTACTCAACGTGTTCTCGACCATGTCTTTTCTTTCTGTGATTTTTCCTAGGAGATGACTCCGATGAGCTGTATCGAGAATAATCGCTCGAGTCAGATGAGTCCAAATGTCATTTTTCTCTCCTCCTCGACGATCTTCGTTCGTATCCCCTGTATCTATCGTCCCTAGCTTTAGGACGAAAATCGGTTCCGCGCTCCTCTTTTCCATTAACTGGCTCCCTTCTTATCTCGGAGTGAAGATTTGCCTGAACGGTTTCTTTTTCTGCCTTCAATCTTTCGATCTCCAGCAACAGTTCATTCTTTCGAGCCAACAGGTTTGAGTCATCAAAAGTGTCTCCGACTCGCTGGCCCCCATGCGCCTCGTATTCCATGTCGTTCCGATAATCATCGCCCACCAGATTCTCCTCGCAATCGTTAACAAAATCGTCCCCTTGCTCTTCCATAGTTTCCCTCAGAATAGGAACTATTTCCAGGAAGTGATTGTCATCAGAAAAATTTTCATTTCCCACAGACGGCGCCACTAAAGAGTTTTAAGAATGCTTCGGGGTGATTTTGTGATACGAGAATCTCTTAGTATCAAAATAGTCTAAAGTACTTTGTTTATGAGTCTTTTTAGAGAGAGAAAGTAAGGATCTAGATTAAGTAGAGAGAGAAAGTAATATAATATTCATCTCGGGATCTGTGAAGCGTGTGTGGTCCTTTTATAGTACAATTGCGGATCCCACACGCTTTAATTCCCGTTTATTACATTTTTGGTCCCTATATCTTTTCATATTCTCATAATGGCTACTTCTTTAGTAGTCTATACAATTTTCCCCTAACATAATTTCTTTTTACAATTCTCTCCTATCATACTTCTTCTTTACAATTTTCTCCTTAACAAACCTCTTCTTTACAATTTCATCATGTCTTTTATTCTCCCTCATCAGATATGAGCCAATATCATATTTTATGTTATGAGCTTTATGCAATAATTGAGCAAATGGTCTAAGGTCCAATGACTTTTACCTTTAGTTGGAACTCTACTAATACTAGTTATTTTGTTTTTATATCTATATTGACAATGCCCATACTGTTACAAGTTATAAAACCATCCAGCAAAGCTCTTGCTTCCTCTAAAATGAGAGTAAGTGTCATATATAACCTACTAAAACCAACAATAATGTCACCATGACTGTCTTCGATTAAACCTCATCCACTTGTCTTCCATTTGATTAGACAAGATCTATCGGTGTTCAATTTAAACCTATTAGTAGTATGAAGTTTCAAGTTGAATATAAGCACTTAGATTTTTTGTTTATATAATTATAACAACCCATGTTTGTAGCAACATTGAAATCATTGGTCTAGTGAACTTTGTCAAACAAATTTCCCTAATCCAGACCAGTTATAATATGTTTTATATAGTTTATAATTGAGTTGACAGTATAACTATTACCATTAAACTTGACTTGGTTTCTGACCCTCCGAAGAACCCAACATATTATTATAGTGATAATAGTTCTAGCACGAGTATCTTTATTAACATACCAAGTTAGGTGAGTAATGGTAAAAAAATCTATCTAATCTGATACTAAATATATTAGAAAAATAATTCCAAACTTCCCATGAAGTTTTTTACATGACACAAAAGGTGATTGGTGGTCTCACAGTTGTTACAAAACAGTCCTTTATGCCCAAGTTATGATGAAACATTTTTTATGTGTTTAGTATTCCATATTTTCTTAACCAAATTAGATTTATTACTTTTTCTTCTCAAGCTACTATAATGTTTCTTTTGTTTTTAAGTTTTCATCATTTGATATAGTCCAGGTAATAGTATCTTCCTCGTGCTCTTTAATATGAATTCTTTGAATAATATGGATGTTTGAAGGTAAAACCGAGTTTTTTAGCTTATCTAGATTCCAACCATTTATGTCCCAGTAGTAACTCACTTTTACTTTACAAAACCATATGTTATCTTCATTACTAGCTATGGTAATAAATGAAGAGGAAGTACACTATATATTTGTCTAAAAATACAAATCATCCTTGCCTAACTTCAAGTATATGCGAGGCTAAAAAAACTCACTAATATTCATTAATATTGTCCAGGTTTGAGACTGATTCATAGAGAAGTTTACATGTAAGGGGTGATAGTCTTTGGAATAGATACTATGTATGTATTTGGACAACAAAGACTTATAATCTCTGAACCTATAACATAGCGTACATGAGAATGAGTTTTGTAGATTATGGATTTTTGTGAAGCTCATACAACTTTCTTCATAGGGGTTACATATGTTAGCATATCTAGTCTTTCCAGCTGTATTCTTCTCTTATATTAAGCCCCACGAGAAGCTATTGAAAATCCTTTCCATCAAATTTATAAAAACCTTGGGCAGAAAGCAACATTGGATCCAGTAAGTAAGTAAGGTCATTAAAACAGTTTGTATTAGAATCAGTCTGCCACCAAATAAATAGATGCTTCCCTTGCCAAACCTTGATCTTATACCTAATTTTAGATACCAAAATGTCATAATTACTAGCTTTATTATGTGTATTAATAGTTATTCTTGTATGTCTCGTTTGATTAAATTAAAAATTGGTATAAATTTGGTTTTCTCTTTGTTTATAGATTGACCAAAATGGTCTTTATAGTGCTTAAGGAATATTTGCATCTTATCAATAGATGTAGTTTGACCATTAGTGAATATTAAAAGGTCATCAACAAAGGCTAGACAATGGATAACCATAAAGCTCCTAAATGTATATCTCATATTAGTGTTTTCATCAAACAACCTTCTTAAACCTCTAATCAAATACTCCTCGACTATTATGAATATGCTAGGGGATAAAGGATCACATTGCCTAATACCCCTTTTAATTTTAAATTACCCTTATACTCACCATTAATTAAGATATAGATTTTTTTTTTATCATACTAGCCATTATGTTTATGAAAGCAATATTGAAACCAAATAGCTTTAATACTTTGAGAACGCAATTGTGAGATCTCCTATAAAAGACCTTAGTCATATCTACCTTAATCATAACATTACTACCCTTAGTATTTTTATTTATATCATAAGTACACACTTTATCCAGAATGATGTTATCATGGATATCACGGTCAATGATAAAAACCACCTTGCATATCATATATTATTTTAAGAAAAACTCCAGTTAGTTTATTATTTATAATCGAAGAAATAATCCTATTGAATAATGTACATATGCTGATGGACATGTAATCCTTCTAAACAACAGGGTCATCGTTCTTAGGGTTAAGGCATATGATTGTTGCAATGATACCATAATGTGCAACCTGGCCCTGGAAAATGCCTTAATAGCAACACATAAGTCTTGTTTGATAATGTTCCAACATGTTTAAAAGAACATGCTGTTAAAACCATTTACTCCATCATCACTCTATGGATTGAGGCTATTAACCAAATTGTGGACCTCTTCTTCAGAAGGAATTTTAAATAATAGGATAATATTCTCTTCAGGTTAATAGATTAGGTATGATGTTCGTTTGATCTTCAGCTTCATCATGAACTGGTTGCTCAGTGATGATAAATTTGAAATAAAATTCAGCAGAATTACAAAATTTGGTCATGATCAGTGATTTAACTTTGACCATAAAAAATACTATGGATTATGTTCCTCCTTCTTTTTTCTTTATGTAATTATTATATTTAGCATTGTTCTTATCCTCAAACTCGCAATGCTTATTCTTGCTTTGTGAGTTTGTTACACAAAATAAAAGAAACAAAATTGAAACATCAACGAATCAAAACAAAACATCAAAACCAAAATCGAAACGTCAAAAACCAAAAAATCAAACTCCAATCTTCAAGCTCCAATCTTCAAACTACAATCATCAAGCTCCAATCTCCAAACTCCAAAACTCAAAACTAATCCAAACGAAATCCAAACATCAAACGAATCTAAATGAAGTCAAGCAAAGCCAAAACAAAACCAAACAAGTCCAAACGAAGCCAAACGAATCCAAACGAAGCCGAACCAAGCCAAACGAAGCCAGAACAAAGCCAAACGAATCCAAAACAAAGCCAAACAAGTCCAAACGAAGTCAAAACAAATCCAAACGAAGCCAAACTAATCCAAACGAAACCAAACAAAACCAAACGAAACCAAACGAATCCAAACGAATCCAAACAAAGCCAAACAAATCCAAAACAAAGCTAAACAAATCCAAACCAATCCAAACCAAGCCAAACGAATCCACACGAAGCTAAAACAAATCCAAACAACTTCAAACGAAGATAAACGAAATCTATAAACGAGGAACGACATCTAAACACCAAAACGAAATCCAGACGAAATCTCAATGTCAAATACCCAAACAAATCCAATCTCAAATCCAAATACCAAACTAATATCCAAAAACCAAACTAAATTCAATTTTCAATTTCTAATTGCCAATTTTAAATTTCCAAAATTAAAATCAAAATCAATTTGAATTCACGGTTTTACCAATGGGCTTAGGCCTTATATCTCTAACACTTTAATCCAAGTAGTGTAAGTCTTTTATTGCCAGTAAACTTCCTATTTACTAAGTAATTAAAGGTAGTTAGCATTATCTTTAAATAATTTGATCTTAATGCCCAAGATTTTGGGTGACTTGATAGTTATTTTCCAATGATCTAACTATTCTCTAAGAATTTTAAACAACATAAAAAATGTTTCCAAACTGTCTACATTCCATATCTTAAGAACACCTTTTAATCTTTTTAATTTATTCTAAAAAACATTCATAGGTTAATCAAACATGTCTAGATTCCAGTTTTGTGCTATAATTTCTAGAAAATCATGATGATAAATCCACATATTTTGGAAATTAAAGAATGCATTGATCTTATTTGTGTATTGGGAGATTGATATGCAAATAAGAGCATGATCTGAGCATGTCCTAGTAATGTGATTGACCTTAGTGTCATGAAATTAATAAGTCCAAACAGTGTTATAAAGCACCTTGTCAAGCCTATTCCACTTGTTGTTGTTAGACCCTGTATACTTAGTGTAAAGTATCCAGCATCCTCAAGACTACAATCCTTTATAGTGTCATTAAAATCTTCCATAATTTCTAAACAAATAGTAGAACAAACACGATGCTCATGAGAAGAAAATATGCCATTGAAGTCACCCATTATAATCCACTCCATGAAGTTGTTGGCTAGTGATTTTAGATTATTCCATAGATTTATTCTCTGATCCTTTATATATTTGGCGTATACACTTGTGACTATAATTTTTTTATCCATAGTTGAATATCTTATAGAAAGGCTTTGAACAATAACTCATCCCTGGACTATCGACTTTGGTGATAGATAGTCTCTGGACTTTCAAAAGTTCGTTCGTAGTCCCTGGACTATCCAGTTTGGATAAAGTTAGTCCCCTTGCATGTGTTGACTATCAATTTCTGTGACAGATAGTCCTTCAACTATTCATTTTCGATAAATTTAGTCATTTGACTTTCTATTTTTGATAAAGTTAGTCCCCTTAATAAACATGGACAGGTGACTAACTTTATCCAAACTGGATTGTCCACGGACTACCAACAGACTTTTGAAAGTCCAGGGACTATATGCCACCATACTGGATAGTCCAGGGACTACGAACAGACTTCTGAAAGTCCATGGACTATTCGCCACCAAAGTCGATAGTCCAGGGACGAGTTACTGTTCAAAGTCATTATAAAAACATAGATAGATTCCTCGTGATACTTGATGATATCCATCTTGAAATTATCATTCCGCATAAGCCAAATCTTGTTGTTAATATTAGAAGTAAAGTTAGTAAAACCAGTGTTTCTAACAATCTTCCCAAGGTTTTTCCACTTTGATCATGGGTTATTATAAGGCTGTGACGTTTATATTTTCTTGATTTTTGATAGATTTGAGCTTTATTTCTTATACCTCTAATGTTCCAGTTAAGGATCTTGATTGTTATTTTGTATTGTTGGTAGAAGATCTATTAGACTCTTTATCATGTAGAGCATTGATTACAATAGTTCATTTGCTTTTAGCGTCCTCTAGTTTCTTGTTTAGGATTTCCTTAAACTCTTGATCAACTTTTGTTTTGTTAAGGGTAGGAGATGAAGGTTTTTCCACTTTGATCATGGGTTATTATAAGGTTGTGACGTTTATATTTTCTTGATTTTTGATAGATTTGAGCTTTATTTCTTATACCTCTAATGTCTCAGTTAAGGATCTTGATTGTTATTTTTTATTGTTGGTAGAAGATCTATTAGACTCTTTATCATGTAGAGCATTGATTACAATAGTTCATTTTCTTTTAGCGTCCTCTAGTTTATTGTTTAGGATTTCCTTAAACTCTTGATCAACTTCTATTTTGTTAAGGGTAGAAGATGAGGGTAAGTTACCTACAATCTTCTGTTTCGGTGTTTGGTGTTCATAGGCCATGTTTTTATCGTAGCTTCAGTATCTTGAACTGTTATGTTATCTCTATACTCATTATCGGTGATAGCATGTACTCCTAATCTTCTTTGATAGATTCTTTACCATAGGTTTTGGTAGCCTCTGCGTAAGTGTGATATTCTTTGACTTCTGGTTAGGATCTACCCATATACTTTTTTCCATTACTAAGTTGGAGTTGTTTATGAGATTACTTTTGTTTAAACCTCATGCTTTACTTATTTCTCTGGAATTTGATAGTCCAGGAAATTTACTACCAAACCTTTATTAGTCTTGTATTCTCTGTGAAAGTACTCTGATTTTACTAATTTTAGTTAAAGAAAGTGAGTCAGATTCCATGAAACCTTAAAACTTTTGATCGGAAAATTCTGAACGAGATGATCATTAATTAGCAAGTATCCGGTATTTATGATTGCGTGAAACATTTTTGGAGAATACTAAAATTATTCTACTCAAAATATAAATGAGGTCAGTTGGTTGAGTTGAAATAAAATTCGTTACTATTTAGTTAATTGAATATCTTTTTTCGAAAAGAATCATATGAAATAGAGATTATATATTATATAATTATTGATAATATATGGAAAACGAAAAATTAATTAATAATAATAAAATGTTTCAGTTTGAAAGTAAAAAATAGAAGGGAAGAATGAGGGGTAGTTTTCCCTCCAAGAAAGCTTAGTCTTCGGTTTTCGTTCCTCGTCGGAATTGATTTCGTCTCCGATATCGGTTTCCTTTCCTTCTGTATTATCACTCTGTTCTTCAGAGTTTATTTTGTCGGGAAACCTTCTTGCTTTTCTGGGTTTTCTCAAAACAGAGTCGTTCTGTAAAATTTGTGTAGATTGGTTCTTGCTTCTTGTTGTGAGCTTGCCGATTTGGTCGTCGCTGGTCTGTTCTGGTTCTTGCTCCTCTTACCATTTTTCTCTCTGTTCTTCAGAGTTGGATTGATTTTGGTGCTCTTTAATTATTTCCGGGAAAAACAGAAGAACAGGGTGGTGCTTCTTATTGTTTTCTTTATCATGAATCTTCACTCTAGCGAGGATTTTCTCGCTCTTCATCCTGGTTTAAGTGTGGACAAGAAGCCTAGCAAGAAGTTTTCGGAGTTATTCAAACCGGTGGAAGTGTCATCTTCCTTAAAGCCGGAATTCGTGAAAGAAACGGAGCACCATTTATCGGTGCAGTTTAGTGAACATGATAAGCTGTCCCTACTTTCGAAGTCAAGAACAACCCTAGTAGGTAAGTTTAGTACTGGGATTCCGAAAAAACAAAAGCTCGATGCCTTCTTGGATACCTTGAAATTCAGAGGTTCCTTCTGCTACAAAGTCTGGGATTCTCACCATGTTTTCTTTGAGTTTGACTTGAAAGAGGACGTGGCAAGGTTCCGGTCTTGAAACGTATGGAAGTTCGATGACATGGTGATGCGTATATTGCGATGGACGCAAAATTTTAACAAAAAAGTTGAAGACCCTACTGTGTTGGTCTGGGTCAGGTTTGAGAATTTACCTGAATGTTTGTATGAATCTTCTTTGATAAATGGCATTGCTTCTGCTATTGGGCCTGTGTATAAGGTTGTTGTGCCAAATGAAAATCGTGCTCATGCAAATGCATGCTATGCTCAAGTGGAAGTTGATGTTTCGAAGAAATTGCAAAGAAGGATGTGGATCGGATTTGGTGTTAATGATGGATACTGGATATCTATTAGTTACAAGAATGTTCCATTATACTGCTCAAGTTGTTATCATTTAGGTCATTCTCAATTGATATGCAAGAAAGCTGTTAAGGAAAATGCTGTTGTTTTTGAAGATGCTAAGCTGGTGGATGAAGATAGGGTTGAGAAAAAGGAGGAGAATTGTAAAGACCCTCCAGTTGACATTTCAAAAAATACTATTAAAGTGTATAGACGTAAACTTAAATCAATCGTGATGCAAAAAGAAACTGAAGAAGGAGGAATGGATATAAATAAAGAAGGAATTCAAACAAGTGTTTCTCATATTCAAGTGGATAAAGTTTTACAACAGAATTCTGATAATGATAAGGTTGTCTCTCAGGGTACAAGATTTGATATAAGTAACGAAGTGATTGAGGCCATTAACAGGATTGATGATATTACATTTGGTGAAGATGTTTCTCGAAATACAAGTAATATGGGAATTAGCAAGATAGATGTGGTTCAATGTCGTTCTCCTGATCCCAATACAGGCAGCTGCTCTCCTACTCCAAGGCATTCTCCACAGCATAGTTTCAGTGATGTCCTCTCTTCTAGATTAAAGGCTGCAAAAAAAAAGAAGATCAAAAGACAGGTTATCTATTAAGTCTCTTAGTTTAAGAGATAAAATTTACAAATCTTACTCTAAAAATGATCAGAGTGATTAATTGGAATGCTCGAGGTGTGACTAACAAGCCCACCTTGAGAAGACTTAAATCAATGAAAAGTTCTGAAAATATTAAAGTGCTTGTGATTCAGGAGCCTATGTCTAAAGAGGATAAGATTAAGGTTGTGACTGAGGTGCTTGGTTTTGACAATTATGCTGCTAACAGGTCTGATAAGTTGTGGGTCTTTTGGGTTACTGAGGTTAACATTAGTATTGTTCTTGATGTTGACCAATGTATTCCATTCTAAGGTGTTGGTTTGGATTTTCTAAAGCTAAGTTCCATCTCATCTCATTCCTCAAGTGATTTGCTGGATGGTTTGGAAGGCTAGGAATTATTTTAGGCATAAAGGGGTTCTCTTTAGTGTTTCCAGAGCTATTGATAACATAATATGTATTGTTAAGGGCTTAGACACTAAGGGTGGTCTCTGTTTTAAGCATTGGTCAAGTGTTCATAAAGCAGGGACTATTTTAGGATGCAGTTCTTCTACAAGAAAGAATAGACCTGTGTACCTGAGATGGACACGTCCTGACAATGATCGTCTGAAGATGAATGTAGATGCCTCCTGCATCTACAATGGGGAGGCTGCTGCTGGTATAGTCTTCAAAAACTCAGATGGGGACATCTCTGCTGCGTATGGGTTTCTTCTGGATCTGGCGAGTTTGTGACTGATTTTGGATGGTTGAGGAGGTTTCGTAGTGGCGAGATCAGGGAGCTGGTGCTGGAAAGCTGGTGGTTGTGGCGAGATTGTGGCTGTTCAGGCTGTTGTTCCTTTCTCGCTCCTCACTTTTCCTTGCTTCGACAAAGACGACGATCCTGTGAAGATCTGAGATTTTCTGAATAACCCAAAGGTCCTTCTAGTTTGACTATTTCAAAGCTATATTTCTTTGTACTGAGAATGGAGCTGAACATCATAAAGGATGCGTTTGACTGTGTTGCAAAGAAGCAGAAGTTGTCCTACAATAAAACTCAGGAAGTGGTAGATCACATATACCAAGAAATTATAAAGGCATTAGACATAATTAATGCAGCCCCTCCAATCTCTCCAATCGATCATAAACCGGTACTTGCTGAATTGAAGAAAACGTTGGAGGAAATTGCTCCTGCTGACCCAGTTTGAAAGCATACAGAAAGAGCTAAATATAGCGTTGATCAAGTACCCAAAAAATCTTGAGAAATCTTTCAACCCAGACTTATCTAAAGTGTATCGTAACATCGAATTTGATACCCTCACTGTTAACCAGATAATTGCCAGCGACTTCTATCGACAAGGCCTGTTTGATTTAGTTGACTGTTTCATTAAAGAAGCAGAAGAACCAGAAACTGCTCTAGATGTGAAACTATTTTTCCATGAAATTTATCAAATAGTTGAAGCCATGAAAAGGAAGAACTTAGAGCCGGCTCTTACCTGGGCTTCCATCAACTCTGACAAGCTGAAAAATAACGGGACGAATCTCGAGCTCGAGCTTCACAGTTTGCAGTTTATTGAAATACTACAGACGAAGCCCAAGGAAGACGCTCTTACTTATGCTAGAACTCATTTTGGTGCTTTTGCTGAGAAAAATATGCTCGAAATCCAGAAGCTGATGGCTTGCCTCTTATGGGCTGATAAACTCCAAATTTCAGTTTATTGTGGCTCGAAGCTGGAAAGCTGGTGGTCGGTCGATGATTCACGGAGCTTTCAATGGAAGAGAAAGGGTTCACAGGTGGCGTCGACTTTGAATATCTGGTTGTTTCCATGGTTTTAGGGTTTACTTGGATTTGATTTGGTTAAGAAGAGATAGGAGAGCGAAGACGAAGACGAAGTGGTTAGATTTGTATTTGTTTTAAGGTTAGGGTTCAGATTGACACCCTTGTCAATTTTTTACGCCTAATCTCTTATTTGGACTCATTTAATCTATGGGTTTGTAGTTTGTAAATTGTTCCATTTTGGTTTCTCATTAATAAAGTTTGTTCTTTTGATTTAAAAAAAAATGTTTCTGTTTAAAAAAGAAAAATATCTATATTTCGGGACAAATGAGTAAAAAACGAATATCAATTGGGAATCAAGCTGAAAGGAGAGCTCTGGTTGAGGCACTGCTCCTTTGCAACAGAAGAGGCTGGTGTTGTGTTGACATTGAGTCTGACTGTTGGACTCTGGTCAGCAGACTCAAGGCCAACACGAACGGAACAAATGCAGAAGAGGAGAAGCTTTGTCGATCCCTAATTCGCCCAGATATGAAGATCGATCACATTTCCAGGATGGAAAATTCTGTGGCCGATTTCATATCTAAATGGACTCTAGACAAAAAAGTGAGTCACTCATTCACAATTCAGGACATACCTAACCAGCTTCGAGCAATTGTTGTGCTTGAAAGCATGGGTGTGGGTTATATAGACCCAGGATGATTTGTGGTTTATGCTTTGTGTTGGTGAGTAAAGGAAGAAGAAGTTGCTGTTGAAATAAAGAAATGCAAATGGAGGCTTTGAAGGTCTGATAAGCTAGGGTTGCTGTGATAAAATGGCGATATTTGATGAAGGAGAGAAGTGGAGGCTGTGTAGATTGAGCTAGGGTTCTAATGGGATTTCTGATTTGGGACTAGGGTTTGGTTCCGAATTGGGTGTTCCAATTGGGCCAAGTCTGATTATTTGAGTCTAAGCCTTTCTGGGTCTTGTTCTTTTATTTTAGCCTACCTTGATTGGGCCTTAATTGTAGAAACGGGTTTTTTCGTTTTATTAATATAATTTGCCAATTAAAAAAAATATCAATTGGGAATTCGGAATTTTTATTAATATTTGGCTTTAAAATGTAAAGTCAAGTCAGAAACTTTTCCATTGGAATAAGGACTTATTCAACTAACATAACACGGGCCTTTTCAACTAAACCCGAAATTCAAATTCAACTGCCAAAACCTTCATCTTGGTTGCAACTTGGTTTTCTGTTTTTCCTTTCCAATCACTTACTTGTTTTTCATGAGGAAGTCAATTCCTTGAATCAAAACTTGAAGCGGACGATAGTAAGTTGTTTTAACAATGGCAAAATCGAGCGCAGATGATCAGGAGCTCAGACGAGCCTGCCAAGCTGCGATCGAAGGGACCAGACAGAGCATCGTCATGTCGATCCGCGTTGCAAAAGGTCGCGGGATCTGGGGAAAAGCTGGGAAGCTTGGTCGTCAAATGGCTAAACCTCGAGTCCTCGCTATTTCGAGTTACCTTTCTCACTCTATAGAATCTAAGGCTCATGTACTATGTCTATACTATTTGTTTGTTTTTCATACGATTGAGTCGTTGTTTACAAGTTTGATAAGCTCTAAACTCTATTTTCTCGCAATTCGATCTTTTGTTCGTGATTCTTACTTATTATCCTAAAATGAATTTAGTTTAGTATTTTACTTGTATCAATGTACTGAACTCGTAGTTATCCTAGTTAGATTTACGTTAGATGATCTTTAGATAATAATTTGTCATGTGGTGTTAGCTTAGCACTAATAAGGGATAATACAAATGGATTCTATATTTCTATGTCCTATAGTGGCAGGAAGATAAACAATTATGATTCTTGGATGGGAGCCTTGGCTGTTGCTTTAAAATATCAATGGGGTAAATGTAGCCCGAGATTTTTTATTTTTGACAGGATAAATGATAAAAATATGTATGTACATTTTATATATAAAAGTGAATCAAGGATATTAATACTTGAAACCAAAGGTCGATATCGCACTAAGATACAAACCCAAGTGTATTTTAGAAATCTTTCTAGATAATATACCTTCCTTGGATGTTCCATGTGGTCTCCTTATTTGAGGAGTGGGTTTTGCAGTTAAATCGAAGGGCCAACGCCGTCAAGCTTTTCTTCGAGTATTGAAATATTCGCACGGAGGAGTCCTTGAGGTAATTACCATCTTTGTATCTTACTTAAGAGTGTGGATTGTGTTTTTTTAAGACCGTGTATGCGAATTCATCCGGATAATATTCCCGCCAAATCCAGCCGGCTAAACTATACAAGCTCAAACATCTTTCTAAGGTGGAAGTTATAACTAATGACCCAACCGGATGCAGTTTTACGCTGGTAATGCTCTAACCAGTTTTTATTCAATCGCTAGATTTTAGCTTGTGTTGTGTATCATCTGTTTCCTCCTAAAAGTCTGACCAAACTTCATATAGGGATTTGATAATCTCAGGAGCCAGAGTGTTGTTGCTCCACCTCAGTGGACTATGCGCAATGTCGATGACAGGTAGGAAAGGAAATTGCACCTCTCTTTATGAGCGTATAGATATTGGTGTCATCTTCGGTGATGCTTTTTTGTTTGTTTAATCTTGAGTTATACTTGTTCTACTTATTGATTATCTTATAACTTTATTTCTCATACAGGAACCGATTTCTATTTTGCATATTGAATGTATACAAAGATGTCTCAGGTGTTCTTCCGAAAGTTGTTGGTATGGATATTGTGGAAATGTCTCTTTGGGCTAAGGTGTGGATTTTCGCTCTTGCATTGAGACAAACATTCTTGTACTGTGTGTAATGACATCTATGCGCATGGACCTAGCACACACTGTAAATTGTCACTTTCCCTCCTTTAATCATTCAAATTACTACGTACATTCTCTCACTTGTTGCATGTACAGTGCTAGTAGTATCAGCTTAAGCCTTAAACTTGTTAATAAGTCGTATAAGGTTTTTTCCTATTAAATGAGGATTTTTACAATTTTGTTAACTATAGATTTCTAATTAAAATATGCATAGGAGTTTCTGTTTTAAGGATTCTTTAGGAGATATAAGAACAAGCTTATGGATTTGACTTACAGACATAACCCTCTTTAAGGTTCGTTTTTCATTTTAATAATATTAATTATTGTCGTATATGTCATCATTAATGTCAAAGCAAAGTATAGGCGGGGGCTCTATTCATTATTTTGAACCATTAATCCAGGGAGGGCCATACACCATACATTCTAAAATTTACAATTTTTTTGTAGTCCGGAGCTTTATGTGAAATTCTTTTTTATTTAACTTTGTATTGGAACCATTTAGTACATGATCACCATAATATACTATGTATTTTCCAGCCTAATTTTACTAACTGATTGGATTAGGAAAATGAACCAACACTTACCACTCAGAGGAATCTACAAGCAGGGCCTGTTGCTGCTACAGTCACAGAACGTGAAATGAAAGTGACTGTTGAAAAAGAACTTGTCTCTCAAGCTGAAGCTGAAGCTGAAGAAGAGGACATGGACGCTATTTTGGAGACGTAGGTCTTCACTTTTATTCGTTTTAATGCTTCATTCAGATTTTAGGTTACTTTAGTTTTCTTCTGTAAGAAATTTTCACCTTACAGCATCCTTATGCAGCTATGTAACGGGTATTGGTGAAGCTGAGGCCTTTTCTGAAAGGTTGAAGCGAGAGATTCAAGCGCTTGAAGCAGCAAATGTACATGCCATTTTGGAAAGTGAACCTTTTATAGAAGAGGTGTGTCTTACAGTACTTTACTTTATTTCTGACATTTGTGCTTCAGTTAAACTTTTGCCTTGTTGGTCTATTTCCTGCTTGTATCTACGCTTTTACTCCCTGGTTGGTATATTGTGGAAGTAATCTCAATCTTATGTTGCCTATTTAATCTGCATATTTGGGTCATGCAGGTGTTGCAGGGACTGGAGGCAGCAACAAATTGCGTTGATGATATGGATGAATGGTTAGGCATCTTCAATGTAAAACTTAGATATATGAGACAAGACATTGCATCGGTAGGAATTTCACTTCTCAGATTGCAGTTATACAAGATATTCTATGTGGGCATTGCTTTCTCTTGTAAAATGTGTCGGTTAATTAGGAAAACACGTTTAGTTATTACATTAGAAGCAATTGAGAGAAAAATACATTTCGCAGAGTAGTGGTTATTTGTTAACTGTTGTGATTGTACCGTATAGACGGTTAAGTGTGCTGCCTTGTAATATGCTATATACCCTACTTTTGCTTCTACATCTAGTCAATTAACTTAGGTTCCTTCGAACTTTTATCTAATGCTAACAATTTATGGTCCTGATATCCAGATTGAAACTCGCAATAACAAATTAGAGATGCAATCTGTAAATAACAAAGCTCTCATTGAGGAACTTGATAAGTTTCTTCAAAGGCTGCGTGTCCCTTCGGAGGTTGGTTATCATAGCTCTATTGCAATTGTAATCAGTTGAGGTTAATTGTCCAAACCAATTTGCCAAAAAAATAATAATCTAACCCCAGATATTCTTAACGTTATTCTGTCTGTTGTAGTATGCAGCATGTCTAATAGGAGGTACATTTGATGAAGCACACATGCTTCAAACTATTGAAGCATGTGAGTGGTTAAGTGGAGCCATGAATGGTCTGAATGTGCCAATTTTGGATCCAACCTATGCAGACATGCGAGCTGTATGCCCTCCACTTCTCGTTTTATCTTATATGAATGCCGAACTGTCCTGTCCTGATATTCTAGGGTTTGTCAGTAAATTATAATGGTTCTCCAGACTTTGGACTTTCTAGTTTATATGTACTATGTCCATTTCAGAGCTTTCTAGTTTATATGTTATATGTGGGAGCATTTCTTTTGATTGTGTGTTGTATTTTGTTAGGTCAAAGAAAAGAAGGTAGAACTTGGAAAGTTGAAAACTACATTTGTGAGAAGAGCTTCTAATTTCTTGAGAGATCACTTCGATAGTCTGGTAGAGTTCAAGATCACTGACAAAAGTTACTTTTCCCAGGTACTATCATAGCTTAATGCTTGCCCCTTTATTTTTAATTTTAGAACAGAGATTATAACTACTTTTAATATGGTTGCATTTAACAGAAGGGGCAGTTAAAGAGGCCTGACCATGCTGATTTGCGGTATAAATGCAGGATTTATGCCCGCCTTCTCCAACATTTGAAGGTCTTTAACACACTTAAGATTTGTACGAGATTTTCATGCATCACTTCTAACTTTTCTGATTTTGTCTCCTTTCTATGTCCAGAGTCTTGACAAGAGTTGCTTGGCACCTCTGAGAAAAGCTTACTGTGGTTCCCTGAACTTGCTTCTTCGCCGGGAGGTCAGGGAACCGAACGTTTCTTTTTGTTCAAGTTGGATCATTGTAGAATGACTGTTCTGCATGTCGTAGTCAATTTGCAAGGGATATGGAATATATGGATGCACCAGTCAATTTATATGCATGAATATTGATGAGTAGTCAAATTATGAGGGCTTCATGTTAAACCAGATACCAGTCTCTTTAATCTATAACTCAAATTTTGTTGTCGTGTGTTTTTTCATCATATCATGTCCAAGTAACTATAGCTATGGTTTCAAGGTCTAACTCATTTTAGCAAAAAGCAGGCTCGTGAATTTGCAAATGAGCTTCGGGCAAGTACAAAAGCATCAAGGAATCCTACTGTGTGGCTTGAAGGTTCCACAGGCTCCAGTTCGAATGCTGATAGTTCTGCAGTTTCTGATGCTTATTCAAAATTGCTAACAATATTTATTCCACTCCTCGTAGACGAGGTTACGGCCCTCTGTATTATTCTTTGTTCTTAGATTTGGGTGTGATGATTTTTGTAGTTGATATCTCTGTGACCTAATAATTACAGAGTTCTTTCTTTGCACACTTTATGTGCTTTGAAGTCCCTGCTCTTGTTCCCGCTGGAGGTGCTGCTCTTGATGATGATTTGGGAATTATGGACATTGATGACAATGACAATAAAGCTGGTAATCAACATTTTTCCGTCATTTGACATTTTAAGTTTGTAACTTCTGTGCTTTAAAATTCTATCTACTTTTGGATCACAAGCTATGTTCAACAACACAGTATTTGGGTATTGCAGGAAATAATTCTGCTGATCTGGCAGCATTAAATGCATCTCTTCAGGATTTGCTTAATGGAATCCAGGTAAAGTACTGAATGCAACTTTTTTTTGTTGTGGCTTGTGGCACTATATACTTTAAATTGCATTTTAATCAAACCAGCTGCTTCCTCACTGAAAGCTACTCTTTGCATAAGAGCTAAAGAGACTCCCTGTAAATATCATTGAAAGCGATTGCTCATCATAGACCTGACTTCATAGGGTTCAGTCTGTTAATTACAAACTAACAATGTATTGAAGGTGTTAGTCTTGATATAATATTATGAAAGCGTTCCTGGCTGGTCACTGAAATGGAAATGTATTAGTTTTTTTTTTACCTTCTATGCTTTCTGAAAGTGGTTTTATTTAAACAAGTGAAAGTCTGAGTCTACTTAACCAAGGGTAACCAGATTGAAGTATGTTGTTTATAAGATCCCTTCTTGGAAGGGGAAATTTGATGGTTGTGTATGGGGAAAGGGATCAACTTCTCTTGCATTTAGCTCTAAAAGATAAACAAGTATTTCGTTCTTTAACCTTCTGTGTTATCGCCAAAGTTCATTGTTGTAACCCACAATATATACCAATTCTTGTGAATGTAGGAGGATTTTTATGCTGTTGTTGATTGGGCTTCTAAGATAGATCCTTTGCGATGCATATCAATGCATGGGACTACAGAGCGATATCTCTCTGGCCAAAAAGCTGATGCTGCAGGCTTTGTACGCATTTTGCTTGGAGATCTTGAGTCAAGAATTTCAATGCAGTTCAGCCGTGTAAGTCTTTTGTTTACGGAAAAAAACATGTTCCTCTTTTTATCAATATGTCACTCAATGTTTGGATTTTAACATGTTGCAGTTTGTAGACGAAGCTTGTAACCAAATTGAAAAAAATGAGCGTAGTGTGGGACAGATAGGTGTCTTGTCTTACATCCCAAGGTATGCAAGAATTAAAGAATAACTACAATATTGTTTTCTATTAAGAGTGCAAACTGTTCTGAGACCATTCTGATGTCATTTATCGTATCCGTAGATTTGCAACCCTTGCAATCCGTATGGAGAAATATATACAAGGTCAATCCAGGGATTTGGTAGATCAAGCATACAAGAAATTTGTGAGTACTTACTACTACTATTTAATCAAGAGCATGCTACTAATGCTCCAACGATGGTATGACCGTATACATTGTGGCTACATGTTGTGAAAGTAAAAGGCAGAGATGTGATTACATGTACTTTTCCTTTGAAATGAATTCTTGTGCAGCTCAGTTTTCTTCTTACAGTTTGAGGCGATGATCCTGCTGTTAAACATTTTAAACATGTACTAAGTATTAGAAATGCATATTCTACCTAACTCCAAAAGCCACCTTAAGGCAGAAGGGTTGCCTCATCATCTATAGTGTGTTATACCACTCCAAAACTAGCGATATAGGATACATCAGCACTAAGTTACATACTAACGTGAGAGGCTATGCCGTACTGTATAACAAACAGAAACCATCACATTTTTCTCTTCATAAAATTACTACGTTAAGTTGTTTGTTCAACAAGCTCATTAATTCCGGAGGAAGAACAGGAGATAGAGTACACTACACCTGTTTCTGTTTGTTCCTTACTTGATTTTATCTCCTTTTTACCACAGGTTGACATAATGTTTGCGACCCTCGAGAAAATTGCGAAGCAAGATCCAAAATATACTGATATATGTCTATTAGAAAACTATGCCGCGTTTCAATCTAGGTATTCATGTTTTTCATGTTCATTGCATACTCATCTATCTAATGAAATTATTTACGAATTACTTGGGTAAGAGTCACAGCTTGGACTGTTTTGTGTGTCACTCAAGGCACACATGGACTATTAGTCTCTTTTCAAATTATCCAAAAGACAATTAATGTAAAATCAAATGTATTTTAACTAGCATACATGGTCTAATCAAGCACACCCCTGATAGGGTGACTATTTAAAGGATGTTAAGAAATAAAAAAATAAAAGGTTTTTTATTGACAACAAGTTGATAATGCCTAGGAAATTCGGCATAATAAGAAAAGCTGGAGGGGGTAATGATTCGGAGGATGCTGAGAAAATTAAAGGTAGTTTATTGACAGCAAACTGTTAATTCAAAGGAAATTTGGTAGAAAAGCTGAAGGGGTGATTCAGAAGAGCAATTATGTATATTTTCCTTCCCATTTACTTTTTCTGAATGAGCATTTGTATGCAGCTCATATGATCTGGCTACGGAGGTAGAGACTCTAGGCAAATTTTATCAGCAAGCACGTGTATCTTATGACCAAGCTTGTACACGCCATATCAGCATGATCATATTCTATGTTAGTGATTCCTGATATTTCCCTTTAATCATAAAATAATGTTTTAGTTAGACACAAATGTGTGACTCTTCACTTGTATCCTTGCAGCAATTTGAACGTCTTTTCCAGTTTGCCCGAAAGATGGAGGAGGCATCATATTCAGTTAATAAGCCCGAAGAGGTTAGTCTCTTTGCCTGTATTTTCTGTGTGCCTTCTAGTGAAAACTGAACTTCCCTTGACCATTATTTTCCTTCTTATTTTTTCATTTCCCTTTTCCTTCCTTTTCTTATTTGTGATGTTGAAACACCTTTCCTACTATTGGTTGTGTTTCAAATTACCCTAATATCTTTGACGAATAGTTTCTCATAGACCTCAAAGCTTTTAATCAACTCCTTCAAACAAATATGTCTTAAACCGTAGATAATTTCTTGCTAGATAATACGAGAAAGAACTTAAAGAGAAGGTTTCACAATGCTAGATAACTTTTTGCTATTTGGGAGCGTTGATTTGGAAAAAAGTAACCATATGGTGATATAAAAGCGTAGACTGCAAAAATCTGTAAGGTGATATGTAAACAATAAGAGTCGAGGGTATCTATGTGGTCCTTGCCCCTAAAGTCTAATGATAGAGGAGGGGACTATTTCTAAGTGCATAGTTCCTACTGCGGTTGAATTCGAGCCATGCTGAATATGTGGCTACTCGAGCTTGACTGGTAATTAGAAAGAGGTATTCAAGAAATATTGAGAATATTAATATATTTATACTTAATAATATTATTTGAGCTGAACTCAGAGCCAAGACTACACAAACTTGGGTTTATCTAAATTTTGAGTCTCTAGCGAATAGTTCGTGAATCATGTCCATATATTTGTGCTCAGCTCCATAAGAAATTTGAGCTCAAAAAAAAAAAAAAAATTGAGCCGCGCTCTCTTTTTATTGAGCCCTAGTTGAACTCGAATTGTTTGTTTGTTGTTAGACGCCCCTAGTTCCTATTGAGTTTTTTTCTAATCCATCTACTGGCTGCTGCTATAGCAAAAATTATTAGAAGTCTATTATTTTTTAGTTGTACGAAATTGCCTTACAGCATGTCGATCAATGTCAGATTGCTTCCCTTGTTGGACTTTCGAGAATGGATCTCAGAAAGGTGCTAAAGGCCAGCATACCAGGAGTAAGCAAATTTACTACAAACTGTACTCTTTTGCTTTCACCTGCAATTATAATGTATCAACTCTTTTATTATAGATTGACAAATCCATTGCTGCCATGTACAAAAAGTTGCAGAGGAACTTAAGCTCTGACGAACTCTTAATTCCTTTATGGACTAAATGCAAGGTACCAATTGAGAAACAACGAGATGGTTCTTTTCACAAAATTTAAACTCCTGGGAAAATATATTCTCCCGGGTAATTAATTACCTGAGTAATATATTTCCCTGATTAAATTGATTTGATACTCGTTTTCATTGAATTCAAATGCGTGAGGAAATAAGCTAAATCTCAGTTCTATCTTTATTCACATAATAGATATATGACATGTTTTATTTGGTAACTAACTAGGTTATTTAAGTAAATTTACATTTAGTTAGGGGGGAAAAAAATTCAGCAATCTAGAAAAATGGGAAATTTGATTTAAGTGGAATTGAATCCACTAAAATCTGTTTAAGAAAACGGTCAAAACTTGATTAACTAAAATTTCCTTTCATAAGCAAACCCAACATGTTTCATTTTAGATGTACAATAGACTAGAATCCGAGGATCCATTTACTTTAGTGTAACTGTATAAGTCACATTCCTTAAACATCTCATGACTAGGATGTACAATGAGTGAAACTCACTGCCAATCTATATAGCAAATGTATTCTAAATATAAGAATTTCAAGATGTGTTATTGAACAGTTTGATTTGAAATTATACTTTCAAATCAAATGTTATAAACCTTTAACTAACCGTAGACTCATTTAGTTATGAGTAAGGGTTGCTCGCCTTAGTTATATCTTGTGATCGTTATATCGGTTTGACGGCTGTGGGTTAAAATCCATTTTACTCCAATGGTTAGGAAATATTTAAGTACCATTACTTCCGTGATTCTTATTCATATGTTATATGCATATATGCATAAATATCCAAATTTGTGTAAACAGGAGGATTTCCTGAAGAAGTATGACAGCTTTGTACAACAATGTGCAAAGGTATATCCAGATGAACGTGTTCCTACCGTTGCAGACCTAAAAGAAATCGTTGCTTCCATTTAAAGGTTCTAAAAGTTGTGTGTTGTATAAAATCGTTTGTCTGTATGGCATGTCAATGTAAGTATTATTCTTTTGCTTTACAGTTTTGCCCCCTGATTTTTACCATTTATCCACTATATGGGGGATCTTATAAATCCTTGTATAAACTTTATACCAGTTGCTGAAGCAAGCTTCTTCTGCTGTTTTTCCTTCTTTTGTTTGGTGGTGATACTAGTAAATGCATACTATTTTTATTTGAATCCGCAAAATTCGTGCCCAACCAAGTTTTTAGTACGTTTTTACTTTCTAATCTATAAATTATTTTATAAAATCAATGTCCTTTTCTAGGAAGAGATCATTAAAAAGTTTCGGATCAAATTGGTGCCGGCAATGTCCTTTTCTAGGAAGAGATCATTAAAAAGTTTCGGATCAAAATGGTGCTGGCAATGTCCTTTGACTACTTCACGTCATTAATTTTACGTATTATTGATTATATTTGCTTTATTAAAAATGAATTATTATTGTTCGCGAATGGGTTAAAAAATGGTATGGAGTTGTATTTTCAGATTCTGCTAATATTTATAAAATTGTTATTCGTAAAAAAATTCAAACATTTTAAAATATTTGATTTTTATTTTCGTTTTATACTATTATTTATTACATAAAATTATATTATGCAAAATCTAAATAAAACTTAACAATTTATTTATTAAAAAAAAAAATATATAATAGCTAAACTCACTAAAATTCTTTTTTCTTTTTAAAATTTCGTAAAATTTACAAATCATGATAGAAATGAAAGAATAACTTGTTTCTAAACATACAAATATGGACATGGAAAAAGTATAACCCATCCTATTTTTATGTTTTTTTAATAAGTTCTAAAAAAAACTAAAATAATGTTCAATTCTATCATATGAAGCTATCCAGGTTGTTTTCGTCTCAATCGTCCTGCCAAAAATATGGTATTTTCAACCAAACTTATGACGGAACGAATGACTTGAGTGTCATAGCCTAGCGGATACGATAACGCGCTATGACATTGGCGGATTATTTTGTACTGATTTTTTTGGTATAGGGTTGGTATTTTCAACCAAACTTATGACGGAACGAATGACTTGAGTGTCATAGCCTAGCGGATACGATAACGCGCTATGACATTGGCGGATTATTTTGTACTGATTTTTTTGGTATAGGGTTAGTTGTAATAATGGTGGTTTTGCTTTTGGTTTTGATTTTAGGATAAAAAAGCTCAATTAAAGTGACAAAATTCCAAATGTGTTGATATTTTGTATATAACTTAAATATTTATATGATTTTTATGTTGGATTTATAATTCTAATAATTGTTAGTGGTTTAATAAACATATAATATTCATGCAGAGAGTTTAATTTTGATGGTTTTGGTTTAGCTTAGTTTTGATCTATTTAGTTTTAGGTGAAAATGTACTTTAGATGGAGAAAATAGATAAAAAATCAAATAAAATACCAGTAATTTTACGGAGTAATTTCTTTTTATAAATATTTTTTGGTGGAATGATAAGAATGACAAAATTCACATTTTGCACAGGATAATTTCAGAATTTTTAGTACCACTCCAAGGAGTAATTCTGGCCGTTTTGTTGGCAATTCTCTTATTGTTTTTCTAAGTCCTTAAGTGGTTTTTAATTCTAAATCAATGAATTATATCGTGTGTATATATATGTCAAAAGTATTGTGTTTCTCAAAAAAAGTATATCTTATTTATCTGTCTGGTTCACCTTTTATACTACTTTGTAGCAGTTACAACAATTAATACTAGAATATTTATTTTCTTAAAGTTTACATAGACTATAGACTATTGACTATAAAATCTTTGACTAAATAAATATACTACAATATATATATTATACTAAATATATATTATACTAAATAAATTAGATATTAATCTAATTTATTTCCTGTAACACCCTCCCTCAAATTGATGCTGGTAAGTCAACCAGTAACAATTTGCCAATAAGAAATTGATTTCGCTGACGAGTCATAGCTTTGGTGAAAATATCAGCCACTTGGAGATCAGAAGAGATGTGAGGAAGAGATATCACCCGTTTTTCCAAAGTATCTCGAATAGAATGACAATCAACTTCAATGTGTTTGGTGCGCTCATGAAAATCAGGATTGGTGGCAATCTGAATAGCACTAGTGTTATCAGCATGAAAAGGGGTAGAAGTTGTTTGAGGAAATGCAACCTCCTCAAGAAGACCGCGTAGCCATACAATTTCGGAACAAGCACTCGACATGGCACGATATTCAGCTTCGGTAGAGGATTTAGAAACACAATCTTGTTTCTTACACCTCCAAGAAATTAGAGCGTCGCCTAAAAACATACACCAACCTGTAGTAGATCGACGTGTATCTGGACATCCAGCCCAATCAGCATCACTATAGGAAACAAGTTGAAGAGATGAGCCAGTTGGAAAGAACAAACCACGTGTAGACGAGCCTTGAAGATAGCGAATGATGCGTCGATATACTTTTATTTAGTATAATATATATTTAGTATAATATATATTGTAGTATATTTATTTAGTCAAAGATTTTATAGTCAATAGTCTATAGTCTATGTAAACTTTAGGAAAATAAATATTTTAGTATTAATTGCTGTAATTGCTACAAAGTAGTATAAAAGGTGAACCACACAGATAAATAAGATATTTTTTTTTGACATTAGACAGAGGAACAACGGTATTTTTCATATGGTTTGAGGCTCCAAAATCGAAATACCATGGTGTGGAATAATGTTTTGGATTACCCGAGAGTCCAAAAGCAGAAAAAGCAGAAATTATCATTTGTTGAACCATTTCAGGAGTAAGTGTGTTTGGATTTGTTGTTGGAGAAGGAACATGAACAATCCGCGAGGCAGTAGGCAATACAGTAGAACAACACTAGTGGAGGCATGATAAGCAGTACCTTGTCATCGTTCAGGTCGAGTGGGACAAGAAGAGATGATGTGCCCTTGTTTCTTGCAGTAGTTGCAGACCTTTTTGGGACAATCCCGAGCAATGTGACAGAACGAATTACAACTATAGCATTGGATGGCACGCATGTCTCTATTTTTATTTCTCGCTTGTGTTGCATAAGCTACTGGAACCTGTGTACTGATACTAGCTTGATGTTCAATAGATGCCTGAGTTATCATTCGCTGCTCCTCACAAAGAAGTTCACCCAAACATGCATCCAAAGAGGGTACAGGATGACGATTCATCAGATTAGACCGTGCGATGTCAAAATCTGGTCGTAGCTTCATTAAGAATTGATCTCGTCTGCTGGTTGCATGCATTGTCTGGATAGCAGAAAGAGCTGAAGCAGGAATTTCGGCATAAATTATATCTGAATAGTCTGCCCAAAGGTTTTGAAAACCTGAAAAATATGCTTCAATGGAAAGACTTCCTTGACTGTAATTAGCCAATTCATACTCTATTGAAATCTTCTAGCAGAGTTGTCTTGATTATAAATTGTTTTTAGATAATTCCACATACCAGCAGCGGTTTTATAGAGCTTCAAGTTGAGAACAAGATGAGGTTCAAGCGAACTAAGAATCCAAGTCATGATTCTAGCATCTGTTATTTCCCACTTGGACAAAGCATTAGCATCTAGAGGGGCAGGATCACTCCCATCAATATGACCCCATAATACTTTTCCTTTCACATACAATTGAAATTGAAATTCCCAAACAGAATAATTTTTCCCCGTAAATTTAATATGAAACGACTCGAATTTATCGAGTGACATGATGTAACCAAGAAAACAGATCCACGAGAACAAAAAAAATCTGAAATAAAAACTAAAACCCCCAAATTCTCAAAAGAAAAAAAATATTTCACTACCCAAATACTCTCGAAATTCAGAAAAATCTGGAGCTAGAAATCCTCAAATACTCTCGAAATTCAGAAAAGAAAAAAAAACTCACCACCCAAAATACGTGAAAAACTCACCACCAAAAAACTCTACGAAAAACTCACCACCAAAAAACTCTACGAAAAAAATCAGCTGCGCTCTGATACCATGTCAAAAGTATTGTCTTTCTAAAAAATGTATATCTTATTTATTTGTCTGGTTCACCTTTTATACTACTTTGTAACAGTTATAACAATTAATACTAGAATATTTATTTTTCTAAAGTTTACCTAGACTATAGACTATAAAATCTTTGACTAAATATATATACTACAATATATATTATACTAAATATATATTATACTAAATAAATTAGATATTAATCTAATTTATTTTCTGTAACAATATATATTGTTTAGCTTTTAGGTTTAGCAACGCTCGGCTTGCTTTTATACCAATATTTTTTATACTTTTAATATTTTTAAAATTTGTATCTTTCAAACTGTGATTCGAAAAAAAATTATAAATAATAACGTTGGTTTTTCTTTTAAATGAACAAAACTTGATATATAAATAATATTTTTATTCCGACAAATAAAATAACAAAACTAAAAATATATTGAATTGCAAGATGTCTTTAATTTTGCATTTCATAATTCGTTTCATCTCTTGTGTCGTAAACAAAATCAGATTTAGCTCTTAATTTACATTTAACAACTCTCGTGGTATAAAGTTGACTATTTATTATTTAATTTCTACTTTTTATTAAGAGGAAATCATAATTGTTTTAAATTTAAGAAAGTTATATTTATTGCTTATTTGATTTACAATGGCCGAATGGTTAATTTTTGTAACTACCAAATGGTTTGTAGCTTATAAGTTATAAATACGAAATGTTAGAACTCTGTTTCCTATTAATGTTTCTTTAACCGTTATCTTCTTCTAATAACTTTATGTCTATATTTATTTTTGTAGTTTATAACTTATCTCTTTTTTATGGTTTAACTTATGCCCCAATTTCATTTATGTCTTTCGTATCAATGAGTTCAATTGTTCAACAATGATAATAATGTATCCTACAAGTAAGACATATTCTTGTAAAGGATGAGGTAAAATTATACCAACGACTAACAAAAAAGACAAGTAACAGGTAATAGAAAGCAATCAAAGGACGAACCATATACATAGAAGACGAGGATGGTGAGCAATATATGACTGAGATCATATAGAACGAACAAGACAATGGCCAATAAGATAATATGAGGCTGCTAAAGCATGAAGCAATGGTATACAAACTGAGGGTGATGAGTAAAATAAGATGGAGATCATGGAGCTTGCATTGAGTTTGAGGGTGACAAACGACATAAGACGAGGATCATAGAACAACCAGTACAAACCAACCAAAAGAAGAAGTTAATATGCACGAGTGGAGGGCGATGAGTAATACGAGATAGGGGTCATGGCGAGCATATAAAACATTCAAACAATCACGATAAAGTAATGTGTGTTGTCATATTATTAGTTACCAAGAAACGGTTTTATGGGTTTATTACAGAATGCAACCAGCATTGAAAGAATTTTAACACGTTCAAACATATAACGAATAGATATTAAATGAAGTGAGAGAAAATCCTATGTAAACTTTATAAATGATAGTAGAAAATGAATGTAGAGGGTGATCAAATTTTGAACATAATGACTTATATGGGTTTGGTTTATTTTGGGCTAGGGGTAGTTTGGTAAAGTGTTTTGAGAAGTTTAAAGTATTTAGTGTTTAGTGTGGAGAGTAGTGAGATAATTAAGCAACCTACTTGTATTAAATGTTGATCACCCTCATTAATGAGAGTGGTTGGGGTATTTATACTCTTAATTTTATGATCCATGGGCTTAACGAGTCAAGTTATGAAACCAGGTTAAGTTTAAGGACCCATTAGCCTTTTAAGTAGATTACCAAACAACTTAGTCAAAAGTTGTTTCACATTTTTCTTGTTTGGATTTTCTAGTGGAGTGTTATGGTCCGAATTTCCCCTATCCGGATTAATCAGTGCGTTGTGTCTGAAGTATCTGAACTCATCAATTATAGAAAATTCCAACTTATTTCTCGATTTTTACTTTCATAGTCTTAGCTTTATGTTTCAGAAGAAAATCCCTTAAAAATGTGACATCGTCTATGAGAAATGTTCTTTCTTGTATTTAAGGATTCGAGTGCAAACAAACCAATGTTGATGAAAATATCAGGAATCGAAAGAGAAAACCCGAGAACCAACCCAAGTCAAGATAATCTAATAACTACTCTAGGATCATAATAAACCCGTGAACCGATGGAGGCAACAAAGGATGAGACCAGCCCTTGGAGGAGCCAACAACGGTGCAGACCATGCTAGGACAGATGATCCACACAGTCAAGGTGGAAATCGATGAGTAACCGATGAGAACAACGATCAAAACTTAATATGGGTTAAATCAAGCCCAGGATGGTCCGGCGAATGCGAAAAATCACACTCCCGTCAACCTTACGTTGTTGCATAAAGAAAATATTTTAAGAGGCCGAGGTATTTCGGCTACGCCATTTAATGACCACCTTTTGGAAATGCATATCGAATAACTAAAGCGGGAACATTGTAGAGAAAATCAGCTCAAAGCTGAAAGAGAACGTGAGGCCAAAATAAGAACGAAAAAGATAACCGAGGCACAATAATTGTTGACATATAAAGTTTTTTCAGAGTATAAATAAAAGCAAAAGCCATACTTAAATATTAGTAAGAAAAGCCACACAGAGAACGCAAGAGAAAAGATGGAGGACGACGAGTATGAAGGTGATAGCAACGACAAAAAATATAAGAAAAAAAGCAAAACATATGTTGAGCACGAGGACCAGTCGAGTAACAAGGTTTCTAAGAAGAGCAAGGAAAATAATAAGGTCAGATCGAACGACAAAAGACCAACGATGACGGCTTACGTAGTCCAAGAGTCACCATTTGTAAGGAAAGTCTTGAGAGAAATCTCCTCCACAAATTATATCATTACCGAATAAATACATATAACAGTTCGGGGGACCCATAACACCACCTAGAATAATTTAAGAATATGATGATGACGTTAAATGCAGATGATGTTATATTCTGCAGAGCCTTCTCCATGACATTCAAAGAAAACGCTTTTGATTGGTTCAATAACCAACAAAGTGGGACGATTCGGGGTATTGAAGGCATATGAAGTGCTTTCATAAACATGTTTATGGAAAATGAAGAGCATAAGAAAGATAAAGCCTTCATCGTGAATATGAATCAAAGTAAGGGAGAAGCGTTGAAGATCTATGTCCATAGATTTTGTTGTGAAATAAATATCTTGTTTACATGCAAAGAGAACGTATTTGTGGTGTCATTCCACAGAGGGCTGGATATGGAAGGACATTTATACGAGGATCTTATTAGATTTCCCATTGATATTATGGGGGACGTCCTGGCAAGATATGACCAATTTATCAGATTTGAGGATTCTAATAAGGGAGCCTCGACTTACCAAAAACCTCAAGAATCAAAGGCATAAGCACCAAATATAAGGAGAATTGACGAGTCCCGACGCGAAAAGACTGCCCAAACTACAGTAAGCAGGCCGAAGGCCTCATATTATGATAATCGAACCTGAGTCTGTGTACCTTTGATTAAGAATATCACTGCAATATACAATAAAACAAAAAGGAGAAAAAAGGGCCACCTTTCTCGTCACATGTTGGCCCCTAGGAACGAATTATCATGTAAGTACTTTTATTCAAAAATATCTTATATTATTCAAATCAAATCTAATTGTATTAAGATTTGATTTGATTTATTTTATTTCCTTGTAATCTAATTTAGGGTTTTGAGAAGCTCTTATATAAAACCTCATATACCTTAAGTTATTTTAAGCTTTTTAAATCATATATTTTTTATATCTGGAAATTTCAGTATTTGTTACCCTTAGATTAGAATTTCATCATGTTACCCTTGAATTAGGGTTTCACCTATTGTTGCTTCTTCTTTTATTTCTGCCGCGTCATCATTTACTATAAATTTAACATTCATAACTACTAAATAAAATTATATTTGGGCGTGATAAATTTTGGTTAGAATAGATAGGAAATTTTAATTGTAAAAAAAAAAGTATATAATAACTTATTATTTATATAATCATACATGTTTATACATAAAATTAACCTATTATTTATTAAAACACAATTTATCGGATAATAGATGAAAGGAAGAGATGCAATATATGTAGTAAAGCTTTACATTAACTATCCTTTCGTGATCTTAAACATGTTACCAAACCGGTTACGACACAATTCATAATTTGTTTGATTTCTACATTCCTTTCAAAATTACAATATTGATTGTATCTTTCAACAAATTAGTGATTCTACTTAATAAATTTAACTCTTATCAGTAGCCCATCCGAATCGTTGCGAGAGAGTCGAAGAATGACTACAATCTGTTTAGTATATAAAATGCTTGTTATCTTTGTTTTATGGTACTTTTGAATCTTGACCATCCAAATATTTTCGTAAGCCGAATGTTCATGCTTTTTGTCTGGATGTCGAACCGTACCGGAACCTACTTACGGTCGGAATCCTAAGAATCTTGAGGTCTGTTGTTATTACATTAGACGAGCTTAGCGTACTTTAGCCAAACACATATTAGAGAAGTCTCTGGATTGGTTCGTACTGACCATAATTATATCCCGTAAAAAACCACTCGCCGACCAAAATCTTACTTGAGAAAAAAAATCTATTTTGCCAAAGAGAAAATGAGTACAACTAATATGTAGCACCTGCTAGAGTCATTGGAACACTTTTGCGAATAAAAAAGACTTCAAAATTAATTTAGAATACTTCAGATTTCTTTTATGTATAGGCGAGTAGTCAGCCTCAGTCAATTCGAAGGACGAATGAAAGTCTAACAATTGTTTTGTATGCACTAGGTAAGTAATTTTGTAGTCGAATGATCTGTTGGCCAACGCTTATTCCTTGAATGTTGTTGGTTAGAGAAAACTTGGTAGTTTTACATATAAAATATTCCCAAAGTGGATGATGTAAAACCTTACCATGCCGAAACTGAAGGATTGCAAAAGTGAAGGTTTGCAAATAATTAATAAAATTTACTACTGAAATTGGGCAGGTTAAGTGATGCGTGTTACAAACGTATGTAATGGGTTGAACTTCATGTGTGCAAGCGTTATGCTTACTTATATCTTGTCCCTTAATGTGGTTGAACACGTTATGATATCACCAATAAAACTTACAGTTTATCAATTTTTGAGGTTTTCTTCATAGGTTAACCGTTGTCCATGACCTTTTTTTCATGTCATAATAAGTTAAATATTTCTAATGTTGATTTAGAAGACGTGGAACAGTTTTAGCAAAAACCAAACATACCGTAGCTCAATTTCAAAATAATAATTGCGGGTACAGTTGGAAGATACTTTGGAACAAAAGAAGAAGTTAAAAGATACTTTAGTGGTCTAATGTACTAAGTCAGTTGAAGTGGATGTCAATTTTGAAAAAAATGCTCGAATAATCCCTATATGTTGTTCATAAGGCTGACAAAAGACTTGTTCTTCTCTTCTATGAAGAATATCCAAACATCAACTTGAACTATTTATGAAACTATGTTTTTAAAGAAGAAAGGCTAGAAATGTGTGAGTTTTCTTTCTCCTAAACAAAAACCTCTTACAACCGCAACGAAATGAGGTTATAGGGTTTATGGGTATTTTATAGAAGTTGAAAGACAATAGTAGACATGGTTGAGCGAAGAACATGATGCTCATAATCATGGTGCTGATCTAGTGACTGTGTCTTATGATATAGTTACTTTTCTCTTATCTTCCGGTCGATCCTAAGGTGTGACTGTTGAAGCTACTGCAATTATTCCTAAGGTAAATTTATGACTAAAGAAAACTTTGTAAACAAAATCCCATGTAGTTGGCAAAATTTTGAATGTTTTATAGATCAAGTGAATTGTGTCACTTATATGTACTTATGACATGTGCTCTTTATTCTAGTTGCAGTGATAAGTTCCAAATGAAGATACTTTAATACAAATTCTGTAAGATCTTTGTATTAGCGTTATTTTTTTTGTTCTTAAATCATTATACGTCCATAAATAACGTAATGACTCTTTCGTAGTTCAATTAAATAATTAGACTACATAATCTATATTATAAACAAGCAATCCAATTAAAGTTTTTTTAATCTTCATTTAAGATTACTTTCAAGAATTATTTTATCAATCTTTGTTTAATTTAAGAGGTACGTTTTAAAACTAATTATAGGATATCCGCATTTAAAAGTTTAAAAGTATTAGTGTAAAATATTGTTAGATGATAGATGCGAAATCAGTGTAAACAAAATTAGATATATGTGGGATGAGTGTAAAAAAATTAGATAGATACGAGACTAATAGACACGAGAGAAGTCTAAACATGAAAATAACTCTTTTAAGAATAAATGTATCTCTAGCATTTTTATTAATATTGAATATATTTGTAATTTTTATTAAATGGTGAATATATCTCTAACATTAAAAAATAAATATTTTTGTAATTTTTATTAAATAATGAATATATATCTATAACATTTTGATTAAAAACGAAATATTTTTATGATTTTTATTACATTTCATTAAAGAGTGAATATATCTCTAGTATTTTTATTTACCATTTTCATTATAGTGAATATGTCTCTATCATTTTTATTAAAGATTAATTATCTTCTATTTCTTTTTTTTTTCATGGTTTGTTTACACTTACATCTATAAGCTAGCTTTGATTGATGTGACACTTGTCTAAAAAAATTGATATATGCGAGACCAATGTAAAATATTTTTTTAGATGGTAGATGCGGACTAGTGTGAAAAACAATTTTAGATAGATGTGGGACACGTGGTGGAGGCGGGAACAATTTAAAATTGAAAAAAAAAACATTAAATACTAAATATATCTCTAGTATTTTTATTAAAACTAAATATTTTTATGTTTTTCATTAGTGGAATATATCTCTAACATTAAAACGAAATATTTTTGCAATTTTCAATAAATCATGAATATATCTCTATCATTTACATTAAAAAATAAATATTTTTATGATTTTCATTAGTTTTCCTTAAAGAGTAAATATATCTCTAGTATTTTTTTGCTATTTTTATTAGATACTTATTATATCTCTATCATTTTCATTAAAGATTAATTATCATCTTCTTTATTTTTGTCGGTAATTTGTTTTTATTTTTTTATACTGGTCTTGGATATATCATCTTGTCATCTTGCTTTGATAGATGCAAGACCAATGTAAAATAAGTTTTTGATGATATGGATCAACGATAGATACTGTCCTAATAAAAAAAATTGGATACATACGTGATCATTTATAGATGCGGGACAAGTCTAAAACTAAAAATTTTAGACGTTAGATGCGAGACCAAAAAGCTTAAATGCAAGACTAGTGTTAACGAAGGCTTGTATAAAGAAATATATCATAAATGTCTAGTTTTGTTCGTCTTAAAAAAACAAAACCAATGATATTTTTGGATTTATTTTTTGAGTTACTGTTTAAAAGATACAGACCATACAAAATTTAAATTAAAAAAATTAAACGAAAGGGTTTGTGTACACAATTTAAAAATTCGAAAGCTTTGACCCATCAAACCATAAATCAAGACCCAAAACCAATAATGGTTAAACTTTTTTTGCGAAGGCCGAGCCCAAACCCATCTTAAAACAACCTCAACTAATCTTAAAAACAGCTTCACTACAGGCATCCTCATGTTCATCCTAATGTTCAAAGTTTGTATCAACTCTCCACCTCTAGATCCTATTATATCTTCATATATCTTCATGAAGACTGAAAGTCAAAAGCTCTTGTTGACAATGATAGTTGTCTCAACAACTCATTCACTTAACCTCTTGTTCAGTCTAGATGTTGAAAGCATAACCCTTACTTCAAGTAAGTTACGACTCAATTTATCATTTATTATATGCTTCGAGGTACTCTTCAAGATTTTTCGCCTCAACATACCAAACTTAGAAAACTGGCTAGTGAATGTTCGGTTCACTAATACATGCTTCGACAAGCCTTCATCAGCCTCTAGTTGAATCCCAACATATGCATTTCCAATACTAGACACCCATAATACTACAAACACATCAAATACTAAAACACCCAACATTCCAACCAACCTCCATAACAACATATGTACCCAACATTCCAACCAACCTCCATAACAACATGTGCGTCTTACAAGATCCTAAATCTGCCATCTCTTCCCTTGTACTCAAAGCCTTCCTCAACTAACATACCTACATACAAAATGTTACGTTTAAATTATGAGACATACCTTAAATTTGTTAGAGTCGTTTTGAGTCTACTAAATAACTTGAATCTAATACTCCATTAATAGAATCCATTATTATTATTATGATTGCAGTTGAATTCACTCCAAGATCCACGATCTTTGTCTTTCTACTTTATTTTCTTCACTAACATCAAATATTGATATTAGATTTTCACACTCACTGCATCACTTATTAGGGAAATTAAAAATATCTGAACAAGATATGAATCACAAAGCTAACAAGAAAAAAGAAAATAAAAAAATAAATCAATCGTACAACAAGAGCTTTAACGTGGTTTGGATCGTGAAGAAATCTTACATCCACGGATAACATATACAATTTGTATATACGATATTACAAGACTCTCAAATACCAAACACTTAATCACTCATTTGTTACAAAATTTTGTTATAGGTTTACAAAGAATTCATGAATCTCATAATGCCTATTCAAGTATTTATATTATATCTCACTACACTTTCTACAAACAGACTAGCTGATTTCTTCTGAACCATCGTTCGTCTTTTGTCTTGTCTCATCGCACATTGCAAGTAATTTTTTTATAGGTGTGAAAAATCATAATCCATTAATTAAGAAACCTAATAAAAAATCTAATTAATATAGAAGGACTTACTTAATATGAAATCTAGTTAATATAGAAGATTCAGTTAATATGAAATCTAATGAATATTAAATATCCAATTTATAAGAAATCTAATTAATATAGAAGACTAATAAGACTAATTTATTAGAAATATAATTAATCCAAGCAACTCAATTAATAAAAAAACCTAATTAATACAGAAGAATCAATTCATATAAAATCTAATTAATATAGACCCACCTAATAAAGTGAGGAGTTAATTTGGACCTATACTTTAACAATTATGATTATCGTTCAGTTTTAATTAAGATTTATAAGCTAAGATAATATAAAATATTTTAACTTTGGTTTAAATTAAGATTTATAAGCTAAGATAATATAAAAAAAATTAAAACTTATTTGATGTATAATTTTGGTTACCCAAGTCCAAAACTCATTATTATATTAAACACCTCTAATTATTATATTTTATCATATCAACATATATAAACTAATCTCTAGCAAAACAACCCAATGGTTTGCTTTGTCTTTCAGACAAATGAGCCCTCATCACGGTGCTCACTCAGTCCTCACAGATTCTTTGAGAGGACTAATGTACCCATCCTTCAATTTTTTGTTTTGAACGCCTTCTAAATTTACTGTAAATACTTTACACGTATTGGAGATACATTTTTTAACTCAGTTGTGAAACATTTAAGACATTATCACCTACATTCTTCTAAGATGGTCAATCAGATATATTTTTGTACACGTATCAAGGATATGCTAGACCCGTTAATCCTTTTTTAAGTGGTGAAGCATGATGATGGTTGGAGATGGTTTCATTACTTTAGAAATAATAGTCATTGGAAACAGTTCCACTTCTCTAAGTTTATACATATTGGGCTTGTGAGAACGAGGTTATTGGAATTTATATAGTTCCCTATAAATTATTTCTCCCTTTATTCTCCTCTTACAACACTTAATTTCTTAAAGAGAGAAGTTATGGCCCTTTACTACCGCAAATCTCATCATTTGTTGTAATACCCACCAGAAAACCGTTCTCCGGTGACACTTTTCTTTGAACTTATGTGTTTATTGTCAAACTAGTTTTGACTGAATGGTTATGATTTTCGGATAAAGTCGAAAAGAAAAAATCCTACGATATCTACAGGGTTTCTAAAATCCGCAGGATGCGTTATTATCAATCAAAACTTTGATTATGGAGGTATCTATCCATATAACATGCATAGTATTTCAGACGGACCTCCATCCACTGCTCAGTCTTGTACATAAAAAGTCAATCTTCAAGGCTAGTATAGTCTCAAGAAGAAACTAGTTGTACACGTTAATCAGTTTTTATCGCGATGGGTTCAAATACCAAAGACAACTCCTTCAAAGAAATCTATGCAACCAAGGGTTAAGAAGGTCTGGAAAACTTCTGAAATAAACCCAAAAAATAGCATACCAAACAAGCCCATCATTTATAAGCTCTTAGTTAGGGAATTTAGACAAAAACAAAACCGTTATCCTCCAACAGGAAGTAACTCAACACAAAACGTTACCCTCTGGATCTAATTTGAGACAGTTAGCTGGTGAAAAAGAAGATGTTAACACAAAGTCAATATTGCAAGCGCTAGACCAATCCGAAGAAAACATAGGGGTGTCGAAGGAAGTTGTAGAGAAATCCCAAAATACTAATAGCATCAAGGTGAGTCTAAAGAATGAGAGAAAGTGTAATTTCCTCTTTTATTGGCTGAGTATATGTGGCCTGATTTCCAAAACGTGAGGAACAAGTATCTAATTTCTTTTTTCCAAAATCCCATACAACTATTTCTCCAATAATGAGTTAGGCGCACTTAAAGCCAAATATGGAATTCCAAAAGAGATGACTATTTGATTACCAAAGGGTGGAGAGACACCTATGAACTATTAAGAACGAGAGCTAGTTTTTTCTCTAGATGTGCTGAACTTGGAACTTTTTTTCATTACACCGTGAGATAGTTAGATACTTTGACCTGGTGGGCTTATATCTGAGTAAAAACAGTCCAAATGCATGGTTCACCTTGATGTCATGTATCATGGCATAGAGGTTGTCAAAGATTAGAATGTTAATGGAGAAATTCGCTATTATTGTTGGGTTGTCGAGGAATTATCAGATTGTCTTCTACTTTCTTAAACTAAAGGATGAGTATAAAGTAGTGAGAAACTTACGGGAGGCTGACAAACTATGGAAGATGTAATTTTTCTTCATTAGCGACTACTAGTAATATGGAAAAAATATCTACTTGAATGAAAATCTGAGCCGTGTCCTAAAGTTTTGGAAAAATACACGTAACCCTTCGAATCTTACTTTTAGTTTTGACTTCCTTCATTCTTCATCATTCGTAATTTATTTCCAATCCCTTTTTGCAGCTATACTGAAGAACCAACATGAGCACTTGGAGGCTGCTAAGGTTGATAAAGGTCGAATAAATGTGATCCTAAATAATTAGTTTAAAAGGATAAAATGATGAATAAATAATGTATACTGAATATTTAAGAAAAATAGAAGCTCGGACTTGAAGTACAATATGTAACAAATATGTTTATACATAGTATAATAATTGGGTGAAATATCCAAATAGATAATGCATGTTTGTTCCATGGAACGAACCACGCCTATAAATATATTTACTTTTTTTAGGAAATGAATAAATCATTACTTTTGACTTTGACTCTTGACACTCTCTGCCTCTAAAATATTATTTACACCTTCTCTCTCTAGCAATTTTATTACTCTTTATAAGAATACTTTAAGACCAATTATAGATATTTTACTCTCGATAATATTATAAGCGATTTAGGGACGACTACAATGGAAGTTACACTTGGTACCTAGATGTCATATCTGAAACCAGAAAAATTGTTGTAAATATACATTTGAATTAGTAGATCATCAGGATTCGGAGTTCCATCAAACTTTTCTACTTTTGCGATATGAAAACGCTTCAGAAGCACGATAGATAAGACTTTGACAAACAAAAGGTATATCATCCAAGCCATTCATTGCCTATATTGACTCCCACATATACCATCATTCGTAATCACATAAATTCATTGCTTCAAAGGATTCCTAAATTAGGATATGGTAAATATAGGATATGGATTCTGAAGTGCAATCAACGGTGTTCATAGAAAGATAATTAGTAGATATAGGTCTTGGATGAATGAAAACGCAAATTAAGCACAACTGGAGGAGCAACGAAGTCAACTAGCCTTGGAAGATCGAGGAAATCAGTTATTTGAGAAAATAGTTGAGTTAAATGATCATCTAGTTCAGAGAAAATAATCTGTTTTGGTTTGACCATAAGGGGTCCGATCTGAAGTTCATATGGTGAAAGAGGGTAAAAATTCAGTTCGACGCTCTGATAAGATCTATGGTGAAATTTTTAGGGGATAAAGGGACCGTCAAGAAGTTCAATTTCAAATAGACCAATGCTATTGTTCTTCCAGAAGGGAAAATAAATCATAACATAGTCTTATCTTATTAGAATCTAGTGACTCGCCTATTTCAGATTGTAATGGATATTCTCAAACACCTGAAAATGATTATGGTTATAGAAAATAAAGAATTTTAGCGATAAGAACTATTCGACAAGATGGGCTAGTCGAGGTCAAGGATACCAAAGGGAACATAACTCTAAGAAACACAGTGAATTTCAAATACATTTGAAAACTCAAACTTTTAATACAAGGATACTAACCAATTCAAGAATCCTTCGAAGCAATGATTTTATGTGATTACGAATGATGGTATATGTGGGATTCAATGTAGACAATGAATGGCTTGGATGATATACCCTTTGTTTGTCGAAGTCTAATCTATCGCGCTTCTAAAGTGTGTTCATATCAGAAAAGTAGAAAAGTTCGATGGAACTCAGGATCTTGATGATCGCAATGAAAATTTTAAAAACTACATGATGAGTTTCGATGATGATGATAAACTGTTGTGTCAAGCTTTCTCATAGACTTAAATGAGATGTTTTAAAGTGGTAAAACATAAATCTGAATGGAATTATAATCAACTTTAGGATGTTTTATACATTTTTCCTAAGTCAATTTGTAGGAAATAAGAAAATGCGAGCAAATGAGGACACCATAATTGAGTGTAGGAAATAATAGGGGAAAGTTTAAAGGATTACACTAAGCATTCTATGCTTGGAAAAACTGGTTTGGATTATTGTGAGAAACAATTTCCATACGCTTCTTACCGAGAAAGGTTTCTCCCTTAAGATTTGGCTAATGATATAACATAATCTTAGATCAAACCAATGGATCTCCAGAGCATTATGCTGAGTTAATAGAGAGCGTTGCGATGTTTTTAGAGAGATCAAAATCATGTTCAATTTTGAAAGCCTTCACCAATAATAAAACCTAGAGATGAAATTAGTAATAACTTTTGCAAGCACCATAATGACATTAGACATGATACAACGGATTGTATAGCTTTGTGCATGGAAATTCAGACATTGATTAAAAATCAGACGATGACGATCTTTGTTAAGAAGCAGGCTGGGACTCAATAGGTTTTAAGTGTAAACCAGCAAGCAAGACACGAAATGAATGTGTCCTCAAAGAAAGAAAACAAAATGGTAATTGCTAAAGATAAAATTTATCTGAAGAATTATTTAGTAACGTGGTAACGAGTAAGTAATGTTTGATAGTGAGTAGAGAAATAAAAGAGTTTCGTAAGTAAATGTATAGAGAGCATAATTTTAAGCGACGTGCGACATCCCGCGACGACGAAGAGTCAAAAAGTTGCGGCGAGAGTTATTCCGTTTACCAATAGTATTAATTAAATAATATATATTATAGTAAAAAATAAATAATAAATTCCAAAAATCAATAAAAATATCATAAAATCTTAACTTCAAATATTTTAAGACATTCAAATGCGATTAGGCATAAGAAACACTCAAACTAAATATAAAAAAACTCATATCATCATCAATTAAGTTATCTTCATCTCCTTGGTCATTTGCCTCATATACATCCCACATAGGAGGTAGTGTGTAGTGGAAGGACAAAAAGAGATTTTGCGTGTGGCAATTCTATACTCAGTATAAAATGTTAATATTTTTTATCAATATAAATAAATTTATTAGACATTTAATAAATTAATAATTCAGTATTTAATTTATTTTTAAGCTAAGTTAATGGTTTCGTGTCGAATGGTTTGAAAGTTGAATAGTAACTGTTACTTTAGAAATGGTTTACTATACTTTATACGTAACGTTTCAGTTCAATTATACCAGTTTAAGTAATTAAATTAGTTTATATATAATAAAAAACAATAATAGATGTAGCCAGTGGAATAACTCCCGCGACACAACGTGATGCTACACCTCCATAACGCCGCTGCGGCGGGCGTTTTTTCGTTTGGATCGTTACGCGACTTGCCGTAACGATTTTTGAGTGTTACTTTGCGTGCTACAGCGGTGTTTTTTAAAACTATGATAGAGAGAGTATGATTTTAGAAGTAAATGCTTCATGCTCTAATAAATGTCTTCAAAAGCCTTTTTAGAGGTTGCATTACATTAATAGGCCTAATTATCTGAATAATGTCCATGGGCTACTCTTCATTTATCCAAGCCTATTAACCAATAATTAAATAAAATAATAAAATCTTCGTGATATAAAATACATGATCAAATAAATATTGACCTTTGTCCGATTTGTCCTTTGAATATTTATGTCCTTATCATATAGCACCCTTAGCCATCTCAAATACATTTCTGGGAGGTCTAACATGCAAGCCCTTTGTATACACGTGATTATCCCTCCGTACATAGTCCTTTGAAGTTTGCTTCAAATTATTTAGATAAATAATCTAGATTTATCCAATAGAGTCATTCAGGCGTATCAATGGTACTGTTTTGGTGACTGTTAACCGGATGTATCATCAAACATGTGTCATCAGTTAATTAGACCCGCGATCTCACCCTACCATAAGTGAGGCATGTCAATAGTTAGAAACGATTCCACTTCCTTCGAAATTATAGCTTTTCCAGTTCTCTGGACCAAGTATGATTGCCTTTTCTACAGTTCCTTATATAATATTTCCCCTAATTTTCTTATTATTACAATTTATAAAGAGATAACGTTCCCTTGTAAAGAGATAAATTGAGCTTTTAGACCATCACAAAGTTAATCGCCGATAGTACTTCTTATTTTCCGCCATTATTTACACCACAAATTCAATTTCCGATGATACTCTTTTATTTGTATGTTCACTGCGAAAACTGTTTCAACCGACTGACTGTGTCTATCCAAAAAGGACAAGGAGAAGAAGAAAACTAAATTGGCTACAAGGTTACCCTCATCTGAAGTCATAGTCACTATCTGTCAAATGATCGATTAAGGGGGTGTCTATCCATATAGAAAACACAAAATCCTACTGGAAGCTTCTTTCACCGCTCAATCAGTTACTTTAAAAAGTTTTTCATCAAGCCCAACCCAATCCCAGGGACCAATAGTCATAAATTTCCTTCAATTTTAAATCTATGGACTCCGATACAAAGGAGAACTCACCTCCAAGTTTGATCAGAACCGCTAACATTCACACAAACCTACCTTTTGGAGACCAGGAAAACACCAAGAAGACTAAACCTTTGCTTGATTCTCCATCACAATATCTTAACATAGAAGGAGGTAACGTCTCTCACCGGACAGAACCTTTAGATTCACTCTGAGGGAACTAACAGATAAAGATGAAGATATAAGTGATAAATCTCCTTTGGAGACATCTGGTCAATCTAAGAAGAACGTTGATATTTCAAATTCAGCTATAAATAAGACTACGGAGGCTAAAAGTGGTAAGGGTGCCAAGGCTAAACCCACTGAATCAGAGGCAGAAACATTTCACCCCATCATTGGTTGGACGTGTATGATCTAATTTTCAAAAGGTTAGCTCTAAGTATCTTTTGGTCATTGACAAAATTTCTTATATTTATTTTCAAGATAATAAGTTATATGTCATATATGAGAAGTGGGGATTCCCGAAAGAGGTAAATGTCTGGTTACCTATACAAGGAGGTAAGGTCAGTGAAGAGTTAGTTTTTTGTCCGGACGTGTTGAACTAAGGCGTCCGGTTTCCTTTGGAACCATAATTTGTTAATTATATCAATTTGGTGGGACTATGCCCAAGCCAAGCTAGTCTTAACGCTTGGTTTACCCTGATGTCATGTGTCATAGCATCTAGGTTATCAAAAATTCAAATACCAATGGAGAAATTTTCTTCCATTGTTGAGTTATCTCAAAATTCTTGGATATTTTTTACATTTACAACATGGATGATGAGTACAACGTTGTGGATGGCCTATTGGAAGATGAAAAGTTGTGGAAGATATAATTTCTCTTCGTTAGCGGTTGGTGGGAGAACATGAATTTTTTTTAACCTCAAACGATAACTGAATATCATATGCATCATTTAGAGGATTCTAATATTACTGTTAACAAATTGTAACAATAGGGTGAGGAGAATTGGTCTAATGTCTTCTACCAATTCTTTACCCTCCAACAACTTGAGTTGGGTCATCTTTGGAGGACCAACTCTGAACGGAATCTAACGCGAGAGAAATTCACTACTCCTCCTCGAGCGGCGATTTTATTAATAGGTTTGAGGCTATAGCTAGCAAAATTTATATTCTAAGAATTACTAGGGCTTCCATTCATCGGGCTAAAAAGGGTAAGACTATGAAGCAAGGCTTTTAGAAGGATGCTGGTGGTGTTAAAAATGTGGAGCATCCTAATGAATATTTTCTCACCACAATAAATGAATCTTTGCTAGCTACACTCAATGCTAATGGGAAATAGGGTAACACACCTGTATAACTTCCTTTATTGAATAATAAAAAATTACACAAGAGAAGCAAGCATAACAGTGAGAAAAGAGAAAGGAAAAAGAAGAAAATAACTACCAGTTTGGAGATCGTCCTCATTTCAGTCCCATCTATTGTCCCCCCCCCCAACACTTCCAGCATGCGATCCATATTATCCATTTATCCCAACAACAGAAGGAGAATCATATGATGAAAATAATCCAATGGGACCTATAGATGGGATCCATTTTGAATCTTTCAAGAAAAAACTTCTTTGAAACTACTGGTAACGTCAGAAATGTGCTCTATGACAATGTGCCCATTGAGTTAAAAAGGAATAAGAAAATATGTAATATGCGATGTTAGGCTTCACAAATCTATTGGGTGCGTTCGATAGGGAGGCTAAGGCAAAGAAAGAGACCATTACATCACTTGAAGAAGAAAGTAAAAAATCATAAAGAGTCAATCGAAGGGGGAAAGCTCGTGTTGATGGTTTAGCGAACGAGGAAAATTTGTTAAAGATGAGCTTACGGAGATAAATACTGCTTATCAAGGGTTGCAGTCATCTAATCCTGAGAAGATTCATAAACTGAAAGATCAACAAACCAGTGACAAGGCTGTTATCGAGTTTTTTTTGAATGAGCTAAAAGAGAAAAAAAAATCCCTTATTAAGAAATATAAAGGAGAACTAAACGTTATCAAAGATTGGGCTATTAAAGAAAAATAATATGCAATGAAAAGATATGCCGAAGGGATCTTGAAATCATAATCTAAGTGGGACACTTCAATAAAGTCTGACATGGTCTTAGATTTTCCCAAGACATTCCCAAGTTGAACCTTGGATCTTTGTAGGAATTGCTCGTGGAGGAATTGTAGCCCGATGATATACCAATAGTTGATCAGTTACGCATATCAATGGAGTCATCTAGCGATATTTATGAAGATAGCAATGAGAGAAAATCTGAATGTGAGAGTTCAGAGGAAGATAATATCGATGGCCAAGTAAATTCATGTTTTTTTATTGTGTATAAGTCCTTACCATATGCAAGGCATTTATTTTATTTCATTTAAACCTTAGTATGTTCTTGGTTTATTTCATTATCTTACCAATGGATGAGGGTTATTTTTTTTCCTTTCAATTCTTTTATTTTACTCGAATATATATATATATATATATATTAACTAATCCAATTATTCAAAATTAATTCATTCGACAAGTAGACCATTCAAAGGAAAACAAATCAATCATTTTAACCATTCGAAGATATACAAATCAATTATTCTAACCATCATAAGGTAATCCATTTGAAGGTATATAAATCAATCACTCTAACCATTTAAAGGTAATCCATTCGAAAGCATACATGACTATAAAATTATATTGAGTATAAAAATAAAATAACAATGGTTTAAGGAAAATACGATAGATTGCAAGTAGTTTGGGCACCCAATTAAAACCTCACTGTGCCACCAGAGTAGGAAAGATATGTCCTCATATATTTATATAAGTAAAAAATAATATAAACATTTTATACAGTTATACAAGATAAAGTTTTAATTGTTCGATGTTCCATGGTGCCTCAGAAATTTGTCTTCTTTGTCTGTTAGTCGATAAGTTCCAAGCTTGAGTCTTTCATTTAACATATACAACCCTTCCCAATTTGGTGCTAGTTTTCCTAACCTTTTATTTTTGGTATATAAGAAAACCTTTTTCAGCACTTTATCTTCTACTTCAAATTCCCTTTTTAGAATTCTATGCGCATATTTTCCTCTTTTCAAGGTTTAATTATGAACAATCCTCAAATTAGCTCTGATTCTCCGCTCGTCAATCAAATCTAATTCAGCTTTTATAATTGTATCATTATCTTCTTTGGAATAACTTTCAATTCGAAAATATAGAAAGGTAGGCTCAATTGGTATTACTATATCCATCCCATAACCAAGGCAAAAGGATATTCTTTAGTGGCAGTTGGAGGGTAGTACGATAAGCCCATTATACTTCTTGTAAATAATTTGGCCACTTACCTAATTCCCCCTTTAAATGATTTTTTAAATCCATCAGAATGGTGTCATTGACAACCTTTACTTGTCAATTTTCTTGAGGGTGAAAAGGTGAAGGAAAATAATGCAAATTACTTTGGAATTACATAACATTTACATGTCTCTATTTTCAAACTAAGAGTCATTATATGTTATAATACTTCTAGAGATCCCTTATCTACAACATATGTTACAAAGGATAAAGTTTATCACTGCTTTGGAAGTAGTTTATCACCCACTTGGAAAAATAATCAATTTCTATTAAAATAGTTTGACAACCTCTGGACGTTATTGGTAGGGGTCCTACTAAATCGAGGCATCACCTATCATAAGGTATCGCTTCAGATATTGATTCAAGTGGGACTTTTGGCACGTGTATTAGATATGAAAATATTTGGCATATATCACATCATTTAACTAACTTTTTAGAATCTACCATGATGGAAGGCCAATAATATACCGTCAATAGAAACTTTTTGGTTAAATTTTTATAGCCATAGTTGGCAGAACCTTCCCTGTCATGTGATTCAGATAAGATCACATATGACTCATCATACCCAAAGCATCGTAACAAAATCCTTCTAAAATATTTCCTATAGAGGTAATCGTTCAAAACTAAAAATACATGTGCTTTAAACCTCAACTTCTTAGCCAATATTTTATCCACAAACAAACCTCCTTTAGTAATATACTCTTTGCTCTCATGCCTCCAATCTCTGTTTATTATCGTTGATACTAATACTTGAAAACTTTCTTCCGTTTCTTTTCCTTACTTAAATTTTGCTAATATTGAAGGTCATTATTGTATTAGAATCCACGAATATAGTTTAGAGTAAGCAATAATAGCTAAGGAATGATCCATTGATTTTTCAGCTCGTGGGACATGCTCATATTCTACATATTTGAAGAAAGCTGATGTCTCTTTGAATACATATATACTTCGCCAACTACTTTTTTCTAGCTTCGTATTGTCCCCGAGCATGATGCATGAGTATTTGTGAATCACTTATCAATCAAACTTTTTTTGCACCATAAATCTGTGCAAGCTTTAGTCTATAGATTGTTGCCTCATGCTCAGTTCCATTATTTGAGACCTTAAAACCAAACTGTATTTCTTGGAACATTGAATCTCCGAATGGATATAATAAATAAATTCCTACCCCATAACCCAACATAATTGACCCACCATCAGTTTGAACTACCCATTCTTTCATAGGATTTTTGATAGGGAATTCAATATATGGACACCCGAGATATAACTCAACTAAAAAGTCTGTTACATTTTGTGATTACATTGCAGTTTGATGAGAAAATTAAATATTGTAATCTTCTAATTCGACAAACCATTAGGTCATTCGATCTTATACATCCGATTTTTGTTTATATTTTTAAGTGGGAAAGAGGTTCGAATAGTAATAGAATATGCATAAAAATTGGCTATCATTTTTCTGGTTTCTATAAAAAAGGCCAAGGCCAACATTTCCAACTGCAAATTCCTTTTCCAGCATCCAAAATACTTTTGTTAACATAGTAAACAAGACAAGGGTACCCATCGACTTCCCGAACAAAATCTGCACTTACAACGTACTCGGATACTTTTAAGTAAATGTAGAGCCTCTCATCCATTATCGGCTTGGTTAACATCTCTGGTGAAGACAAATGTTCTTTGATTTTATAAAAGCCTCAATATAATTTAGAGACCAATGCAAATCCTTAGCTATTCTTAAGACTTAAAAACGGTCCACACTTGTCAGAATACCTTGATGTAAATTCGTTCAACGCAATCATCCTTCTGGTCAATATCTGAACCTCTTTGGTGGATCTAGGATGGTCTATAGTAATTAATGCACTCATTTTCACTTGGTCAACTTAAATCTCTTTTTCACTTATAACATACCCCAAAAACTTTCCGGATCGTACTCCAAATGTTTACTTTTCCATAATTAACTTCAAATTGATAGCTTTCAAATTATAGAAGGCTTCTTTGACATCAGACAAGTTATCATCATCCCTTAAAATCTGTATTAACATATTATCAATGTAAACCTCAACATTTCTTCCAATCTTACTAATAAAATATTTATTTCCTAGGAGATGGTAAATAGCCCCAGCATTCTTTAAATCGAAGGGCATAACTTTATAACAATGAAGACTCATATATGCTATGAATGTCGTGTGTCTTGATCCTTCAGATCCATATGTATTTGATTGTACCCCGCAAACGCATTCATGAATGATAAAAGCTTGTTACCATAAGTAGAATCTATTAACTGATCTATTCGGGGGACTAAAGGGAACATATCCTTCAGATATGCTTTGTTTAGGTCTATGACATCAATACACATACGTTATTTTCCATTCTTATTTTTCACAAGCACTGGATTAGCAATCCATCAGGGATACTAAGATTCTTGAATATGCCCAACTTTTGTTAGTCGATCTACCTGTTTAACAATAGCTTAATATTTTTCCATAGAAAATGCCTTTTACTTTTATATGACAAAGCCCACATCTGGTTGTATAGCTAACTTGTGGAAAACAATGCTTGCAGTTACACCCATTACATCTTTAGTAAACTAAGCAAATATATGCAAGTTCTCGGATAAGAACTAAGCAACTAAGCAAATAAATTCCTAATTTAATGGTAATTTGGCCCTGTTCTTAACACATTTCCCATATAGAAAAGTATGTAATTTAACATCTTCATCCAGAATAATCACACTAGGAGTCTCTACTGGATCATCCATTGTTCTTAAGTCTGAAGACTACTCTAGTAATTGGTCTTTCTTCTTGGCCGCCATATTCTTTAATGCTTTTGGTGACAGAGTAGTGACATAGCATTCTCTAGCCACTTTTTGGCTACTTCAAACGACTCCACCATGGCCCCCAACTGCATATTTCAAGCATTGGTGACCTATTGATGTAACAACATGCATCATCGATCTACCAAAGATAGCGTTGTAAAGAGTTGGATCATCAACCACCACACAAATTACTCTTATTATTTTTTTATGATCCTCTTCTGAGGACAATTTTACCTTCAAATTCCTCAACCACATCAGTAGAGCTCCCTGTAAATTCTATTATATTTTATTCCCTCAAGTGCAGCCCCAATATCCTCCTCATGTGGCCCATCAATATCTCTTAAATTATTCTCATCGAATATAATAAATGGCATCGAATTCAGATATAGATAACACATTTCCCTTCTAACCGGGTAGTCAAGATGACTACATGCCTTTTTTAGAAAAAATAAAGAGGTTTGTTACAATATCCCCCCCCCCTCCTCCTCCCCAAAATGGTCAATAATTTAAAGAATTGACATAATTCAGAGACATTCCCTTTTTTCATATATTATCATAATACGACCTCGATCCGGATCGGGATCTAAATACTATAAATCCTTATCAAACACAATATATTTTTCAACAATTACCATAATATTTTCTTGTTTAGGTTCCGCTTTTATGGCTTCCCTTCGAACAACAGATTATCCTACCACTAGTGGTAGTGATCTATTTCTTACTTGTGCTTTGACAAAAGTGGTTAGTTTTTCATTCTCGATCCAGGTTTGGATTTCTTACTATAAAGAAATACAATCCTTGGTATCATGCCTCGCATCATTATGATACCTTACAGAAACGGTTATTGAGATTTTTCTTTCAGAATCTCAATGGGTGCTTGCCTTCAAAATTGTACAAAATTATTTGATTTATCATTAATAATTGCAATATTTTCGGTTAACTCTGCAAAGTGATTATCCCAAACCCATTGATTTATCCAAATTCTAACTCGTTGTTCTCGGGAGCATTAGTTAGTCTTAAGTCGATAGGAGTTATGTCTCGAATCCTTTGGATGATAATTTTCGGTATTTTGTTGTTGAGGGGAAAAACAACTACTCATAGATGGGTTGGGGAGCTTAACTTTCTTTGTTTCTTTTACTGTAATCTGTTTTTTAACTTGTGATAACAGACCTCCCCAAGTCAATACGTTTTTTCGACTAATAATATCAACTAACTTTCCAGCTAGGAGACCTTGCCCAAAATAGGTTATATCTACTTCTTCAAAGCAGTCTTGTAGACCATTTTTAGTTTCCATAAAATGTTTGGTATATTCTTTCAAGCTTTTACCAACAAACTTCTGATAACAAATTATTGTGTCTCTATTTTCTCTAATCGTTTTTTGCTTCCCACAAATCATCTTCAAAAATCCGTCTAGAACATGTCAAAGTTCTTGATTGAGCCTTTCGAAAGTCGATTATACCATTTTAAGGCACTATCCTTGAAGGTTTGGGAAAAATCCAAACACAAAAACTTGTTGTCATCGTCAAAATTCATTATAGAATTCTTGAATTGTTCGAGGTGGTCCGGATTTTTTATCCCATCAAACTTTTCCATTTTGTAATATGAAACCTTCTGGGTAAATAACCGGACACAATTTATGCATATAAGGGTGATTGCCTCCAATTATGCCCTTGGTTGAACATATGGTCTTTATTAGACGTGGAAAATATACCCGGTTCGACTTAAATAACAAATTGGTTACTCACCAGATGGTTTATGCTGTGATGTCTTGACCCCTTCTTCATGATCTTTCTTTCCTTTGTTCTTTCGGTGTTTTCTTTTAACCGAAGAGTATTGTTTGCTTGATTTGTGATGTCAGTTAGAAACTTTCTTTGACGGGTACTTCTCATGATAACTGTTTCTCTTCTTATATTAACGATCACTACTCGAAGAAGATGATGATACTTTATATTCAAAATTTGAATCTTTACTAGATTTTGAAAAACTAGAAAAAAATCCCTTTTTTATGTTCCCTTTTTTTAAGTCTGATACAAAATTTGAGACTTGTACACCTAGTGTTTCTACATATTATGTTGAGCATCAAGCTTTTTCTTATCAAACTTTTGATTTGCTGCCTGACACTTACCCAGAAGATCTATCTCAACTTCTCTTTGGGACCTGAATTCTTCAATTTCTCCTTGAAACTGGTCTTGCTCCTTTCGCATGAGAAGTCTTTATTGGTTTTCATCATTCATATGTGGTTTCTGGAGAAATTGTTCATCGATCCTAACTTCCTTATTCTCCAGGGCATGAACTATTTGTATCTAAAGATTCATCCTTTTGAGGGTTCCGAATGCGAATATTTGTACGTTAGATTTTGGATTTCGTTACCCAATGTGGTTGCCAATTTTATAAGGATAATTTTATCTGAAGGGTTATTTGGTAATGTGATAAGGATTAATTAATTTTTGGTAGTGAATAGAGAGATCAAGCGATGCTTAAGTAAATCTCTAAAGAGGGAGATAGTCTGATTTCAGAAATAAATGTTTCATGCTCTAATAAATGACTTCAAAATCCATTTTATAGGTCGAATTACCTTAACGGGCCGAACAAAATCCATGGACTTATCTTTAGTTACCCAATCCCATGGTCCAAAGCACATTAGCCAATAAATGAATAAAATAATAAAATCTTAATTATAAAAATACATGATAAAATAAACAATGACCTTTGTGTAATTTGTCCTTCGAATATTTTTACCCTTATCAACAACCACAGTTGATATTGAAAATATAAAAATAAACCCTTCCTTGCACCGGGTGTTTAAGAAATTTTAGTAGAATTCTAATAATTTTTAAGACCGCCAAAAGCATTTCCACTTCATTATTCTCTCTTAAATTTCTCTCAATATTACAATTTTCAGAATCCTTTACAATAAGGCCAAAACTCTTATTTACAATACTATTATAGCCCTACTATTAATTCTATTGATGAGTGACACGTATTATTCTGCTCATGTGACATTCATTTAAGAAAAAATAGTTACAAACATTACAAGTTTACCCCGAAAGTATATCAGTAACCCTGAATAGTGTCTTAAAAAATTGCAAAAGTATTTAGTATTTTAGTAATGCTTAATAATGTCTTAGAATATCTTAAAAAAATTAAGTATTCAATTAACATGTTAGTTCCATTTTATTTTCGGTTTCTTATCTTCATTTTCCAAGCTACATTGTTTAATATTATCATGATCATTAAGTCATATGTATTTTATTGAATATTTTTCTCCCCGCTTTAATCAAAATAAGCATGTGTTCAGTTCGTCAAATAAACCTTATCTTTAGGTCTTCCTGTCGTATTCCTATTCCGATAAGTTTATTCTTTTTATATGGATCGTCAAAGTACTTAGAAGATTTCTGATATTTGCGTCTTCATATCACTTATTTTTCATGATCAGTTTATCCCTCGTATTATGATTGTGATATTAATGCGATATTTTTATTGGGTTTAGTATCACTAATATGACCATTATATTAAGTATAACTATGTCTTAACAGAAGAGTTTTACTTTTTTAATAAGGAAATGAAATTTATAGGAAAATAAATTAAATACAATAGTAGTGATTAGTACTAATAAAGATAAAATATGATTATTTAAAAATATCAAAAGTCATAAAATATTCAGATAAATACATTAGTGATTAAATTATTTTGAAATGATACAAATAATTATTGTAACAAAATTTTAAATAAAGTAGAGGTATTGTTTGCTACAGTTTAATCTCAATTGAAACTCTGACAAAAATACATCAAGAACAGAGGTATCTGAAGTTTAATCTTTCTTAGATTAACTTCCGATTGGTGATTCTTCCTTGATGGAAGAAGGTGAGATAACGTCTTCATCTTCCTCTCAATATTCAATCTCTGTAAGATCCATACCTAATGAATCAACTTTCAAAAGTAACTTCCCTCTACTTTTGGGAAATAAAGAACAGAGCTTGCCAAATAATTATAAAGATTCAACTCCGAATCAGATTACGAGAGAAATTAAAAATCCTGCATATGAAAGATCGCACAATATTAATGATCGCAAAAATGATACACATAAAAGAAAGGTTATAAAATCCTTCGGAGATATTCTGAAAGCAAAAAAATAGGGGATTGTTCATCAAAATGTTACTGCAATTGAAGAACGTGATCAACTAGTCATTAATTTCGAGAACGATGATAAAAGGATGTTCCAGCAAATATCCAAGCATACTATAATGGGCAAGTTTGTTTATAGGAAACCTAACTATGATGAGATTGAAGAGTTCTTGGCAAGATTCAAATTTTGCAGTCCTTTCAGCGCGTCTCAATGGGATTACAGACATATTTTTATTGAATTTGAAAGTGAAGATGATTTGAAAAGGCTCTGGTATAAACATGTATGGAGAGTGGGGGATAAAACCATGCGCCTACTCAAATGGAGCCCTCAATTCGATCCTGAAAAAGAGAGTCATATAACCCCTGTATGGGTTACTATCAATAACTTGCTTGAATTCATGTACAATGAGAGTATCATTCTGGAAATTGTAAAATCTATGGGTACACCATTAAAGGTTTGGACTCCTTCTGTTAACAGATCTAAGTTTAATTGCGTGAAATTCTGGGTGGAATTGGATATTTCAAAACTCTTATCATCAACATAAATATCAGATTTGGTCTCGAAGCAGTATTTGATCTAAATGTGGTTTATAGCTCCTACCCTAGTTACTGTAATCTATGTATGCACATTGGACATAATGAAAGTGTATACAAGAAGAAAAATTTTAACAAACAACAAAATAATCAAGAGAAATATGACTGTTATTTCGAAAAAAAATGACTTATCAATAAGATAACTTTTTCTAACTTCTCAGCTCAAGTCTATAATTGTTGATAGAGACAACACTAAGGATGAGATGGATCATAATCATCAACAAGACATTTCAAAGTTACCTAATCCTGATGCGAATAAAGAAAAAAGTGCAAATGTAATAAATGATGACACAATTTATGCAACAAAGGGTGATGTTTCAGAAGACTAGCCTATGGTACTGATGACATAACAAACTTCAATAATGATCCTGATATGATTGAAGCTTTACATACGATAGAAAGGAAGTCTCTGCTTGAAGTTGACAAAATGGAATCTCTCCAGGAAACCAACTCTCCTACCAAAAAAATAACATGAAGCCTTCCATGTACTGCCACTCAAGCTCAAAAAGGCAGTGACCCTGTGGAAGTTCAGCACAGAAAGATAGGAAAGCTAAAAATGGGAACAGAAAGGGACCTCCTTCTACAAAGCTTCTTCAACTGAAGAATATTGTTAAATCTAAACCAATTAAATGACTATAAATCTTTTAAACTCGAATGTAAGAGGGCTGGGAAACAAGAAAACTATAAGGAGGTTAAAGTCACTTAAAAGGTCTGAAAAGCCTGATTTTATAGCTATCCAAGAGCCCATGATCAATGAATCAAATATGGAGAATGTGGAAAGAATGATTGGCTACAATTAATCTCTTAACAACATAAACAACAAAATATGGTTCTTTTGGTCTGATGACTTCAACATTGACATCACCAGCAATGAAGAACATCAAATCATAGTAACTGTAAGCCATCTTCTCTTAAAAAGAAATTTTAAGCTAATAGTTGTCTATGCTAAGTGTGACAGATATCAAAGGCATGCTAATGGGATTCTCTAAGAAGACTCAGTGATGATAACTCTGAATGGATTATTGTTGGTGACTTTAACACCACCATAAACACCAAAGAGCAATTATCCTGTACTAGAGTTTGTTTGAGGAGTATGAATGATTTTATTAATGAAATACTTGATTGCAACCTGATGGATGAAGGGTTTTCTAGATCTAAATATACGTGGAAAATGGTAGAAAGTGGAAGAGGTTGGACATGATTTTACACAACAACCCTTCGATCAATTACTTTGACAATACTAAGGTTGTCCACTTAGCCAGGACATGTTCAGATCACTCCCGTATTTGTGTCTCTATTTCAGCAAATAATGACAAATTCAAATCATCCTTCAAGTTCCTAAACATGTAGGTCATACACCCTAAGTTCCATGAAACTGTTCAAAGGAGTTGGTCCAGTCCTATGGTTGGGTATCCTCTGCAAAAAAAAAATTGGTGGAAACTAAAAAAGTTGAAAAATGACTTAAAAGCTTGGAACAAAAGAAACTTTGGCAATGTGTTTGATTCTTTCAAACAAATTGAGGAATAAATTGCATTTACGGAAGCCAAATATCAATCTACTAGTGCAATTACTGATAAGCTTTCTCTTGAAAAAGCAAATGAGAGTCACCTGGAGCTGCTAGCAAGGGAATAAAGCTTCTGGGAGCAAAAGACACATAACCTGTGGATAAAAAGCATTGACAGAAATTCAGCCTTCTTTCACAGCCTGGTTAAAAAAGGGTTAAAATAAAAAAAAATCACAGAATATAGGAAGACAATCAATGGTTAGAGAAGCAGGATGCTATCAATAACTCAGCCATTTCATACTTTCAAAACCTCTTAAACTCTTCAAATATCAATGACTGCCCTGACCTTTCTGATGTTATTCCTAAACTGGTCTCAGATGAAGATAATAAGAAATTGGTTGGGGTCCCTACTGATGAATAAATCTACAGATTTATTGGTGATCTCAACCCTAACAAAGCTGCAGAGCCTAATGGATTTAATGGCAGGTTCTACAAGGAGTGTTGGTCCATTATTCAAGAAGATCTTTGTCTTGTTATTAAAGAAGTGTTCAAGGGTTTTAACATTCCTAATGGCGTACTAGCCTCAGTGATTTGTTTGATCCCTAAAATAAATTCTCCTATATTGTGGAAGGACTTTCGTCATATTAGCCTAACAACCATTCTAAACAGAATCTACTAAAAAATAATTAACATAAGGCTTGCTGAGATACTTCCTAAACTGATATCAGAGGAGCAAGGAGCCTTTGTCACTAACAAAAGTATTCATGAGAATATTCTCATCACTAGAGAGCCTTCCTTTGATCTCAGATTAAAAGAAAATGAGAAGGAACAACATCATCATGAAGATTGACATGGAGAAACCATTTGACAGGCTCTCTCACAGGTTCGTTCAAGAAACTCTTGAGGCCTTTGGGTTCATTTCTTGTTTTATTGACATTATAAACAAAAACATCATGGAAAATCATTTCTCTCTTATTATTAATGGTGCAACTAAGGGCTTCTTCAGGTCAAATCAGGGTTTGAGACAACGAGATCTCCTTCTCTCCTAGTGTGTTTATCTTGGTTGTGGAATATCTTATTCGGGGCCTTAAGAAGATCAATGAGATTGATATTTCTGTTAGATACAAAGCAAAAGGGAAGCACGTCATACCTTTCTTGGCTTTCGCAAATGATTTCACCATATTTTGCAACAACTCTCCCCAATCAATATCCAAAATATCTTTGTTCCTATCACATTACTAGGAAAGATCAAATCAGAGCATCAAAAAACACAAATCAAAGCTGACTGTTGCTGATAATATGACTTCTCAGAGTATTAAAAAGGCTGAAAGAAGTCTGGGAATCAGGCATACTTTTATGCCTTTCAATTACTTAGGGGTTGTAGTTGGTAACAAGATAAGAGTCAGTCACTTTGACAATCTTGCCTCAAGAATAAGGGAGAAAATCACTAATTGTGATAGTCTCACTCTCTCTTTTGGTGGAAGGATGATCTTAATACAGTCTGTTTTGTCCACTCTTCCTCTTTACTATGTCCAGAATACAAGCATCCCTAAATCTGTCTCCAGGAGAATTGAAATCCTATACAACAAGTTTCTTTAGGGAAACGCAAATGAAGTTAAAAACATCAACTGCCTACATGGGATAAGTTGTGCAAGCCTTATTCTGAAGGTGGTGTCAATGTGAGGAAAATTGAGACTTTGCAGGAAACATTTTCATATAAACTATGGTTCATCTTCAGAACAAATGTTTCTCTTTCAGCAAGACTAATGTATTCTATATACTGCAGGAACCACCATCTTATAACTGCACCTATACTTAACAGGAGTTCAAGAGTTTGGTCCAAGATTATTAGGGTTAGAGACAAAGCTGACAAGCTGATTTTTTGGATTCCTAGTTGTGGAAATATTGATTTTTGGCTTGATAGATGGTGTACTGAAAGGGCATTGATCTACTTTCAGGAAGGTGAAAATAGGGAATTATACCAAAACACAAAACTATATAGCTTCTGGGTCAACAATAATTGGGATAAGAACAAGCTTAAAGAAACTATTCCTCAGCCAGTGATCTCTAGTATTCTAAAATTCAATCTCAATAACCTGGGATACAACCAGGAAGAAAAGAAACGTGTCTAACCTTTTTGGGAAAATATGGGACTCCGTTACTCCAAAAAAATGCTCTTTCTTCCTCTGGGGAGAACTTTTTAATTGGTTCCCTCCTGATGTTAACCTGCAGAAAAGTAAAATTCAGTTAGCTTCGAAGTGTCAATTTTACAGCAATGAGGAGAGTGGAAATCACATCATGGTTCAATGTAACAATTCATGGACAGTCTGGAACCATTTCAGCTCTATTCTTGGAATCAAAATTTCCAGAAACATGGCATTGCATCATTTAGTTTGTACCTGGTATTGGTTCTCGCCCAAATACTGCAGTATAAGATCAATAATATCAGCTATCATAGCATGGGGTATTTTGAGGGCGAGAAATCGGAAGAAGCACCAGGGAATAAACAATACTTTTGACTCTCTGATTAACTACGTTTTGAGAATTGTAAATGTTCTGGAAAACTCATTTATCATCAAGAAGAAACACTGGGGAAGTGTAAATATAGCTGGCTACCTGGGTTGTAGTGTTAAGCGTCTCATCAGACTATTCTATTCTTGCTTCAGTGGTCTGCTCCAAAGCTACACAGGTACAAATTGAATACCGATGGATCCTCTACGGGTTCTGGTGAGTCTAGCAGAGGAGATTTACTCAGAAACAATAAGGAAAATATAATTGCGGGCTTTGGAAAGATTTATGGGAAGAACTCAACCATGATAGCAGAGACTAGAGCTCTCTATGATGATCTCTTACTATGTAAAAATCTAGGAATCACGAAGCTGGACATAGAGGTGGATTCCAACATACCTGTAAGTTTTATTGGAGGTGGCAGGTCTATATGGTTTTTGGATCCATTGATAAGCTGTTGTAGAAAGCTCATAGGCTCTGAGATGGCAATTAAGCATATTTATCGGGAGCAGAACGAGGTGGCGGATTGGGTGGCTAAACAAGCTCTGATTAAAAGAAGAAACTTGAGATTTAATCATAATTCTACTCCAAATCACTTAAAATCATTTGTCTTCTTGGAGAGCATTGGTCTAGGTTACATCAAAATTTTGGGAGAAAGCTGATTGTTGTGAAATTTGGGACTTTTTGGGTTTTGAAAGAGATTTATCGATGGTTTTATTGCTGCGAAGAAGATTAGCTGGTGTTCAAGAGATTAGTGGTTGAAGGTAGAGTGATGAAAAATTAAATATTAGTGGTTCAAAAGATTAGCTCAACCTGTCATTTTGTGTGCGTCAGATCGACCATTAAATATTATTATATACGATGTTTGGCTAACTTATATATAAAAACAATTAAGTCATGCACTATAATTTAATTACTTGAATTATAGAAATATTTTATTTTTTGAAAAATTTACAATTAAATATAAAAAATATATTATATTCATTAATACATTATTATAATTTAATTATACAAAATCAAATTATAATTGTTTTCGTATAAATCAATACCTAATTCTCTTTACAATTTTACGCGTGGTTAAAAAAAATTTATTTTCACAAAAGTTTCTTTTCTATCTCTTTTAAAGAAAATAAATATACAGAAATACAATATTGATCGGGTCGGAAAAAAAATTCAAATTAAAGGGTGAATCCCAAAGTTTGAAAAAGGAATGGAGTTCTTCTTCAAGAATGAAAGAACGGAAAATTCTTCTTCAAGAAGTACCGTCAAGTCTGTGCATCCTCCTCGATGACAACCTTTCTCTCCTCTTCTGATTCTCATGATCTCATATCAATCTGCTAAACTGGAATTGATGGATCAGTTTCCATCTCTTCAAGAAATCTTCAGTACATCCTCGAACAAAGCCTCATAAAACAGATATCGGGTTACCAAATCAGTGTTAAGTAAATCTTTTACAGAAGCTTTGATTCCTAAAACGCATTGAAACGACAACGCTTTCGACCCTAAAAGCATATGCATAAAACAATCATATCTCTTTGCAATATGGTAATGATTTTCTAGATCATCTCAAAGAAGTTTTGAAATTTAAAATGGTTGGTAAATTTGCCTCTAGTTTACCTAAACGTAAACAGCTTTTTGATTTCTTTCAGACATTCAGATTTATGAATGATTATAAATACATTATCAAAGACTCTCGTCATATTTTGATAGAATTTGATTCGAACACTGATCTTTGTAAAATCTGGAAAAATAATGTATGGACTATAGGTTCTTCAGTTATGAGACTTTTGAAATGGACAGAAAATTTCAATGTTAAGTTCGAATGCCCAGTGACCCTTGTTTTGATCAAGATTGAATGTCTTCTTGAACATCTCTACAATGAAAAAGTTATCTTCGACATTGCTTTTGCATTGGGCATACCTCTACATATTAAAGTTCCTTTAAGAAATATAGCTTTATATAACTCTTGCCTCGCTTGGGTTGAAATGGATGTTACCAGAAAGCTTCTTCAAGATGTTTGGGTCGGTTTTGGAAGCAACCAGGAAAATTGGGTGAAAATCAATTGTTTAAACTTACCTAAATATTTTGAGTGCTGCTATCATATTCGACATAGTACTGATCAATGCAAGAAAACTAAAAACATGGAGAATGCTCCTGCTGATGAAACTAATAGTAGCCAAGATAATGAGGAAATTTCAGAAATAATAAACATTCACAAAGCTACTGCTTCTAAAAATGAATCTCATGGTCATGTTACAGAAGTTAAAGTACCTAATTTACTTGAAATTACAGACGCTATACAAACTCTTAAGTTTTGATATAACATTTATAATATAGTGAGCACCAACTTGACTATCAGTACATCTCCAAAAACCCAAAATATTGGTAGTCTTCAATCTACTCCAAAGGCTGGAAATGATGGGATGCCAAATCTTGAAGCTGCTAAGGACCAGGAGAATATTGTTGGGCTGTTTGAGATGGTTGAGGAAGACACTAACCTAGCTGATCGTGATGCAGATGCCAACAAACCGAAATAAGCTGAAATTATTGATTCCATACAAACTCTTGACAATCCAACAAACAACATGGACTATGAAAACTTAGCTTCTGAATACTCTTCTCCCAAGCTCAGCTCTAAAAGTCCTCAGACTTCTCCAAGAAGCCAGGTCAATCCTTCTGTTAAAATTAAAGATACTCAAATTGTCAAAAGATTAACTAGAAGTCAGAAGCAAAGTAAGGATCACACGAAAGAGCTTTCAGAAGATGACGAGGAAGGTTTCAGTATTATTCTTGACATAAAACTTAAGCAAGCTAGAAAGAAAAAGGCTGCCAAAAAGACTCTTCAATTCTCTGCAACATGTAACACTAAAAACTCTCTTAATAATGATTAGTATAGTAAATTCGAATATCAGAGGTATTAAAGATAAATCTTCTTTGAGAAGACTAAAGCATCTCATTAAGAAAAATAACGCTATTATTGTTATGATTCAAGAGCCTTTGATAGGCAAGGAAGATGTCAATATTACTGCTACCAAGATTGGCTTCACTCAATTTTCTACCAATATATCAAATAAAATTTGGATTTTTTGGCACAAAAATGTTTCTGTCAATATCTTAATTGACCATGTTCAATGCCTTCACATTGAAGCCAATCACTCTCTTCTTAACAAAAACTTTATGTTAACTTTCGTGTATGTTAAATGTCATAGATTAATCAGGCTTGATCTTTGGACACTTTACGTGATATTTCTTATACTTCTAATGAATGGTTGTTATATGGTGATTTTAAATCTATTAACACAATAGATGATCAGGTTGGCTACGCCACTTTTTGTCAGAATAGTGCTGACGATTTTAACAAAATGATTAGTGACTGCAAAATCATGGATGTTGGTTATGCCGGGTCAAGATTTACGTGGTCTAATAAATCTAAATGGAGAAGTTTAGACTGGGTTTTCATCAACAACCCTTGGAATGATTATTTTAAAGAAACAAATGTCATTCACAAAGCCAGAAAAGGGTCTGATCATATGGCTATTATCATCAACAAATCTACTGAAGCTAATTGTCCTAGAAAGAACTCCAGGTTCCAAAACATGTGTGGTCTCTAGATGATGATTTTATTCCTTTTTTTCCAACAATTGGGACCATGATTAGATGTAGACCCTTTGAATAAGTTTTGGCTCAAGTTAAAAAGATTAAATATGGGTCTTATACCTTGGAATAAAAATCATTTTGGCAATGCTTTTAGCAAGGTTCAGGCTATAGAGGATGAAGTTCTTAGGTTGAATATCTTGCATCAGCAGCAAAATACTAGTTACTCTAGAGATGAGCTTTCCAAGGCTAATGGTATGTTGCTTCAAGCCCACAAAATGGAGGAAGATTACTGGCTGCAGAAATGCAATGCCAGTTGAATTAAGGAAGGTGAACACAACACTAAACTTTCTAACAGTTATGTCACAAAAAAAACTAAGAATTCTATTAATAACATTAAAGATAATAATACATGGATCACTGACAAAGAGTTGATTGGTGCATCTGCTATCTCCTACATCACTAAAGCTCTGGCCAGTAATCCCTATAAGGACAAGAAAGATAAAATTGAGAAGATGAATCATTCGATTTTCAACACCATCCCAAACATAGTCACTCAAGAAGACAACAAAGGGTTTCTCAAGCTTCCTTGTGAAGATGAAATTTGGAGAACCAACTGATGAGGAAGAATAAAAGACAAGGGCCAAAATGCATAGAAATAAATGTATAAGGGCCGAAATGCATAGAAATAAGTATATAAGGGCTGAAATGGATTAGTTATAAAGACATAGCCAAAAAAGGAAGGAATCTTAGAGCAGGGACCAAAAGATGTATTTAAACCGAATTAAAGCATGTGGGGTCCGCAATTGTACTATAAAAGGACCACACATGCTTCACGAATCTCAAGATGAATAGTACGACTTTCTCTCTCTACCATTTTGACATTTTCTCTCTCTAGATCTAACACCCGAATATTCTTCTACTTCTTAATTCTCTATCAACAAATCTATTCACAACAAAATCACCCTCGGACCATCTTTTAACTCTTCAGTGGCGCCGTCTGTGGGAAACGAAAATTGCTCCGACGATAATCGCTTCCTAGAAATAATTCCTGTTCCGAGGAGAACCATGGAAGGCCGAGGGGACGATTTAGTTGATCACTGCGAGGAAAATATGGAGGCGGATGACTTTCGAAATGACTTGGAGTCCGAAGGAGAAGGAGGTCGGCGAGTTGAAAATGTTTTTGATGACTCCGCTCTTTTGGCTCAGAGAAATGAACTATTGCTGGAGATCGAAAGGTTGAAGGCGGAGAAGGAAGCTGCACAAGGAAATGTTTGATCGGAGATAAGAAGAGAACCCGTCGAACAAAAGGAGGAGCCCGAGATTGAAATTCGACCCAAGAGGAGAGATGACAAGCATCGGAGGCGTGAGCGACGGTCTCCGAGGAGGAGAGAAAGATACCAATCGGACTCGGCTACTTCAAGCGACTACTCGCGATATAGCACTTCTGAATCATCCCCTCGGAGATACCGCAGAAGGAAAAAGCGTGACCAAAGGCGAACTGGCGCCCGAAGGGGAAGGAGTTCGGAGAGGAAATCTTCGCGGGAAAAGAGTCGCCATGACCGAGTCGGTGATCGCTCTCATGAGCAGGCTAAGTGCCTTGGAAAGGAGGATATGGGCCCTCGAAATTCAGAATGGCAGCAGCAGTACACTTTGCCCTCCGAGGAGGGTCTGTACTTTTCCAACAACGATAATTTGAGGTCTAACATTTATCGCACAGGGCATAACTGGAGAGCCTCTCCTCTATCATCGGAGATCTTAGTAGGAAATCTCCCAAAGCATTTTGACATTTCGAAGCTTGAAAAGTTCGACGGGACTCAGGATCCGGATAACCACATCGAGCAGTTTAAGAACTTTATGATAAACTTCGACGACGATGATAAGCTCTTGTGCAGAGCGTTCTCTCAAACCTTCAAAGGAGTGGCATCCAAATGGTACAACAGGCTACCTCAGGGCTCTATTAAGAATTTTGACATGTTCTGGAATATTTTTAGACAACACTTCGTGGGGAGTAAGAAATTTCGAGCCAACGGAGACACCATAATCTACTGTCGGCAAAAAGTGGGCGAGAGCCTCAAAAACTATACCAATCGCTTTGTCAAGACCAAAACAGATATGGAGTACTGTAAGGATTCAGTAGCGCTAGCAGCGTTCAGGATGGGTTTGCTCCCCGGGTTATTGAAAGACACGGTGGCAGAAAGTCAGGCAATGACTTTCGGAGCATTGCTAGATCAAGTGGAGAAGAGAATCTTAGTGGAAGAAACCCAAGCCTCAGAGAAAGGTTCCGGAGAGAAGTTGGACCATAATCAATTTCAGAGGGCTGAGCCAAGCTCTCAGGGCCCCCGATCAACCGTTCAAGCTAAGGGCACGGGTCAGTATCCCCCGAGGCAAAAATCAAACCCGCAGTACTATGGCAATCACCCAAACCATAACCAAGGGGGGAGATACATGTCAAACAAATGGACTCGGCCCGACTACTATGCGGAGTTAACAGAAAATATCGCTGCGATATTTGATAAAGCTAAATCTTCGGTCACTTTCAGGAAGCCCTTTCCCATACAAACACCGAGGGAGAGCAGAAGCGTTAACAAATATTACAAGTATCACGAGGATGTGGGCAACGATACCAAAGATTGCATAGCCTTGAAGAAGGAGGTGCAGGCTCTCATCGAAAATGGAATGATGTTGGAGTATGTCAAGAAACACTCCCAGAAAAACGCCGTGGTAAAAGCTGTCTCGAAGAACACTGACACAGCCATGGTAATTTCCGAAGGGGTTGACGATTTTGACATCGAGCAAGAATATTTGGACCCGAAAGTCGGGAGGAACAATGTAAACTTGGTCGAAGAGGCAATTCCGCGGGGGAAGGTGGATAGTCTTTGTGCATTTTTTGAGTCCTTAGCAATCTTTGGCGGGGATACTATCGCCGGGAATTCGAACAGTTCTCGCAAAAGGCACATGGTGAATTTGACCACCCAGATCGAAGCTGGAGTCTCCGCACAAATGCATCGATCGCCTTCTCCTATTATTTGTTTTTATGATGATGATATGCGTAATGTTGCAGGCCCTCATGAGGACGCTGTAGTAATCGCGGCGGGCATTGCCGGGGATCAGATTCAAAAAATACTCATCGACACAGGAAGCTTTGCGAACATCTTATTTATGAGTACTTATCGCCGCATTTCTGACCCGCCGGTCATCCGAAGATCTGATAGAACGATAGTGGGTTTCACTGGTGCTACAACGGTTGTCGTGGGAGAATTTCAATGTATGGTGGAGTTGGGTCGTGGACCATTCAAAAAAGAAGTGGAGGTACTCTTCATTGTGGTTGACGCACCCACCTCATATAATGCTATCCTGGGTCGCTCTTGGTTGTCTCGGATGCATGGTGTCATCTCCACGGTGCACCAATGTCTAAAGTATGTGATCGGGAACAATATTGGTACCGTCAGAAGTAGCCAGAAGATGGCACGCGAATGCTACCAAATCGTCCTATCCTCCAAGGGAGTTCGAAGGGGGCCCTCTGCCTCACCATAGCAATTAAAGGGGCCACCCCCCGAGGTCATCCTTTGTGATGATCCGAGGGAGGCCCCCGGATTACAAGTCCCGGAGGAGGATTCCGCGACACACGAGTTCGCGGCTGGCAAAGTTCTGAAAATAGGGGTCCATCTCTCCCCCGAATTTAGAGGGAAGTTAATTGCTTTTCTATCTGATAAGCTTGATATGTTTGCTTGGTGTGCACAGGATGTCACTGGGGTGCTGACGGAAATTATATGTCACCAGCTTGCCTTGCGATCGGATGTCCGACCAATAGTCCAAAAAAGGACGCCTGTCTCCCCGGAAAAGGCCTCAGCAATTTTGTTGGAGGTCGAACGACTTTTAAGTATTGGTCATATTCGTGAGTCGCATTATCCCCTATGGGCGTCAAATCCGGTGTTGGTGAGGAAGAAGAACGACAAGTGGAGGATGTGTATCGACTTCACAGATTTGAACCGCGCTTGTCCTAAGGATCCTTTTCTAGTCCCGCGCATTGATCAGTTAGTAGACTCGACCTCCGGAAATCGATTGCTATCTTTTATGGATGCTTACTCGGGTTACAATCAAATCCGGTTGGCTGCTAACGATGAGGAGAGCACTTCTTTTATTACCGGGCGGGGTCTATATTGTTATAAGGTCATGCCGTTTAGGTTAAAAAACGCGGGGGCAACTTATCAGCGCCTGGTTAATAAAACTTTCGAGGAGCAGATTGGGAGGAATATGGAAGCTTATATCGACGATATGTTGGTGAAAAGTGAGAAAGACGACGACCATTTCGCTGACCTCACGGAGACATTCCACAACTTGCGTAGGGTCAACCTCAAGCTCAATCCAGAAAAGTGTATTTTTGGAGTACGGTCGGGTAAATTCCTTGGCTACATGATCAGTGAAAAAGGCATTGAGGCGGACCCAGAGCAGTTAAGAGCGTTGATCACCATGAGCCCTCCTCGAAACATTAAAGAGGTGCAAATCCTGACAGGGCGATTGGCTGCCCTAAATCGATTCATTTCCCGCTCGTCGGACAAATGTGCCCCGTTCTTTAAAGTATTGCGGAATGCCAAGCAATTTTGTTGGACCGAAGAATGTTCGACGGCATTTCGTCAAATTCAGGAGTATCTAACCTCTCCGGAAGTTTTATCTAAACCCTTAGTGGGGGAGACGCTGATTGTTTACGTAGCAATATCCACGTGTGCTGTCAGCGCTGTTCTCCTCCGAGAAGCTGACTCTCTCCTGAGGCCAATTTATTATGTCAGCAAGAGTTTGCTGGACGCTGAAAAGCGATATCTTACCTTGGAGAAGGTGGCTTTGGCGTTAGTCACAGCGGCGTGAAAAATGAGACCTTACTTTCAGGCCCATCCAATTGTGGTTCGAACAACGTTTCCCTTGAAGAGTCTATTACAATGACCAGATATCTCCGGCAGAATGACTAAGTGGTCCGTCGAGTTGGGAGACTTTGACATAACATTTGAGCCTCGCACAGCGATAAAGGCACAGGTTTTGGCAGATTTTCTGGTTGAATTCCACTCCGACAGGGACGAACAGGAGGTATCTGACATAGTTGCCGAGGAAGAGTGGATAATACGGACGGATGGGGGGTCGAACGTCTCAGGCTGCGGGGCAGGAGTTCAGTTAATATCCCCACAAGGGGTCGCTATGTTCCAAGCCATCCGTTTCGGTTTCAAAGCCACTAATAATGAGGCTGAGTATGAAGCAGCTTTAGCCGGCCTACGCTTAGCTCAGATATGCGGGGCTCGACGGATAAAGTTGGTCAGTGATTCTCAGCTGGTAATAAATCAGGTTTCGGGGGAGTCCGAGGCGAGAAAGGAAACACTGGTACAGTACTTGAAACTGATGAAAGATTTGGTGTCGGGTTTTGAGGACGTTAAATTCGAACATGTCCGACGAGAATTGAATGTCGTCCCGGATTCTCTTGCTTCTGCTTCGAGGACAGAAGGTTATCCCTGGGTTTTGGTCCAGACATGTCCGTCGATCTCAATCAGTAAAGACCATGTGATGAACGTCTCGGAGGGAAATCGTGCGATCACACCTGATTGGAGAACAGTCCTCATTGATTTTTTGGCTCATGACATTTTGCCCGCCGACAAATATGAAGCTAGAAAAGTTGGATTTAAGTCTCATGGTTACATTTTGCTGGACGGGTCGCTGTATAAGAAATCTCTGAGTCGGCCATTACTGAGGTGCTTGAACGGACCCGAGTCACAAATCATCCTCTCTGAGTTACACGACGGCGAAGGATCCGCTCATTGTGGATATAAAGCTTTGACACGCAGGGTATTCTTGGCAGATTATTATTGGCCAACTATTTCGGCTGATGCAAAAGATCTGGTCAAACGTTGTGACACATGCCAGCGGTATGCTAATGTAATCCACAAGCCAGGAGCGTTGATGGAAAGCATCCCAGAAGCAGTTCCTTTTGACAGATGGGGCATTGACTTGGTTGGACCTCTACCAATGGCCTCTGGGGGCAGACAGACGATAATTGTGGCCGTTGATTATTTTTCAAAGTGGGTTGAAGCTGAGCCACTCGCGGGCACGAAAGCCAAGGATGTGATCAAATTTATCTTATCTAATATCTGTTTTCGTTTTGGTGTACCATTGCAGATTACAACGGACAATGGACCACAGTTTGATAACAAAGAATTTCAGAGTTTTTGTGTGTCAAGGGGCATACGACAATGTTTCTCGGCACCATTTCACCCTCAGGAAAATGGCCAGGTAGAAGTAACTAATCGCACAATCCTCGACGGGCTGAGAAAGAACTTAGAAGGTAAGGCAGGGAAATGGCCCGACTATTTACAGGAGGTGTTGTGGGCATATCGAACGACCCCACGAACAGCCACCGCTGTGTCCCCTTTCGCTTTAGTTTATGAAATGGACGCCGTGGTCCCTCCAGAGATCCTCTTCCCTTCACATCGAATAGCAACTTATGACTCAGACACCAATAAAGAGCATAGAGCGTTGGCTTTAGACCTGGTGGAGGAAAAGAGGCAGCGGGCGCAGCTGACTTCCCTTCATTATCAAACTCTTATGCGGAGCCGATATGCATCCAAAGTCAACCATAGGGATTTTCAGGTGGGAGACAAGGTCCTACGGAAAATCTTTCTACACACTAAGGACAAGAGTTTGGGGAAGTTGGGCCCTAATTGGGAAGGCCCTTATACGGTCACCGAAAGGATAAAACCAGGCACGTATCGGTTGAAAGATAAAAATGGACGATATCTCCGCTTACCTTGGAATATTGAGCATTTAAAGCTGTACCTCGATTAGCAGAGCTCGGAGAAAATATTGTATTTCTTTTCACTTTCTATGTATCCCTCGGGAAAAATTTTGGTGAGGACACACTCTTTCCTACCCTGTTAGGCACAGGAAGGTTTTAATGAGGTGTTTCAGTGATCCCATTAATACAAAGTTTCTTTGCCTTTAACTATTTTTTGAGTCACAGTTACATGTGCCTCGAATTGTTGTCCCTCACACTATTTTTTGAGTCACAGTCACATGTGCCTCGAATTGTTGTCCCTCACACTATTTTTTGAGTCACAGTAACATGTGCCTCGAATTTCCGTTCTTCGAATTATTTTGGGACCTTCGAACTATTCATCGGGCCACATTAAAGTGTGCCACGATGTTTTGGGACCTTCAAACTATTTTTCGGGTTACATTAAGGTGTGCCTCGAAGCAATTCTTAGTTATGAGTTAGAATATTGTCTCCTTCCAATTGTTTTCGGAGACCTTAAAATTATTCGATGGCCTTATTACAAACATAAAACTTTCTTGCAAGAGATCCTGAGAGTTATTCGAAGGCCAAATAAGTTGGGATTCGAAGGCTTTATTGCCAAGATAAAACTTGCTAAAATTCATTTAAGTAAAAATTGTTCGAAGGCCAGATAAGTTGGAATTTGAAAACTTTATTGTAAGTATAAAACTTGCCGCATTTATCAAAGTCAAAATTATTCGAAGGCCAAGTAGGTTGGCATTCGAAGGTTACTAAATTTGGCGTTCGCTGGCCAATGAATTTGAAGTTCGAAGGGTCAATAAGGTAATAATTCGAAGAACAAGTTGTCAACCCGAAATCATTATGAACTTGTCCCACATACAACACATTGATAAGTCGAATAGTCAGTGCTTTCACAAAGTTAAAGCAGCACAGCAAGTTCTAAATCATTACAAAAAGAGGCCTTTTAGGCCATACAAAAAAAAACTACCTACAGCACTTCCACTCAGTCGGCATTCTTCGAGCTATCACTCCCCTCACCTTCTGAGTCTTCACTCTCACTTACAACTACTTGGGGTGGCCGAAGTTCTGGGGGGACAAGCTTCCAGAAAGGCCCCAGTTCATAGTCAGGATGGTCGGTGTATATTTGGGTCAATAAGCCGGCTCGAGTGGCAGCATCTCGAGCTTGTAAAGTTTTCGAACATGTGGTAGCATAAGGATCTGCACCCTTCTCCTTTGCCTCTTCGATTTCTGCTGGGAAATATCTGATCTTTCTCTCCAAATTATCGCGCTCTTCGACTACTTTTCGAAGAGACTCAGTACACTGCTCAAATTCATCGCAGGCCTTGCGATGCCCTTTCTTGTATTCAGATATCATCAGCTCATGGGTAGCAGTCTTCTCCTTGTACAAATCCCTTTCTTGTTGGCAACATCTCTCTAGCATGATCACATAGCTCTCAGAGGCAGAAAGGCGCTCGTACAGGGCATCAGCTTGGCCTTCGATAACTGCATACTCCTTCTTGGCCTCTTCGAGTTGAGAGGCAACTAGTGATGCTTTGAACTTGTAGTAATTTTTACGCTTTTCGAGATGGCGCATTTTCTTTCCTCGATTTACTGAAGTATGCAGCAGCCTTCGCAGATTCATTGAAAACTCATCGTCTAAGGGGACCTCGAAGGAGCTCGAAGGAGACCCTAAATCTGCGGAATCGAATTCAGAAAAATTACCACAAGCCACATCAGGATGAACGAGTAATGGAGGGTTTGTTCGAGGAGCAGGGATAGGAGCCAGCCTTGGACTGCCTTGGAGGGAGGCTGGGTGAGAAGCCTCAGTCAGAGGAGAGTGCAAGGATTGGTAGGAAGTTTCCTTGGGGGATAGGCCACCCCTGTTTTCAGCATCAATGGCATCCTCTTGGACTCCTTTTTCGAAGTTAGTCCCTTCATTGTTATCAGGAGTTTCTCCTCCCTCAGACTGCTCTTCGATGGGCTCAAGAAGAATACCCTTCCCCTTCAAGTCTTTTTTCTTGTTATCTTTCTTTGGTGGAATGATGGGAGCAGGGGGAGGAGGATTGGGACTTGCTCGAGGGGCTTCACTTGCTCGAGGGGCTTCAGTTGTTCGAGGGGCTTCAGTTGTTCGAGGGGCTTCAGTTGTTCGAGGGTCACTAGAATTCGAGGCCCTATATTCTTCGAAGAATGTGGCTTTTGAGTGTTAGTGATTGGTTTGGGATTTGTTGGCTGAGGTGGTATTGCTTCATCTTCTGGAGGGTCATCCAGGTGACTTTGAGAGCGAGAGCGTTTGGGCAGATAGATTGTCACATCCTGTTGGCTACATCGCTCTAGCACTTCTCGTTCAGAGGGCGGAGTCATTAGGCTCCTCATACTTATCCGATCCAGAGGATTAAGCCTCCAGAGTCGACTCCTAGCCAAGTTCTCATCAACAAAGCAACGGCGAAAACGATTGTCCCACTGTTCCTTTGCCCACAAGCGAAGGTTAGTGAAAGTAGTGGTAGCTCCCTCGACGTAGTCGGTGTAGGGTTTGGACACTCCGGTCATAGCTGAAGTAGAGAAGTAGATATCAAACACAACATATAAGTTCGGGGGAACATATTACTTCAAAGGCATACAAATATTCGGGGAGCCTTAACGAAAAGCATAAATTTCGAAGGACTTGTGAAATTCGACGAGTAAAGGTTAATGGAGTACTTACATTTCATTGTCCACTTTAGCGAAAGTCTGTGAGGATTCGAAGGAGTTGCTTCCGATCCAGTCTCCCAGCAGCCAGAGAAAAAGAGGAACTGTTGCCTCCATTTTTTGTCGGCCTCTAATAGATCCTTCAGTATTTTTTGCCCCCGGTTGAATGTTAATGAATAGAAGGGGAAGTAAGGATTTCGAGCAAGACCAGCAAGACCAATGATTTGCTCCAGAGAAAACTCTTGGCCTGAGAGTCTTGAGGCCATTATGCAAGCCATTAACGTGAACCACATGTTGGGCCCAACCTGGGACGGACAAAGGTCGATCTTCGAAAGATATTCAATAAAAAAGGGGTCTAAGGGATACCTTAGCCCCCAGTTCATGATTTCTGCGTAGACCACCACCTCGTGATCCCTCACAGATAAAGGTGTTTCTCCCTCAGCAGGAAATCTGATATTAATATAAGTGGGAATGCCCCATCGAGCTCTCAGCATCGTTTCCTCTTCTCTTGAAAAGTATTTATATTTGATGTTGCCGAGGGCTACTAAGTGTTTATTTTCAATACCCCGAATATTGTTGCCAATGATACTGTCTAACTCTAAGGGAAGCACAATATCTCCTTTTAATTTGGGAGCAATCCGGCGAGCTTGCTCCTCGGACATTGTCGAAGAGGATGTTGCACCATTCGAAGGGCCTGAGGGAAGAATAATGGGAAATTTCTGTCTGAAGGACTTACTGAGGGGTTTTGTAACTTTGGGGTCTAAAGTCTGTTCATGTAAAATGCGCATGTCTTCGTCGGTAATAAGCGTCCTCGAAGGGGAGAATTGAGTACCATGAATGGTCATGGATGGCGTTGAGGGCAGACTAGAAACATCTGTTCCATGTCTCCGAGGAGGACTTCCAGAGTTCTGTTGTTGATTTTGATTTTGAGGAGAACTTCCAGAATTCGGTTGCTGATTTTGGTTTCGAGGAGGGCTAGCGGAGTCATTTTGGTTTTGGTTTCGGCGAGGACTAGTTGGGTTTCGAGGAGGACTCCTCGAAGTCCGTCGAGGACTTGAAGATCTCTGGGGAGTATGTTTAGTATTAGTTGGGGCAGATGGTTCTCGATTGGTGAGGGGAGCCTCCCTGGCCCGTTTTCGATCATGCGAACCTTTTCTGTCTCTATGGAATTTTTTCCTCTTCGAACCTGATGAATGCTTGTGCGGTCTCTCTTTACCCATTTCTCTAGGAGGGTTTGTTTCGCTGAGTAAGCTTTGACGAGCTACTTCACGAGGTATAATGGCGGTCGAGTTGTTCGAAGGAGGCCAAGCGCCGAAAAAGGTTGTAGTCAATGGTGGGGGATGAGGCCTTACGTCTTCACCAGCAGCAACCCTCTCCTCGAACCGCTTACTAATCAACAGCCACTCAGGAATTCGACGGGGTTTGTTCGCCAGCTTTATCTCTCTAGAAATAATTGAACAGAAGTTGCATTAATGAAGGGAGAGGTTGGTATTTATAGAAGATTAATGGGCTTTCTTGGCAAATGAAGCCCGGGGACATTTTTATGTTGTTTGCCTAAGGGTATGATGGTCCATATAGGTGGACATTGTATGGCAACCTAGCTATAGCAGAAGATGAAGAGTCTTGTGTCAGAGATTGTCATGGGAAGTGGAAGGATTTTCTGACAAAAGAATTGGTACCGTTTCTCCAAAACTATGCTGACATCGCTGTTTGTACAATGACATCATCAATCCTAGCAACATTTTTTCGCCTAAGTACCTAATTATCCAATGACGATCCGGCTGAAAAAGTTGCAAGGATTGGGGGGGCTACTCGGTTTAACAGAAATTCGAAGGGATCTTTGTAGATATTCAAGGAGGCTTTTAAGCCATTTCGAAGATAGAAATTCAAGGAGGCCTTCAAGCTATTCGAAGACAGAAATTCGAAGGGATCTTTGCAGAAATTCGAGGAGACTTTCAAGTTATTCAAAGAGGTTTCGTGGAGCAACCTTTTGCCTAAGAAGTCTATGGCCTCAATGACACCAAGGGATTTATGAAGTTCGAAGGAGCAACTTTTCGAAGAGATTTTGGCCGGTCAGAAGAATTATTCAGTCTTAGCAAAACAATTTTTTACTAAGATTGGGGGGCTACTGATGAGGAAGAATAAAAGACAAGGGCCAAAATGCATAGAAATAAATGTATAAGGGCCGAAATGCATAGAAATAAATGTATAAGGGCCGAAATGCATAGAAATAAGTATATAAGGGCTGAAATGGATTAGTTATAAAGACATAGCCAAAAAGGAAGGAATCTTAGAGCAGGGACCAAAAGATGTAATTAAACCGAATTAAAGCATGTGGGGTCCGCAATTGTACTATAAAAGGACCACACATGCTTCACGAATCTCAAGATAAATAGTACGACTTTATCTCTCTACCATTTTGACATTTTATCTCTCTAGATCTAACACCCGAATATTCTTCTACTTCTTAATTCTCTATCAACAAATCTATTCACAACAAAATCACCCTCGGACCATCTTTTAACTCTTCACCATCAGCAGCTTAAAAGCTTCAAGCGTGGCAGCTATGGATGGTTTTAACTTGTTTTTTTATAAAATATGTTGGAAAATTATAAAGAAATATCTCAGTATTGCAATGCATCACTTCATAAGAGGTAATAACATACCTAAATCTATCTTGGCTACTGTCATTTGCCTTATTCCCAAGTCTACTAATCCTATTGGCTGGAAGGATTACAGACCTATAAGTTTGTGTTCTCTTCTTAATCGTATTATGCCCAAGCTTCTAAATGATAGACTTGTTAAGATCCTGCCCAAGATTATCTCTAACACTCAATGTGGGTTTATTCCTGGCAATAATATTCAATTAAATATCTTAATTGCTAAGGAATTGCTCTGTGATTTAAATAGAAAATTCAAGGATTGTAACATTATCATTCACATTAATATGTACAAGGCATTTGACAAACTCAGTCATCCTTTCATTATCAAGGTCTTGAGTTGTTTTGGCTTCTCTAAAAGATTCACCTCTTTGATTTATAGCATGATCTCCAATGTCAATGAAACTAATATCATAAATGGTGCTTCTATAGGATTCTTCAAAACAACAAAAGGTTTGAGTCAAGGTGATCTTCTTTCACCAAGAGTATTCATCATTGATGAAGAAGTCCTTCTTAGAGACCTTACTAAGCATTTCAATGACAATTAACAAATGAAATTTAGAAGTCGTAGCAGCTTGTGTATCATCAACCTGGCTTTTGTTGGCGATATTCTTTTGTTCACTAATAGCAAGGAAGCCACTCTTGCTTCACTTAGCCGTTTCTTGTAGGTATATCAAGACACTTTTGCGCAAGTAATCAACAAAAGTAAAACCAAAGTCATTGCATCCACTGGTGTAGATGATATCAAAATCAACTCTATTGCCAGTATTACTGGTTTCAATACTAGCTTGCTCCCAACTGACTATCTAGGCATCACTATCAGCACTAATAACAACTCTGTTGTCTACATTAATCTACTCAACAAGATCAACAGTAGAATCTCTTACTGGGAATCAAAGCATCTTTCTTTTGCAGGGAGAATCACTCTTATCAATTCTGTTTTAATGAATATTATTTTATATTGGATGCAAAGAAATACCATTCTTCATGGTGTTATTAGCAAAATGCAGAAAGCTTTTAATAGATTTCTTTGGTTCTCTATTAGTCTTGATCACAGCATTCATTGGTGCAGTTGGAGTTACGTTTGTAAGACTTTCAAAGAGGGAGGTTTGAATATCAGAAATCTGGCTGATATTTAAACTCTACCTCTTGCAAGCTGTGGTTTCACTTCAGACACAACAACACTCTTTGGGCCAATATCATTCACAATATATATTGTAGGATCATTCATCCCTTGCAAGTTGGTGACAATAAGAAAGGTTTTATGGTTTGGAACATACTCATCAAGATCAAGCATCTTGATGAGCCTTATATCAGTTGGTATCTTGGGGATGGTTTGGTCGACTTTTGGTTAGATAAATGGTCCAACTCTAATCATCTTCTCTCTCTTGATAACTTCATCAATAAAAGTTGGTATACACCTGAAAAGTTTAATCAATACTGGCTAAATTATCAATGGAATTTATCGAGGATTGAAAACCTTTTTAATCACTCAGACCTGAAACGTATTAGTGATTGAATTATTCATCAAGGCAGCAAAGATCAAATCATTTGGAGTTTATCTCCTACTGGAAATTTTAGTCTCAAAGCCACTTGGGAATCTCTTTGCATGCATCATAATGAATCTAACTTGTTCTCTAATATTTGGAATGATCTAACTCCAAAAAAAACACGTATCCGTTCACTGGAAAATTATTAAAAACTTTATTCCCATTTATTCCGTTCTTATGAATAGACACATGGTTATTGTCTCCAAGTGTCAATTCTGTTTATATTGTGGAACTTCTAACCACATTTTCATTGCTTGTGAGATTTCTTGGACAACTTGGCTTTACTTTGCAGGTCACTTCAATATCCAAATCTTTAGGTGCATGACTATTAACCATATGACCAGGGCCTGGTTTTGGTCGATCAACAAGAAAAATCATGTGAGACATGTGATCTTTTTCTTAATTTACAGTGTGATTTGGAAGTTCAGGAATCGGTCTAAGTTCAAAAGTATCAAGGTGTCTTCCAACATGATTATCAATGAGGTGCGTAGAATCCTAAGCTACATGAACATTTCTGGTATTTTTAACTCTTCTGACTGGTCTAAGGATCTGAATGTGATCAAGGATTTTGGTTTCTTCAATCTTTGTCATGAGCTTAAAAAGAGACCTTCTATTCTCAAGTGGGATCATCCTAATGTTGGTCGATATAAGCTAAATACTGATGCATATGTGCATCAGAATGGTGAGGCTAGCGCTAGTATTATCATCAGAGACTATGGAGGTAATCTAATTCACGCTTCTGGTTTCCTTTATGGCAAACTCACGGCTTTAATGGTTAAGGCCCGAGCGTTAATGGATGGTTTGTTGATCTGCAATAAGAAGGGTTTGCACAATCTAGATATAGAGTCTCACTCTCTAATGCTTGTTAATTTTGTTAAGCTTGGCGGTCAAGGATCTGTTCCTTGGGCTCTTAACCCTACTTTAAACTGTTATAGAAAGCTCTTAACTCCTTCGATGGCCCTGAATCATATTTTCAGAGATCAAAATAGAGCAGCCGATTGGCTCGCTCATTGGACTTTAAATTTTAAAATGAGAAAAGATTATGATTTTACATCAGCTCCTGTTGATTTAAATTCTACTATTGTTCTTGAAAGTCTTGGTTTACCTTATATCAATAATGAATCATAGTTCTAACATTGTGCTCTCAAGCAGGATCTTCCTGACTCTTTTGTATTCTTTAAGATTTGTCGTATGCAGCAGTGATTTGTGGTATGCAGCAGCTCATCGGGGAAGGGAAAGCTTTGCGTTGAAGCTGGACAGTTACAAACTGGAGCTTGAAGTCGATCATCTTTGCTCTGTTTCATTCGATATTCCTGTTGCAATGGCTACCTCTTGCTAGTGAAATGTCTTGGAAGAGATGGTGTTTTTCTTTGCGAGTATAATGTTCTCATAAAGATACATGATTTTGTCCTGTCTTTTTTTTTATTTAGAATAAGCTAGAATTTCTTTTGTTCAGTTTTGGCACCTAAAGTTTAGGTCAAAATTTTTGTTCAAACTTTATCTCTTAATTCGATAAATAAGCTTTAATTAAAAAAATAAAGATAGAAAATAAATACACGAACGTCGAAACCAATAAAAAAACAATGGTTTTTTTTTCCGGAGAGAACCCGCAGCCGCTATTTAGAGTGCAATGAGTGCGCACAGGGTAAATCCTCAGTCTGACGCGATAGCCAGCAAACCAACGCCAGAAGGTAAACCACACAAGGTGACAGGCTCAGCCGAGAAAGAGTATGTAGAGGGACTTGAACTCATGACCTTTTGGTTATAAGAATGCCATACTCAACCAACTCGGCTAGCCCCTTGGAGGCTGGTTTTCTTTTATTTATTATTTCTATCCTGTGATAAATTAGATTTTTGAATATAATTGTAGGTGTGAAAACCCTATACTATATATTTTTATTATGATCTAACAGTTAGGGATGGCAATTTTTTTCGAACCCGCGGGTACTCGACCCAAGCCGATCTGATGGGATGGGTTATGGGTTTTAAAAAAATTCAGCAGATGGGTTGTGAGTTTGAAAATTTATACCCGCCGGGTTTGGGATGGGTTATGGCTTTAAGAAATTTCACACGGGTACCCAACCGAACCCGACCGACTAAATAATACCCCGCTAAATTAATATTATATAAAATAATAAATTATTTAATATTATTTATTAAACTTTAAAATAGATTTATTAATATTAGTATATGTATTGTGTAATACCAAAACCATCTAATATATACGGTATATTTTGAAAAATAGTATTTTATATTTAAATATTACATTTGATTTTTCAATTTCTTTCTTTTAAATATTTTTTTATTTTCAGCAAAACTGATACCGATAATCTCGTATAGATCTAATATTATTAATTAAATTAAAACAAATTAACATATACCAAAACCATATATTATTAATAACATAACAAAAAATACGAAATATTTCCTAATTAGAATCCGTATATTTTGAAAAATATCATTCTAGATTTTAATATTGGATTTGATTTTTGAATTTCCCTTAATAGTAATATTAATTAAATTTTAAAAACTATTTACTAACGTATATCAAACTCATATATTAATTATTAATAGATTACAAAATATTTATAAATATTGTTAAGATATCATATATTTTGAAAATATTATTTCTATATTTAAATATTAAATTTAATATTAACCTAAAAAAATATAGCTTCGATCGGTATCCGCGGATGGGTACCTGAACCCGGTAAGTTTAGGTGTGGGAAAAAATATTACTACAATTAAAAAAATCATGGACGGGATGGATCACAGATTTAGTTATACCCGCATCCATCCCATCCCCACCCATTGACATCCCTCCTAACCATTATCCCACCTTAAAAGCTCACTTTTTTTTTTTTTTTTTTTTTTTCTCCTCGGAGGGAACCCGCTCAGAGTGCAATTATATGTATGGTGGATAATTTACAACGTGGAGTCCATCGTGTTTCCTCAATGATTACGTGGTACATTAGCAGAAATTTCTAGATAATTTACTACTTAGGGTTCATTGTGTTTGGTCTTTTTCTGAAATCTATGTTTTCTGCTTTAAAATTTTAATTAGGGCTTCATGTTTTTCCACTTAACATTATCAGTTCATACCCTAATTAGGTTATTTTACTACAATAGTACAATGCCATTGATTTCTAAAAGATTAACAGAATCTAGAAACTTAGCTTGATATTCTCAACCGAAAAAGTACGTGTCTGAATTGATAGCCCTATGATTAAACTGATGACCTATAATTTTGATCTCAATCTCCTTTGTCTTCGCTAACAAACCCTCTCCTCTTCAAATCAATAATAGGGTTTTCAGTCAAACCATCACTCTTCCATACACTTCCCCATCATGAATTCCAAGCAAACCCTTCTCTCTAACGACGATCAACTATCCAACCCCATGACAGACCAAGACGAAGATGGCCATGACGATAACGATGGCGATTTCTTTGATTCCACCAGCGACGAAATAGACGAAGACGATTCTGTTTTACAATCTCACCATCCTCCTCACAATCGTCCCTTCAACCACTTGACTGAGTCCGATATTCTCGAGTCCATTAAAACCGATAGCCGAGTCTTATCCACCGTCCTTAATATCAATGAATTCGATGCGATCGTTTTGCTTCTTCACTGTAACTGGAGCGTTAGCAAAGTGCACGACGCTTGGTTTACCGACGAAGTCGAAATCCGTAAACGAGTCGGATTACACGAAGAACAGCTGAATATGAATAGTTCCGAATCCGATGATCATGAACAAATCGAAATCAACTGTAAAATCTGTTTTGATTCGCATCCTCGGAAGGACACGCGTTCGTTGAATTGCGGTCATCGATTCTGTAGAGATTGCTGGTCGACGTATATTAGCACCGCGATTGAAGACGGAGCGGCTTGCTTGTACCTGAAGTGCCCTGAGCCAAAGTGTGGTGCCGCCGTTAACCAGAGGGTGGTAAGTACAATCGCTACTCATGTAGAGATGAAAAAATACTATCAGATTCTTGCCTCTTCTTATGTAGAGGAAAATAACAAAAAAATCAAATGGTGTCCAGCTCCTGGTTGTGAATATGCTGTTAGTTTCGAATTAGATAGTGGATTAGGTAACGATGTTTCGTGTCTTTGTTCGCATAAGTTTTGCTGTAAATGCTTAGAGGAAGCTCACCGTCCCGTGGATTGCGAAACTGTAAAGAAATGGATTGGTAAGAGTGACTCGGAAGCTGACAACCTGACTTGGCTATTGGCTTACACAAAACCTTGTCCTCAATGTAAAAAGCCGATAGAGAAGAACAGTGGGTGTAATATAATGACTTGTAGGCCGCCCTGTTCTTTTAAGTTCTGCTGGTATTGTCTACAACCCTTAATGAAACATGATTACGGTTCATGTGGTAGATATAGGGAAACCCCAAATCAGGAACAAAAAGAGGCAAAAAAACATATGGATAGGTATACTCATTACTACGCGAGATTCGATAACAATAAAAGATCTATGAAAAAGGCCATGAAAGATTTACAAGCAGCCAAAACATTGAAGCGTAAGATTCATTCCTTACCTGAAGCTCTGGTCGGTTCCATAACCGATGCTTGGGAACAGGTTGTTCAATGCAGAAGAGTTTTACAATGGAGTTACGCTTACGGATATTACATACCAGAAGAGGAGAAAACCAAGAGGCAACTGTATGAGTTTTTGCAGATCGATGCGGAGTGGAGTCTCGAAAGACTTCACGAAGTTGTCGAGCACCAAGTGCAACAGTTTCTTGTCGCAGATGCTGCTGATCAAAGGGGTTTCAAAGCTTTCCGTTCCAAACTAGTTAGTTTAACTAATGTGACCAAGACTTATTTCGAGAACTTGGTTGCTGCATTTGAGAACGGGTTATCAGACGTGAGTAGTAGTAGTAGTTCTAGTTGCAATCAAAAGAAGCGCGGTAGAGAAGACGTGCGAATCTTCAATAGACGTGTAATTGACAGATTACCAGGGAAGTGGATTTGCTTATGCTGCACGTTTTATAATGATGATTCTGTTTCGCGTTGCCAAGTCTGTTTGAGTCCTGCTTTGACTATGCAATACGATCACTAAAGATCCCAAGAATCTTGAAACTTATTTATTTTAACAACTTAAAACTTTTTGCAGGTTTGATTATCTTTTTGTGCTATCTCTTAGCTTGTACTAGTTACCTTTTTTTCTCTTAGTTTGACTTTGATGTGCATACCTTGTCTTGCAAATTAATTTACAATGTAGGTTGTCGCTGCATTTTATTATGCGAGGAAGTTCTCATGTATGCATCCAAGATCGACCTGGATAAGGTCTGGATTGAAACCAATCCAGACGAATGAGTCAGTTCAGTTTGGCATTCTGTTTTAAACTATGGCTCTAAAAATTATCAGCAATTGATTTTACTCGGTATCCTAAAGCTTTAAAATTTAAATTTCTCAAGCTCGCAAGCAACCAATCCGGTTTAACTTAACCACCATTAATTTTGAGAAGATTTGACAATCTTAGACAAAAAAAATCCACCAACTTACTAAGCATACATTTTGATGGTGGTAAATAGTAAGGTCACGTCAAAAATATATGTCAAATTTAGATGGGTTCATGTAAAACTATCACCTATATCCTGCAATACAATACACAGATGGGATATACATAATCACGCTAACAATAATGATACATGCAAATCAATTTTGTATTGTACTCAATACTAATAACACTATTGATGAACTTATCATTATTATATAAATCACTTTTTTTTTAAATGTTATAAAAGGTATAATTATAATTTTATTATTACATTTTGAATATTATTATTATGATTTTAGTATAAATGTTATAATTATTGTAGTTATTTTATAAACTATAATCATGTTACAAGTTATATGATTATAATTTTTATTATTACATTTTGATATTTATTATTATGATTTGGTTAGAACGAAGTCATATATTAAGTTATAATTTTAAAATATTATAAGTTATGATTATAATTTTATTATTACAATTTCGTTAGTATTATTATGATTTTGTTGTTAATATTTTAAGTATTGGTTTTTTATAAAATAAAACCATATATTATAATTTTTTTGTATGATTATAATTTTATTATTATATATTTATACTTATTATTATAATTTGGTTATAAATATTACAAGTGTTGTTATTATTTTATAAACCAAAAACATGTCTTATAATGTTAAAATATTATAAGTTATAGGGTTATAATTGTATTAATACATTTTGATTATTCTCATGATTTGGTTATAAATATTACAAGTGTTGTTTTTTATATTATAGACGAAAATCATTAAAATATTATAAGTTATGTTATTATAATTTTGATATTACATTTTGATTATTAATATTATTATTATTTGGTTATAAATATTACTAGTTTTGTCACTATTTTATTAACCATAATTATATATTATAATTTTAAAGTATATAAAAAATATGATTATACTTTTCTTATTACACTTTGAATTTTACTAGGGTAAGATATAAAAATTACAAATGTTGTTATTATTTTATAACCAAAATCATATCTTATAATTTTAAAATATTAGAATGTTATTATTATTATAATTTTATTATTACATTTTGGTTATTATTATGATTTGGTTATAAATAGTACAAGTGTTCTTATTATTTTATGAACCAAATCATATCTTATAATTTTAACTAATACTAACTAATATCACAAAAAACAATATAACTAAAAACTAATACCAAATAATATCACGAATTAATAAACGATAACTTTAAACTCATACTAATTAATATCACCAATAAAAGAAAATTAAAGAAAATTGTTTTGTTTTGTTTTTTAAAATTAACCAAATAACAAATAATATAAACTAATATAGCAACCAAATAAGTGAATATATATATATATATATATATATATATATATATATATATATATATATATATATATATATATATATATATAAAGTTATTCATTCGTTACCACAATCAAATTTGATTGGTTTTATCAAATAAAGTTTTTGATCCAAAATAAAAGAGTAATTATTCGCAATGTAGAAATAAATAAACTAGAATCAATAACTAATGATTTAAGAGAACTCGTAAAAGAAGTAGAGAGAATTAGATTGGTAGTGAGAGGTGAGTGAATTGCGAATGTGTTTCTCCTCTATTATTAGAGGAAAAAAAATTAGATCGAATTCGGATATCGGAATTAAATCAACAAAACAAACGGCTAATTAGTAGCCGTTTTTTCAGTAACAATTATATTAATATATATAACTTTTATTTATATATATAAAAGTTATACAGTAGAAACTCCATAAATTAATACTCGATTATTTAATAAACTCTCCAAGATAATATTTTTGATCGGTCCCGACTTAGTTTCGCTAATATTATAAGATAATACATTTTTGATAATTTCTTTAGACCCATATAAAATATAAATTAATAATTCCTTATATGTAGCATATTACATAAATGATTTATGAAGGTTTGTTGAAAATGACTCAATTATCTTTTGGTTTTTGTTGAAATCAATTTCCCCTTGAATCTCGTCTCTAATTTTCCTTAACACGGTAAGAACTTCTGGTGTTGTTTTCTCGTAGCTCAACAAGAAATTGTTCAATGTGATTGTGGCTTTATGTGTGTATGATTTGTTTGTGTTAACTTATTTTGATCTTGTATTTATATATAAAATATTTTTAATGTCCATAAAGTGATAAATTGAACACACCAAGCATAATAAGGTGGAAGATTGAAGGTTTGTTTCAAATTGGGCCTTTCATTTGATATACATGCATTGTATACTGTACAATAATTAAGTGGAAGCTTGAAAGGTGTTTGTAAACTAAATATTTTACTATAAATTAATAAAATATTAATTAATATATAAATTAATAATTATTAATTTATCCATTAATTAATAACTCTTTTAATTAATAAATTTTGGTGGTCTATTATTTTATAGATTTTCTACTGTATATTTTTGTTTTAATAATTAGTAGCAATTTGTTTTATCTATATTTGTTTTTTATTTTATATATATAACTTAATTGTGACTTATAATAAACCTAAGTTATAATAATTTCTTTATTTATAATTACATGTTATTGCTTATTTATAATAGAAGGTCATTTATTATATATGTATTAAATTAAAATTATATACAAATATAATTTTTTTAATATATATATATATATATACACAATTTATCTTTGAAAGATAAATATAATTACAATAAATATTAAAGTAAATGTTATAGGTATTTTTTTAACAATATACATATCTTAATTATTGAAATCTAAATTAATTAACGCATACAAAATGTTATTTTATAATATTATAAGAAATAATTTAAATATATTATGTTTAAATATCTAATTAAAATTATATATCTAGTTAGATATTATAAATAGCTTTTTGTAATATTCGATAAATTATTTATAATATCTTAATATTAAAAATAATATCAAAATAATATTACAAGTATTTTGTTTACGATATACATATCTAAATTATTGAAATTCGATTTAATTAATGCATACAAATTATTTTTTAATAATTATATAAAAAATATTTTAAAAACATAATGTTTTAAGATAAAAATACAATTAGATATCTAGGTAAATATTATAAATAATATTTTTGGAATATTGAAAAAAATATCAATAATATCTAAATATAATTAAAAAAGATCACATAAATATCCTAAATATTCTGTTTATATTAAACATATCTTAATTATTGAAATTTGATTTAATCAACTCATACAAATTAGTTTTAAATAATCGTATAAAAAAATTGATAGAGAGTGACTTATATGGACCACCGAATGTGTATATCTTGCAACACATTAGAACACATAAGCAGTGGCACGCATAACACATTAGAACACATAAGCAGTGGCACTCATAACACATTAGAACACATAAGCAGTGGCACTCATAACACACGATACGTCAGACACACACGATACGTCAGACACGTACATTTAAAACTGTTAAATAGACCACACGCGACACGAAAAACACGCACACGGTTAAACGGTTTAAATCGGAACTTATGTTTCGTCATGATTTCCACCTCTATCTCAAACTATAATTATATAAATTTTTGGTGTCTCACGCTATAATTATATAATTAGGGGAAGACCATGGTACAAACACATTCTCTTTCCTTTATTTTTTATGATTTGAAATTATAAAGGTTCATATCTTTTAACTTTTAATTCGGGAAAAAATTTAAAAAAACTATTAGTTTTGTCTTTTTTAAGACAAGCAAAACTAGATCCTTTCATGATATATTTTGAATTAAAAAAAATTGCACTAGTTTTTTATTATGGGGTTTCACATCTATCATAGTTAGTCTGGTTTAACATCTATCATAGTTGGCCTCATTTCTCATGTATCATAATTGGTCTGGTTTCTCATCTAACATTTAGCATCTATGATAGTTAGCATCGTTTAACATCTATCATAGTTGGGCTGGTTTCTCATCTATCATAATTGGCTTAGTTTCTCATCTATCATAATTGGTTTGGTTTCTCATTTATCATAATTAGCTTGATTTCGCATCTAGCATCTAGCATCTATTATAGTTGGCGTCGTTTATCATCTATCATAATTAGCTTGTTTTCTCATCTATCATAGTTGGTCTGGTTTGGTTGATTTGGAAGTCTTAATCTTTGATGATCACGAACAAGTACTTGTGCGGTCTCGGATGAAGCAACTAAAGCCACCGTCCTTGTGGCCACCGTTGATTTCTTTCTCTCTTTATCGGTAGAGATTCTTTTATCCCCATTAGCCACTGCTTTGGTCATGATAATAATGGAACACGAATAAGATGAAGAAGAAGGAATAAAAGTATTCCAAGGATAATAAGCATGCGACAGCAATCTTGTACTACTTGTCATTTATTTCCTTTTTTATTGTTTCTGAAATTGGTTGGCCAGGCTTGTATGAGTGTTTTATATATATAATGTGCGCAGGTTGTTAAATGAAATATTAATGTAATAGTGATAGGGTTTACTTATTATTTATTTTCCAAAAATAGTCCTCTTATAACTTTTTCTGTCAAGTTGGCCTTCCTTTTCACCAATTTTATAGTGTACTACAATATAGAATTTGTTTATTGCTCGAACTTGACAAAAACAAACGTAGAGCGCGATTTGGAAAAGGTGATAATAATTGATGGGGGGCATGTAATGATTGACAGTTGTATAGGAGAAGAGAAGATTCGAAGCATTTATTTAGCCGTCCGTCTAGACTCGTAATCGCATGGGAAACGTTTATTCTTTCACTCTACTTTTCTTGGAGAGTTTGATTTTTGTTTTGGGCTGACCATCTCGCGTGTGGGTCCACATACATTTTGGGACGGACACGTGTCAGTCTGTTTCGTTACAGGACAAAACTCGCAAGTAGGGAAAAGGTGTTGTGGAACGTCAGTTTGGTAGGAAAATACAATCGATTTTCGGAGTCTAGTAGTTCTTCTATTGGAAATGATTTAACAATTGAAGCATCTCCGATCCCTTCTCCAACCGAGGTACCATCCGAAGAACCTTATTTAATTCCTTCATCAATTAAGTGTTTGCTACAATCGATGATCGAGATATTATCAAGCGCTTTCAAAGCATGAGTAAGAGAAGAATGCAATTAGTTTAGACTAGAAATATATTTTCATTTTTAGTTGTAATAGTATATTAATTTATTTTGACTATATAATACGCAGACTTTTTTAGTTCAATGATATTTTTGGCACACTCTGAATTCCAATCTTGGATCCGCCCCTCAGTCTAAAGAATATCGAACTAAGCCAACTTTCGTTGTTTTACAACTTAGTCTACCTGCCTTAAACGTGGAACTGGCTTCTCTAGTTAATATATATATAATTCAGTGTCACAACTTAACATCGTTTTTACGATTTAACGTGGAACTGGCTTCCTGGTTTTTTTTATAACTTAATATATATTAGTGTAAGTTAAGAAAGTAAAATACGAGTATTATTAATAACACAATAAAATAAAAAATATTAATTTAGTATAACAAAATTATATATATATATATAGTAGAAATTCTATAAAATAATATATTTGAGAACCACCAAAATTTATTAATAAAAACATTTATTAATTAATCGATAAATTAATAATTATTAATTTATATATTAATTGATATTTTATTAATTTATAGTAAAATACTTAGTTTACAAGCACCTTACAAGTTTCCACTTAATTATTGTACAGTATACAATGCATTTATATAAAAAAGGGCCCAATTTGAAAGAAATCTTCAATCTTCAACCTTATTAAGCTTCTTGTGTTCAATGTATCACTTTATGGACATTAAAAATATTTTATATATAAATACAAGATCAAAAATAGGTTAACACAAACAAATCATACACACAGCATGGCTTCCCAGAAGAAAATGTAGTTGCACAGTTGTTGACTGATGAAGAAATTATTAAAAGTGTTATTGGAATTAATAAAGATGATATTGATGAAGAAGATGATGGAAGTTCTACAATGGATCCCTATTCGCGAAACGAAGCTATTAAAACGGCAATCACAATGAACAATTTCTTGTTGAGCTATGAGAAAACAACACTAGAAGTTCTTACCATGCTAAGAAAAATTAGAAACGAGATTCAAGGGGATATTGATTTCAACAAAAAAACAAAAGACAATTGAGTCATTTTTCAAGAAACCTTCATAAATCATTCATGTAATATGCTACATATAAGGAATTATTAATTTATATTTTATATGGGGTCTAAAGAAATTATCAAAAATATATTATCTTATAATTTTAGCGAATTATTAATTTAGCACCCGATTCTCGAGTCAGGACCGGCCAAAAATATTATCTTAGAGAGTTTATTAAATAATCGAGTATTAATTTATCGACTTTCTAATGTAGTAGGCTATTTATCGTATTTTTTTTTTTAATTTTGTTTTTTTACAAGTTTAATTTTGGTGGCACGTAGTATAGTTATTGGCCGATCCAGAACTAATGTAAGAGTATGCTAACAAAATTAATAGTAAAAATATATTTATATTTTAATTTTCATATAAAATGAATATTTATTTATATTCCAAACGCAAAAGTATTTTCTGATTGCTCATTGCTGGAAAATGCTTAATAATATCTTGATCATTTGGATTATACTTCAGAATTTTCCAAATATCCATTTTTTGAATATGTTATTTGAAAATGATGGGCACTTGATGAATGAGTATAAATAGGTTTTTCGGATGGTCCATCATTTGATTCATTTCCGATAATAAAAGTATTAGACTCTGGAAATTGAGAGGTAGTCATAAAAAAATTGCACAACATTCTCTAAACAAATCAAACTAAATCATCTATTAAAATCTCCACAAACAAAACAAAATTAGTAACCAAATCATTTGAAAAAGTAAATAAAATTAGTTAAAAAATACATGTTATTATCTAAACTTTAATTTTATCATAACATCTTATTATTTGAATATAAATGAACTTAATACAATTAATGATTACCCAACTACATAATTGTAATGGAATTGAAGGAATCTAAACTATTGAAAAAAAATGATTTGGGGATTTATAAGGTTTGAACTATACTAACCATTTTTAAAAAATATAAAGTATGCCATGGCATATTCGACTACCCTCTAAATTCGTCCATGAGTCAAACAAAACGGTAAAAAAAATAAACTCTAAAAATAAAATTAAAAAATAATATTTTTATTTATTAATCATTGTTAAAATGAAAATATAGATATAAATATATTGTAAAGGTAAACACTATCTTATTCAAAACGAAATTTCATCTTTAATTAATCAATTCAATTTGAAATATTAATTTAAAATAATATTGATATGCATAATATTATGAATAAATAATTAAATGTTTGTATTTTTATCTAATTTGTATCAATTTAAATAATACCTTAATAGGTTTGTTTTATATAGGATAATTTATTCATATCTTTATAATAGTCGTTTTTTTTTAAATTACCATGACTAAAACCCATAAGTAATTTAGATTATTTGAGATACTTGTTTTTTTTTACTAAAACGGGTGAAACTTGATTATATTTTTATTTTAGATACTGAAGGTTCTTGTCTAATTAATACATGCTGAGAAGAACTACTGAACCAATTACGATTAGACTCGTAAGAGTCTCGAAGTCTGTTATTTTTATGTTTGTCTCATTAAAATATATTTTTTAGTCAAACCTTCTTTAATTAAAAAAAATGTTTATTTAAGCGAATGGATTAATGTACACTTATAAGTAACATTATCCTATTTTTATTTTCTTGTAGTCGGTAGTCTCATAAGTATTAATTTTATTTAGTTTTAAAAATTATCTAACATTAAAAAGATTTATTTTAAGTCAATTGGTTAAGATTATTCTGTAAGAACTTCCTTGAATTGTCTCTACGTATATAATAGTAGTTTCCATATTCATTGAAATTTGCTACTTGGCAAAAGTTTTATAATTTAGCGTGGAGTGGAAATAAAAAAACAAAAATAATTAGAGGGCTAAAAATAAAAAACTGCATTAGATAGAGAGTAATGTTCCACCATGTCTTAGACGTGTCTTTGGTTTAAAATCCACTTGCAGGCGCTTGCTCATTTTTTCTATCAGTAATTCTTTATCGTAACCATTTATCTACAAAACAATCTGAATGGTTAGTTTAAAAAATATATAGGGTGAGTATGAACTCATGTTTTAATATAAATAAATATGTTTTCAATTTTTGCACTTTTTCAGGAAACCTTCTACTGAAACGCTTTAAAACTTTCAGTGTAGTTCTGATTTTTTCATCTCATACCTTCAAAGCTTTATGTTTTTGTTTCTTTTTGCACTCACCTTAGGAAGTCTAGTGTGATATATTAATATTTTTTTATTTTCTCTAAAATTACGAAAGAAAAAGTATTTCATACACCATTGATCATGAGGGTGACGACTCAGGTAGTGAAAAGCAGAGCTCAAGTGCTCTTTATGAGGCTTATTCTTCAGGTAGATTTGAGGAGTTTTTGGATTCAAGTTCTCCTCACATGAAATTTTGTTTGGAAAAAACCTTTGAGGTTGCTCAAATATCGGTTGTACCTCTTAACATTTATCATGTTTATAAGACTCTCAATTTCCTCAATGAGGTTGCACCTCTGATTCTTCTATATTAACGGTTTAAAAAAGAAGTTGATAAGAGTTTTATCTCGCTTTTATGAGGAATTTACTGAGCTGTGAGCATGTATGAGTACGAGTATGTTTATATTAACAAGAAATATTATTATCAAAAGAAAATAGATTGGAAGATTCTTGGTAATGTTAGTATTCGGTTTCCTATAGAGAAGAAAACCTTTTTGGAATATCAGGCTCATAAAGTTATATTTTTTATATTTTTTTTACAATTGAGTCTATGGTCGATACTTATTATATTATTTGTAGAAATTTAGATTTGTTTGAATCATTTTGTGTCAAACATTTGGAGTATTCTATTGGCAGCTATCGCATATGTAAAAAATATTTGTCTTTTATTATAGATAATATTGTAAAGATTCTTGAAAATTTTCATAATTGTAATAACATATGTAAAAAAGATTTTTCTTTTATCTCGAGAAACTGGGAGATGATTCAATGTTGAATTTAAAATCATTTGATGGGTTTGCAGCAAGTCGTGCACTTCCCCAAATTAAAACAGTTTGTAATTTCATAGATAGAACTCATGAGTTCCATGCAGAAAGAACTCTAGCAGACACGTTTGTTTATTAGAGATGTCATAAAAAGGTTTTATCTACTTTGGACCCTCATGTAACTACAAATTATCTAATTCATGTGAACATTCTTATGGATCTAATAGTTGTTAATGTTGACACGCCTGGGACTTTATCATTTCCAAGAGCTCTTGCTTTTTTTGGACCAGGTATCATATTGATCAATCGATTTGTTTCTTTGGCCTACAAAATGAAGCTACCCATCAACCTTTCTGATGTAGTTGCGCAAGCCCTTGGTCATATGGAATTTTTGGACAAACAAAAACTGGTTTTATTTGGAGCTCGGTTATCCGAATTAGGCATTGCAGCCACTCAAATCGAACTCTTCGAGAAGCTTAACAATTTTCGAAAGCATCACGAGGACATAGCATGGTGATGCAGTTCAGGCCCAAAAATCTATCGTTTAGGCTGTTTTTTGTTGTTTTCGTTTTCTACAATTTTTATTTTTATTAGATTTAATTAAAATACTTAACCAGCTCCAATCATTTTGAAATGGGGTAGGGGTTTATTTCATTTCGTGAGGAACAATCTGTAATTTTAATGTATGGTTTCGAGCACTTCTATAAAAAACTCTCAAACCCTATTTTTACCGTCATAACTTTTAGAATAAAATTTGAGTTTTTCTCTAAGTCTCTTATACTCTAATCTAGGGTTTAGGGTTTATTTATTCTCTATTTCATCTTCTTCTCTTTATGTTTGCAATTGTCTGTTCTATCTCTTAAATCACCTCCACCACTTTCAATAATAAAGTTTGTTAAAAGACAGATGAACTTAGAAGTGAAGGTAAGCTTATGTCACTAAGTTATTACTATTTTGTATGTTTGTATACTTATGATTGTTTCACTTTTTTACATCGTTTTTCAAAATATGCTTGATGTATTTATGATGTTGTACCAAGATTGTGAGAATTCAACTTCTTAAATTCTTGATCTTTGGCCACTACTGAAGGGTATTACATATCATTTTAAAGATGATTAAAAATTGAAGGTTGTACTCCAAAATAAAGTTGAAGGTAAGGAGAAATTGAATGTTTAAATTCAAAAAAAAGGTTGAAATTGAGTGAACTTGAAAAAAGAGCTTCAGACTAGGTTTGAACCCGGAAGGAAGTTAAATTCTATACTTTGAGACCAAAATTACGGTTGAGATTAAGCTATGATCAAAGATTTTGGCTAAGGAATTGTTGGTAACTCAACTCAATGATAAATTGAACACCACATAAATAAAACTTGTATATGTTGTTAGATTTTAAGTCTCGGTTAAGAACATACAATTTGTTCAGACTCTAGCATTATCTTTGTGTCATAATAATATGAAGATTTGATTGCCACATTACATGTAGAATATAAGCTTTAGGCAACTGAGTAGAATGAACATAATGATTTTATATAAGATATTATATCTGAATGGGAGGGAACTCTGGGAGTATCTTGATAAAGCATTCGAGCTTTAAAATATATTAGAAGCCACACTTACCGTTGAATGTTTGTAATATCTGCAGCTTGAGACAAAGTTTTAAGTGGTATGTTCGCGATTGCGCATGATGTAGTCTTAAACACCAAAGTAGAGTTGATACTTTCCATTCACAATGAATTTCTTAGAATACAGTTAATTTTTTCGGTATTATGTGCCAAAGGAAACAGGCCATAAACTTGTGGATGAGATAACTCTCCAAATCGAGAGCCCTTTACGACTTCAGTAAAAGAATGTATAATATTTTATATATGTTGCATGAGGCTGAAAATCAAAAGTTTGAATGCACTTGTAATGATGAAGATGTTTCTTCCCAATCCATCTTCGTTCGAAATAGACCTGTGTAACCAGACTATAGATTATGTTCACGCAACATAAGCACATGTTAGTCTTCTTTAGATTTCTTTTGTTTTTTAATTCTTACATTATATAAGCCTAATGAATTTTTATGAACAAATTCCCCAATGGTTGAAGAAAAATTTAAAGGAACTTGTGGTTATTTTTCCTTGGTTGGAAATAAAAAATATTTGATTAGTTATTTTTGTATGACATGGCTTATGATTTACTTATTTTTTATATCTTATAAGGGTCGATGTTTTTATTTATAATTATAACAAAGCACTTTATCCTTTAGTATTATGTTGTTCCAATTGGAGTATTCAATTCTAAAGGTGGAGACTTACTTAAGGAACACATGAGCTCTTTATTTAGAATATATCTAGATTTTGTTTGTTTTTTTATATGAAGGATTCATGAGTCCCTTTAGTGCCAATGATTACTTTTGAGATCATATGAATCTTACACCTAAGTTTAGAGGTACTTAGACCCCCTAAAGAGTTGATGACCACTTTTGGAATCATCTCATACTTGCCTCTCTCTTTTTATAAACGGTACTTAGACTCATTCAAATATTAAATTCTACTTTTGAAATCATCCTATACTTACCTTTTTTATGGAATCATAAACTTCTGAAATTTTTGTAAATGAGAAAACATATATTATCAATTTTGGATGCCTCCTCAAAATATTCTCATTCCCTCGAAGTAAGAAATAATACATCCTAAATAAGATTTAATAAAATAGTTTTGCATAATAAAAATAGTAGATGAGTCTTATTAATAGTGATAAAGCTTAAAATGATTTATACTTTATGGATGTCGAAGTAGATATATTTGATCATCTTACAAACAATTTGTATGTTCTCGGCATAACCTTTTATTCTATTATGTATGATCTTTACCAATTGGGGCATAGCGTGCCAAAACTTATATCTTTTATATATATGAATACTCTTCTAAGGATTTTTTTTCTTCTTACTCAAAGTTTTGGAATCGAACTTTTGAGTTATATTTATTCATTCGCAAGGTTTTGTCGTGTTCATATCGTAGATAAGATTTTATTATTTTTATTCAATGATATCAAGTTTGGACCTCCTTACTTCTGAGTTATTTTCCTCTTCATAATTTGATATTTTGTAGGAAGGCGTACCAGTTTTGGTTGGTATGATTGTTTTTATTTCATACCTCAAATTAAAAGACGTTTCAGTTGTTATTCTTCTTAGGTTGCTTATAGAAGACCAAAAAAGTTCTTGTAGGACTTTAGGTCAACTTCATGCTTTTCCTTCTAACTTTTTTTGTATTATACTTTTTACTTTTTTGTTGGTAACCTCAACTTGACTATTGGCATGTGGATGAAATGAAGAAGAGAAACCATATTTTATACCTTTTATTGATCAAAACTAAGTGAGTCATTTATTTAAGAATAAAGTTTTATTATCTATTGTGATGACTATTGGTATCTCATATATGTAACAAATGTTTGATTTAAAGAAATTTATAAAGTTCTTGTATGTGATGTTCACAAGTGTTTATGCCTCTACCTACTTGGAAAAATAGTTTACTGTTACTAATAAACGTTTCTTTCCACCTGAAGCCTTTATTAGGGGACCTACAATATCAAAGCCCCATCTATCAATAGGAATAACCTCTGATATGGTTTCTAGCAAAACAGTTGGAACCTACAATATCAATGTCTTATCTATAAATAGGAATAAGCTCTGATATGGTTACTAGCAAAGCGACTAGGATTTGTATGGAGTTAGAGAAGCGGTTTCAAGTAATATAATGCAATACTTTTTCATTTTGCATCTTCCATAATTTTTTGTCAATAGTATTCTTCGAGAAAAATAATTATATGGAATGTTTTATGGCCATAGTAAGTAGTTCTTTCTCCATTATGGAGATCTTCTATTATAAAAATTGTTTTATATGGGACGAGACATCTGAGATAGGGTTTAGTAATCCTTCTTTTGTATAAATTATTGGAAATCTAGACATACTAACTGATTTAATTTTGATGCACCTAGTCTCTGCCCTATTGTTATGAAATATTCCTTCCAATAAGTATTTCTTGATAAATTTTCTCAAATATTCTTCTTCTTCTTCACTCCCTCTATTACCATGAATCACAAATCCGAGATGGTTTGATAAGAATTGGTTTGGTAGAGTGGTTGATGCTTTTTCTTGTAGGATTACCCATAGTGCTGAACTTGGACATGTTGAAGTTGTCATAGTATCAACTATGGTATTTTTGTATCTTGGGAATTGTTCAAAAACGAATTGGTTAAACAAGTATATATGGCGTCGAAGCTCCTTTAGCTATTGAATGAATTCTCTTTTTAAGCTTCAGCTTAGACTATAGCCTATTGTACCACTAGCTGATATTATGTGAAGAGATTTACCCTTTTTACTCCATAAATGTTTGCTAACAGAAGTCTTACTATTATAACCTCATAATTTGTCTTATTTTTAGAACTAGAGGAACCAAATTTGATGGATTGAGTAAAGATGTCCCATGTTGAAGAAGTTAGCTTAAATCCTAATTCGGAGCCTATATTGTTACTTTCTTTATCCGTTTGGACTTACCTTCTATATTAACTTTTATGCAAAGTGTTTGCTCACTCGTATCCTTCTCAAAGCCCATAGAGAGAAGATATGAGTCTATTATGCTAAACAAAGCTGGTGGGGCTTGCTTGAGTCCATATAAAGCCTTGTAGAGCTTATATACTTTATTATCTTCATTTTTTTCTCATATCCTCTTGGCTGATCTACATATACTTCTTCTATTAGTTTTCTTTAAATAAATTCCGATTTCACGTCCATCTTATAGATAATCCACCCTCTGAGCTGCGAGAGCTAAGATAATTCTTAGAGTGTCCATACGAGCTACATGAGCATATACCTATTCGTAATCAATCCTGTATTTTTGTACATACCCTTTGGCGACCAAGCGAGCCTTGTACTTCTCTATCTCTCCATGTTGGTTCGATTTAGTTTTGTAAACCCATTTGACTCTTATGCTTTTCGCTCCTTTGGGCAGGTGAGTTAGAACCCATGTACCATTCTTCTCAATAGAACTAATCTCAGATTCTATAGCCTTTCTCTATTTTTCAATGTCTGCTGCCTTATCATAGGTCACAGGATCTAAGCTAACAAACATGAGAAACAAGTCAGATTCTACAGCAAACAATGAAGATTGTTCTTCCTCATCCTCACTTCTGACTATGTTAGTTACATAATCACTCATCCAAGCTGGTGGTTTTCTTATATGAGCTTGTACAACTGAAGTTACTGTGATTGGAGCAGTGACTGCGGCATCGATAATAGGAACAACAGCTGCGGTAGGAGAGACCGCACCAGAAACCTTAGTTTTGTCATCTTTAAGAACCTCTTCTACTCGTCCATCTAGATTTACATCGGTTTCTCACTCTAAATCTAGACTAATTTTCTCCTCACAAGTTGCAACCCAATTCCACTTCTTATTTTCTTCCAAAACAACATTTTTACTCAGTATGATTATTTTGCTCACTGGATCATAAAATCTATATCCCTCTGTACTCATTCCGAATAAAACACAACTTCAGCTTTTGTCTCCAAGTTGTTCGACGAGCATCGGGCATATAGGCATGTGCAACGCATCCAAATACCGTAAATATTCTGCAGAAGGTTTTAAACCACTCCAAGCTTCCTCCGGAGTTATGTCTTTTAACGAGCGTGTTCGAGACCAATTAAGAAGATAAAATGTCCAGCTCACTGCTTCTGGCCAAAACTTCTTTGGAATATCTTTCTCTACTAATAAACTCCTCACCATGTTCATCACAGTTCTATTCTTCTTCTCGGCGATGCCATTTTATTGTGGCGTGTAAGCTGTCGTAAGTTGTCTCTTGATCCCAGTCTCTTTACAAAACTCGTTGAACTCATTTGAGGTAAACTCACCACCACGATCTGTTTTAAAACACTTAATAGACAAAACAGATTCCTTTTCTACACTACTTTTAAAATACTTGAAGACTGAAAAAGCATCAACTTTGTAAGCTAGAAATTGTACCCATGTTTTTTTTACAAAAAGCATCTATAAAGCAAATAAAGTACCTTTTTCCACCATTCGAAATTGGACCACATATATCTGAGTACACTAGTTCTAATTTTTTTTAGGCTCTCCACGAAGATTTCATTGGAATAACATCTCTCTGTTGTTTTCCATTCAGACAGCAAGTCTCGGCATTGCTCTCATCATTTATTTGTTGCTCAAAACCTTTAATTATGTGTAGTTGAGATGTCTGTATCTTCTATACCAAAGCTGAGACTGATCTTGGACATCATTTTTTAAACACATCTCTGAATTTCTTGATAGTCTGCTTGATATGATTATAAACATCATGTTTAATGTCATCTTACTCTCTATGATGAGACCTTTTGTAGGATGATAGATTCTGCATTGATTTGATTTGATTAACACATCCAAACCTCTCTCTTGAAGCTGACCAATACTAAGAAGGTTGTTTTTCAGATCAAGTACATAGAAGAAATTTTGTACCACATGATGGATTCCTCTAAAACACATTCTTACGCTTCTTTTTCCAGCTACTTCCAGCTCTATATGATTTCCCAACATAACGGTCCTTCTAAAACCTTCTTCTATTTCAGTGAACAAACTTGAATCACTACACATGTGATTGCTGCAACCTGAGTCTAAAAAGCATATACCTTCTTTCTTATCTTATGTATTTTCAATATAGTCCATAAGAAACATCTCTCTAATTTCTTGTTTCTCTACATAATTTACTTGATTTGCTGATTTGGGAAACTTATATTGATAATGTCTTAACTGATGACATGTATAGCATTCGATAGTTGCTTTGCTGTAGGACTGTCGACCTCTGTCTCTGCCTTAATATCGTCATTTTCTCCATATCGTCCTCTTTCCCTCCCGCTGTATCCTTCGTATATTGAGACTGCAAGTGCTTGTTCTTCATCTCCCTTTTTTTGAATTTTTATTCATGTACAAGAAGTGAACTTTGTATGGCATCAACAGAGATTGAATCAACGTATTTTTCTTCTTCAATGGAGTAAACAACATAATTGAATTTTTTAGTGAGAGTTCTCAATATTTTCTCTACAATCTTGACATCAGTCATATTTTCTCCTAAATTTCTCATGTCATTTGGAATTACCATTACCCGACCAAAGTAATCCTTAATTGAATCACCTTGCTTCATCGTAAAGATCTCGAACTCTCTTCTTAGGCGATTTAGCTACGCTCGTTGTACTCGAACATTTCATTGACACTTTATTTTCATTGAATCCCTTAGTTGCTTCGAGGTCTCCTTCTGGGTTATCGTCTTCAGAATCGTTTTGTCCAAGGATTGGAACAAATAATTCTTAGCTTTGAGATCTTTTAACTGCATCTCCTCCAGCGTCTTCTGATTTTGTGAAGTCAAGACATCACCTATACCTGGTTGTGAGAATCTGAATTCAACAACCGTCCAATATTCCATCGAACGAAATAGATTTTCCATGAGCATGCTCCAGTGATCATAATCTCCGTAAAATCTAGGGATTGCAGGTTGGGAGAAACTGCTACTTCCTTCTGATCCTATTTCTTTACTCTTCATGTTTTCCTGATCTTCACTCTGATACCAAATGTTATATTCTAACAATCAATTAAGGGAAAAATATATTCTAAAAGATAAAATAGACGGCTTATATAGCCTTACAAGAAAGAGCTAGTGCTGAAACAAATAACTGAAATAAAACTTCCAAGTCCCATAAAGTTTAGGCACTAACTCAACATATCATTGAGAGCTCAAAAAATAAAGCAAGTCAAAAAAGGCTTTTTGCGTACAAACCTCCATCTTTTTAGTTTATCAGATGCGTTTGATTCCTCGATTTCATTCTTCATAACCTGAAATAAGGAATCGATCAAATACAGTCATTCTTTGGTTCTTGTTCTTGTTCATCGTGAGAAAATTCAATGATGAAAGACTCTTGTTTTGTTTCTGGGTTTTCCTTTAGTTTTACATGCATCTATAAAAAAAATATTTTTATCATGTATGTATCGAAGATTGATATGGAATGATAGATATAGTTATAGAGTTAATATGTGTATAAAAGCTGGAATATTTGAAAGTTAAATAGGCACATTAGAGGACTGAGCAAGCTTACGAAAGAGCATGTAGGTTGCTGGAATAGAAAGTAAGAGAAGGAAACAAAAATTGAGTAATTTGGAAAATAAAGTAAGCGAATTTGTACCACCATTATTGTTAGATATTTTAGTGTAATTGGATCGACTAGTCAACCAATTTAATCATGATACATTGTCGAGCAATTCGTAGAGTGCGGAGTGCGCGCTTGTTAGATTATATCATGATTAACAGGGTCAAGGGGCGAAGCCCCTGGCTGAGGTCGAACTAACCTGTTGCAAGTCAACAGAATTTCAAATTTTAAAAATTTGAACGTTTATTCAAAAGTGGAGTGATATCATGATTAACAGGGTAAAGGGGAAAAACCCCTGGCTGAGGTCAAACTGGTCTGTTGCAAGTCAACAGAATTTCAAATTTCAAGTTATGGTTTTTTAATTCAAAATTTAAATCTCGTTTTATTTCATGGACCATAACTACCCTAACTGCCAAACTTGTTTTATTAGTCGAAATACATATAACAGTGGGTTTTGCTGGTAAGAGAAGAGCAAAAACGGTATTCCATTTTCTCTGTTCAAAAGATAGACACCTCTGATTTATCCCATTGGTCGTTTTTGGAGAACCCCAAAAATAATTTCAATTAGAAATTGTTTATAAGACTTCAGAGAATTATCCTGAAATTAAACATTATTTTCTACAACTATATGAGATCTAACGTGATGATCGGTGCATCCCCCAAAATAAAATATGATTGTCACTATTGAATAAGAGTCAAAAGGTAAATGCCGACCTAGTTCATTTAATTAATTAAATTTCAACTGTTTGGATAAAAAATAAAAATATCTAAATATATAGTAAATTAGTAAAAGTAAATAGGTAAGTTAGTAAAAATTAAATGGTAAGTATTTAAGTTAAATAGAAAAATGTTAAAGTAAAAGTAAAATGGTAAAAAAATTAAATAGAGTTGTATTTTTAACATGAAATACAAAATTACTATATTTGTAATAAAACAACGGTGAAGCTATACATACCCAAAACTAATCTATCTATACCAAAAAAAATCTTTAACCCAGATTTGACTTCTTGCTACCAAATTTATCCTCAAACTTTATTTAATTACCGAAGTACCATTAATGAAGGAAAAAAACTAAATGTATCCTAAGTTCACCCAAAGTCTAAAACAACCTAATTTACTAACCTCACCCATAAAAACATTTTTATTTAGTAGATTAAACCTCATATTATTACAAATTTTTGAAATTCTTGAAAATCTTGTTAAACATTCAAAGATCTCCAAGAACATTCAAACTCTCTTAAAAATATTTCAACTTCTTCTCACAAAAACACAAAGTTAAACATTCAAAAATAGGTGTTTTAAAAAACTTCAAAAAAAATTTAAATCTTCAACACATAAATAATTAACACATAAAATATGTTAAAACTTCAACAATATTTTGTAAAAACAATTTTCTGGAACACTATTTTTTTAATTTATAAGTTTTTTTTTAATAAATAAAGCACTTATAGGTGTAGGTATTACGCACCGATGGGGTTCCTCGATGCATCTATCGGTCCGACCATTTTCCAGGCGATTTCAACGAGAAAAATAGCTGAAATCATCCTTCAAACACCACCAAAATCTACCCTAAACCCCTACTTGAACCTAATTTCGAAACCCTAAATCTAACTCATCAAATTCACGCAAAAATCAATCCAAGTCAATAATATTCAACCTAAAATAACCAACAATCAATATCATAAAAATTAAAAAGAGGAAAAGTGAGAGAGAAGTGAGGGTTATGGAGAAGTGTTTTTGAGAGTATGGTCGAGGTGGTTTAGTAGAAAAAACTCCTTAAATATATTTTGGTCCGAAAAATGTGCACTTATACCAAATGTGGATAAACTCAAAATTGATAAACAGATTGGTTTTGGATACGCAGAATCTGACCTAATAAAAAATGATAAATGAAATATATACATTATATATGCCCGACACAGCGGTACCAACATCTCGATATGAAAAACATTTATACATGTCTCACACGGCGGTACTAACATTCCGATATAAAAATTGTTATACATGTCCAACACAGTCTACCAACATCCCGATATGAAAATTCGTTAGTTGAAATTGGATTTGTTTTTACTTGTGCATGTTTAAGATGTTGTATAAAACTTTGAAATTTTTATTAGTTTATATCCAATATATCAACTTTAAGAGAAGAGATAGTTGTCAATTAAAATAATAACAAAACAAAAACAGTTCGATTATCTTGAATTACATACTTATATTCTTTTTAAAAAGATATTCTATTTATTTTCATAAACCTTCTAGATAGACTAATATATAAAAATTATATGAACTTTTTATTGTTTATAATTCCGAACTCAAATCAGTTTACACGTAATTGGTTCCAGGTTCAAGCTAACAAAGTAAGAGATGATTTAGATATATTTGAATCATGCTCAAAGTTTAATGATGCCTAACAAGTGAGGCCTTGATAATACTTATATTTATACATTTGATGTCTCAACAAAGCCTAAATATACACAGACGAACCATTCAATCAGTTACATTTTACTCAACCAAATCAGAACCATACTATCGTAAAAATAGATAAAGATATTATTCATTCATTCGTCATATATCCCATTGTTACAATAATTAGGGTCAGATATGACATACATAATTTTTGTATCAAATTGATACACACCACTATTAGAAAAATACTTAAACTTGTCACTGAGTTCAAAAATAAAAAAACATGTATAATAGTACAAAACGTTATTTATGAATAATATGAATAATGCTAACAATTCATTGGTAAGATCTGTTTGCAAATATATTCTTCAATATATTTTTATAATTTATATCGCTTTGTATGCACCTAAGTTTTTACTTGGTATCTTTTACTTTGATGCATGTGATACATGTCTGCATAATATGAATAATCAAGTGGCCTTGTTAGTGTTTCAACAACTAACTTGTAAATATAGTCCTTCGAGGTATGTTATGAATATTTGTGCCAAAACTATTCTTATTTTTCATCTTTAAAATATGATTTTTCTGTCGATTATTTAATTTATAGATAACTGGTCATTTGATTTTAAAACGTATCATATTGATTTTATAGCTTCTCAATATATGAACTATTAGTCACTCGATTTATTTATACCGTATAGCCGTAAAAATATTCAAAAGTGGATATTCGGTCTCCCGTACAGTAAAAAAAGATGGACCATGTTGTCCACATTTTGACAAATCATGGGACCTCTGTGGTATGTTTTGATTCCGGAGGATAAAAAGTTTAGAAAGTGGATAGTCTGGAAACTAATACAGTACGTTTGAAAATCGGGGGACCAATTGTCTAAAAAATTGATAGTCAGATGACCAATTGCATTTCAAAATATTATTTGTTTTAGGTTTCAATTTATCCAACTTATGGTACATTAATATGTGTAACGTTATTACAAAATATACTTATATGTACTTTACACAAATTATCCAATGTAAATCCTCTTAGTTACGTTAGTTCTCACTCGTTGTAATGATGTTTTAGCATCACTTAATTTTGGATAAATTAATGTACCTTTAAATATAGATAAAGTATGATATTTACAGTTGTATCAATCCACCAAATGTCTTTAAAACTGATTAAAACATTTTCCATGCCAAAAAAGTGAGAACGGCCTTTGAAGTTGAGCCAAGTTTGAAGTTTTTTACGAACATTATGAATTTATCCTGAATTTGTTATTGAAGAAATTGAATATTTGTTTTAAGTATTTTTAAACTATCTTAAGAGTTAAGACCTGAATTATCTATTTTAATTATTTGTATTGTATGTAGAGATTATTTTAAACCTAAATAGAACATTTTTATGGAAGAAAAATGAAAGAGAGATACATAACTTTAAGTTAAAAAGTTGGCGCCAAAGAGGAGCGCTAAAACTAAATTAAAATTTATTTGCATAATTGAAAAATCTTCTTAAACTGAAGCCATATTCGATATTTTCTTCCTTTATCTCTTATACTTTTCTTTCTTTATATTTTAGATAATTCACCATATTATAAGCTTAAGCCAACAAGAATCAGAGCAAGCAAAAGCTTTTGATTTCAGATTCAGTTTTCATACTGCTCGAATAGCTACCACCAAATCAACGAGATGAAGATATGGATAAAAGGAAATGGCATTTATTGTTTGTTAAAATGCTTCAAAGAGATCAAAAAAATGAGACCGAGGTACCACCAATACTAATAGGTGAAATAGTAAGCATCTACAAGCTTGGAGAGGAATAGAGCACCAACATCAAAGAAGTACATCTCAGGTATTATGATAAACCAATATTTATGCAACTGAAAATCTAAAATTTGTATTCTAAAGATGCTAGTATGGAAAAATTCCTGCTAATCGGAATAAAATTGAAATCTACAATAGCCTTAGTTACAGACTATCAAGACAATAGATTCTAAGAAAAATTGAAAACCTAAGACGTAGTTAGTAAGATTGAAAGCTAATGAAAAGTTAGTGATTGTTACTTATGTAGCCAAGACCCAGACTCTCAAAGAAAATTATAGCACTCAGCTGAGATGGAGCTTGAAGATGAGTAACTTCAAGCTTCATCTTACATTTCTAAGTCCATTTGGCAAGCCAATCGGCTGTTTTATTTTGGTCTCTAAAAATATGAGTGATGACCATTGTACGAGTGATTAATTTTCTACAACAGTTAAGAAGATGAGCTAAATTCCAAGGATATTTACCATTAGCAATCAGATTCAATGTCGCCGTTTAACCATCTTTTATTTTTACAGATAAGAAGATCATCTAATAATACTCTGGATTCAGCCATAATTGGAAAAAATTTACAATGAATATTGTTGAATCCATGGAAAATTTCTCTGAAGTTATTGTGTATGATAGCAGCTTCACTAGACCTATTTATAAGCCTTGAGCCATCGATATTCAACTTAAGTTTACTAGAGTGTGAAGCATACAGTTTGAGGTAAATAGGCTTCATTTTCCAATTGATGTAGGATAAGCAGCCAGTTTCCTTAGTTGCATTGATATCGTTACTCAAATATTTAGATTTGAAAAGGTTAGAGTTATCCAAACTACAAAGTATATATTTGATGTGGTTAATAGTAGACTATATAAAGAATGACGTTCCTTTAAACTTAGCTTTATTCTTATTTTCCAAATAACTTAAAAGATTATGGTATGAAAAATAACACTTCTAATATGAACTTTCTTGTCAGTAGACCAGAACCAATTCCTGGTCATATGGGCTACAATCATAAACCTATCACTTTTAACCTTGAACAATTCAACAAAGTAATTATAAATGTTCCAAGAATAGCTGCACGAATGAAAAAATGATTAGGGTGTTCATAGTAGTCACAAAATTTACATTTGATGCTAAATTTAAATTGTCGTTTTTGCAAGATATAATCAATAGGAATATAGTTATGAAACATAAACACCTTTGGTTCTATTTTTGTATTTTTGTAACCAATATTCAGCTTCTTAATGTGTGGCTATGAATGTTTCCTTCTGACATTCAGTGACGAAGTTTTGAAACATAAACACCTTTGAAACATACACACATTTGGTTAAGGAGTTATAGTTGTTGTAATAAGCTTTAAGTGGATAAGTATTCTTACAATAAATATTGTGTATTATGCTAGCCTAATAACTTTTATTTTCAATGAAAATAAACCACGATTTACAAGAGAAAGTATCCTGAATATCATAGAGTCTTCTGATATTCAGTCCACCTTCAACAAAGGGCTTACATAGAGTATACCACTCGGTCTAGTGAATTTTGTGATCATTAGTAGTAGATCCCCGGAGAAATTTATTGAAGATCTTCTTTAGTCTGTTGATAATGCTTTTGGGGATGTAGTAGCTTTGCATCCAATATAAATGGATTTTCATTAGAATAAAGTTAATAAGAATGAGCCTACCACCATATGATAGATGCTTGTTTTCTCAGTCCTGAATTTTGATGTTGATTTTGTTTTAAAGAGAGCTGTAGTTACTAGTTTTGTCGTTGGTGCTGAGAGTGATTCCAAGATAGTCAGTAGGAAGATTACCAACATTAAATCATGTTTGACCAACAAGATTAGATAGCCTGGTTTAAAGAAATCTATTAGAAACAATAATCTTAGTCTTGTCTTTGTTGATGACTTTCCCAGAAACTTCTTAGTAGTTTTGCAGAAACCTGCTTAGATTTTCAATAGTAGATTAATGACTGTTAGTAAAGATGAGAATATCATCAGAAAATATTAGACAAAGAATAATAAAATCAATTCTTGAAGCAAGCTTTATTGATTTATTAAAACTGAATAAAGTGGATAAACCTCTGATAAGGACCTCTTCACCTATCATGAATAGGCTAGGAGAAAGGAGATCTTATTGTCTCAGGCCTCTCTTGGCGTTAAGTAACCAATAGAATTACCATTAATCAACATAGAGATATAAACATATCTTATTAACTTGCTTATATGATTGTCAAAGTTAGTTGAAAATGAAAAAGATAATAACACTTTACCAATGTAATAATGAGATATTTTATCAAATGCTTTGAACATGCCTAATTGAATCATCATGTTTCCAGATTTAGATTTTGTATTTAGATCATAGACAAGCTCTTTAGCAATTAAAATATTTATATGGATAGATTTATCTTTCACATAGCCACCTTGAGCATTAGAGATAACTATAGGAAGAATTTTAGTGAGGCTATTGTTGATAATCTTATACATTGGTATGGAAGATAATCGCCTAAGGATAGGCTAGTAATTTCAAGTGGAGTTTCAAGGTGGTATATGGGTGTTTAATGGTGGTGTGTGAGTGTTTCAAGGTGGAGAGATAATTAAGCAGCTTGGTAGCAGTTAATTTTCATTACCCATAGTTAATGCTGGTGGTTGGGTATTTATAGTGTGATGTTTGGGCCCTTATGGGCTTTCGGGTCAAGTTTAATGGACCCGGGTCATGTTTAAAGACCCATGAGTTCTAAGCAGGAGGACAGGCAGCTTAGTCAGGAAGTGTTTAGGTTTTTTAGTACTTTAGTCATAGTTCGAACAGCCTTAAGTTCATAGTGTTCGAAGTGATCTGTCCGGTTCAAATCACCTGTCCGGTTTATGTCCTTAGTGCCTGTCCGGTATTCGGAGAGTTTTAGACTGATTTGCCCTGTCCGGTGAGTAAGCAGAATTCGGACTCATCAGGAGCCCCTTTTTTAGGTGTTTGAGCAAGTGTCCTTGTCAAAGAACTGAAAAACAGTCCGATTGTACAAAGTGGTTCTTAATTCGGAGAGAGTTGCGGGTATATCCGGACAGATCGAACTTTATGAATTCCAAACGGTTTTCGTCAGAGTTAGTGGGACACGTGTCGCATTCTGATTGGCCATTCCAGCCGTTTTTTCACCTTGAATTTCGCACCATTTTCTTTTACAAGTAACCTCTTTAATTGCCAATAATGACATCAGCGCCGCCTTTTAATCATTACCCAACTTTTCGGATTCTCCTAGGAATCAACTCCTTTTTTCAAATTTACTATAAATTCTCATTCACTTTTTATTGTTTCACTATCTTTCTCAAATTTTACTCTGCAACTTCACCCAGAGCTTTATCTCTCTAGAACAAAAACTTCCTTGGCTGTTTTATGTTTACAGCAAGAACAGCATTGATCAAAGGCGGCTGGCTCAACCTTTCGGAGTTGGAGAAAGCACAAAGGGTCGAGAAGGAGAAACGACTAGCAGCAGGGCTACCATCGTCGCCTGTTGAGAAACCAGCCTCCTCTGTTGCAGAATCTGATAGAGGCTCATCCTCTTCCAAAGGCACCAAGCCTAAAAAGCTCTTTCAATCCACCCTTTCTCCCATAGTATCTGGCTCTTCAGTTCAGGAGTCTATCCCTGCTGTTGAACCGGGAGTGACTGCTACAAGTGTTAGGAAAAAATCGTCTTTTATTGCCATGGGGTCTGACTCTGACCATTCCCCGGAAAAATTAGTCGTCAAGAGGCCAAGCCGGTTAGTTAAAGGGCTAACCTCTAAAAGCACTCCCTCGAAATCGGGGGCAAAAAATAATGAAACTGGGTCTGGGGCACCCATTAGAGCTCCTCGGGAGAGGCCGTCCGGTCCGGAGGCCAGCAGCCCAGTACCCCCCAAAGAATCTTCTGCCTCAGAAACTCAACTTGAGGTGAGAAGTCAAATTAACACGGGCAGCCAGCAGTCTGGAGGCGCAGCTATGCCAAGCTTCAATCCTCCCCGGACTACTTCTACAGAAGCTCCCCCAACAATTATGGAGGAGAGAATGGAGGACTCCATTGAGGAGGTCCGATTTGAGTCCGAGTCCTCCGGACAAGCTGATACTGCTATTGTTGTTGCCAAGAAGGGGAAGGAAAATTTGTATCTGAGGTGCCCGGACCTGCCGGAGTGCCTTGAGGGAAGAGTGGGGCCGTGCTTCCACAAAGTTGAGTTCAAGTACCTCTTGGCCTTGCAGAAGACCAAGTATGCATTTATCCATACCTCTGATCTGGGTAGAATGCGCACAAAGTGGGGGATCCCTGAGAACGTAAAAATAAGGATTCCCATCGATCCGGAGACCCCGATGGACTGTAAAAGGAATGAAATAGTCTTCTTTACGGAGCTATTTAACTGGGGACTCAAGTTCCCACTAGACCCGGAGATCGTGCGCTACTTCCACCTGGTCAAACTCTACCCATCACAGAGTTACCTTGATGTCATGCATTATGGCATCCAGATTATCAGGGATCGCTCTTCCTATGGAAGAGTTTGCTGCAGTGGCCAACCTGTGCAAGCATCATCAGTTCCCCTTCTACCATTTCAACATGGGGAACGATCTCAAAGCTGTTGATGATCTCCTGGAGTCGGAGAGCAAATGGAGGAGCCAATTCTTGTTTGTCAGTGGCTCATGGGAAAAGGACAAGAAAATCAAGGTCGGAGAGAATCCAAGCCTTCTCAGGAGTAGATGGAGGAGTGATCGTAAGTTTTTTCACTTTAAGTTTCTGTTCGAATCTCTCTTTTCTTTTTTGTACTAACCAACTTCTCTTTTATTTTAACAGAGCTGCCAAAGGAGTTCGGGGACTACCTGAAGGCCGGACAGACTACATGCGGCAAAATTAACGCTTGGGCCGCAGAGAACTAGGAGAATCGGTTCCACAAGGCCTTCACTCCTGGAAACCTAGCAAGGTCTCACATGTGGAACACCACAGGTTGAAGAGACCTAACTTGGGAGGAGTTCACCACCCAACCTGATGAAGACATCGTGCTGAGAAGGTCCCACGAACTGGATGGGACTCTCTATCTGCCTGCCCGGGCCAAAGCCCCAAGCAAAATGAAGGGCAAGAAGAAGAAAGGCAGGAAGGTGGTAGGTGATACTGAAAAGGAGGCCCCAACAGACCCAGATGGACTTGCCCAGGTTCAAATTGATGCAGCCCTTTTACAAGTGGTGGAGCAGGAGAGTGAAAAGCAGGAAGTGAACCTCCCAAAACCTCCAAGGGCTTCCAAGAGGACTCGTAAGCAAGCGAGTGAAGGTGCTGACAGGGAAGCCAAGAAGAAAAAGACTTCCCAAGGAGATGAAATTGCTCTCCGAGATCCGGAGCCCTCTTTCCCTACTGACCCAACATTGGCCGAAGAGATCCCAAGGGACTTTCAAGAAGAGATTCCAAAGGAATTCCATACAGATGAAGTTGAGGGGGGAGAGCTTAACTTGGATGAAATGGACATCACCGGTTTGGGTGGGCTTGGTGAATATTTTCTTGGCCTGCCCAGAGACGAGTTCGCAGGGCCCTACATCCCTCCGAGTAGCTCCAACACGGTCAATTTTAACGGTAAGACTTGCATGGTTTCTAGCGAGAAGGATATTATAGCCCATTCTCTACTTAGCAATGTACAGCCAGTACTCACTTTGGAAAGGCAAGTCCGGAGTCAAGCAGACACTATCAAAGACCTCAAGTCTGATAAGGAAAAGCTGTCCGGAGACCTCCGTACTGCCACCACCAATGCTGACTTGCTTAAGGAGGCAAATGAGGAGCTGAAGAAGAAGCAAAATGAAAGCAACACAAAAGTTGCCACCCTAGAAGAAACCATAAAAGATCTTCAGGGTAAGCTGTCCGGACTGGAGAAGGACCTGACAATCTCAAGGGGAGAAACTGCAGCGAAGGAGAAGCTCATCACCAACCTGACCACTGACAAGATCGCTTTAGAGAATGCAGTGACTCAGACTGCTGAAGAAAAAGCTGCTTTGGTGAGGGACCAAAAGGCCACAATCAAGGCCAAGATCAACGCCTATGCCAGGGATATGATACAAAGCGAGGAGCTAATGATTCAAAGGGTGAAATCTGATATGGTTCTCATGTTCCACAAAAAATTCCCGAAGAGGAGACTCGGGGGATTTTGGCGCTATGTGGATGATGATGACCTTCCCTTTTATACTATGGTTGACGAGGGATATTCCAGTGAGTCCTCGTCTGATAATGAAGAGGAGACCAGAGAGAGCCCAGGTGAAGAAGAGATTGATCCCAAGGGCAAGAAGATAGTCGAAGAGAGGAGCGACATCAAGGGCAAGAAAGCAGATGAGGGCGAGCCATCTTCAAAGGCTCAACCTTAACTTATAATTTATTCTGTTTATATTTTATTCGAACTAAAGTCCTTGGAAGGCCAAGGCACTCTTTTTGTGATGGTGTCCGTATTATTCGGACAGATTTTTTGTACTGTGCCCAAACTTGTTCAAAAAGTCCTTGGAAAGCCAAGGCAATTTTAAGTTGTTGAATGAATGTCTTTATTCTACTCAACCATCCTCTTCTTTCATTATTTGTTTAAATAGCTGGATTTTAAGTAGTTTTATTGTATTGTGAGAGTATTAAGACTCTCCGGCTAGAATTTAAATAGCCCTTAGATCTTTTAGTCCGGGTAGTATGATAAGAGATAAAATTTTGAAAATACTTAGAGAATTTTGAAGAAGGCACCAAATTTTATTGAAAGCTCTCCGTGCCACCGAAGAGGGGAAGGTATGCCCCCAAATATTTACATGGATGTTTAAACAAGTAAATATTTACACAGGTGTTATTCCAAGTACATTCGAAGGTGTTCAATATTCCAAGGGTGAGTTAAAACCCTGCCATCTTTGTCTTCCAACCAATAAGTCCCAGGCTTGATTCTTTCAACCACAGTATACGGACCCTCCCAAGTTGGGGCCAGCTTTTCGAAGAGTTTTTCCTTAGTGTGCAAGAAAACTTTCCTTAATACTTTATCTCCTGGTTGAAAATCTCTCCTTTTAACCTTAGAAGCAAACCTGCTTCTCATCAAGCCCTGATAGTGTGCAATTCTAAGATGAGCTTTAACCCGTCTTTCGATCAAATCGAGCTGATTTCTAATTGCCATCTCATTAGCATGTCCGTAAAAGTTATGAACACGAAAGGAAGGGAGTGTCTTCTCTATGGGGGCTACTGCATCCATTCCATAGACCAAGGCAAAGGGGGATTATTGTGTTGCAGCCCCAGGTGTTGTCCGGTAGGCCCACAAGACTTCTTGTAGATAACTAGGCCACTTCCCAGCAGCCCCTTCCAAATTTTTCTTTAAACCGGACAGTATTGTTCTATTAGCCACTTCAACTTGCCCATTGGCTTGTGGGTGGAAAGGTGAAGAAAAGCAGTGCTGAATACCCCTTGAGGCACAGAAGCTTTCCATTTCTCTGTTTTCAAACTGTGGCCCATTGTCTGTTGTTATCTTCTGTGGGACACCGAATCTGCAACATATGTTGGACAGAATGAATTTTATGACAGCTTTCGAGGTTGTCCCTGCCAGGGGAGCTGCTTCTATCCACTTTGAGAAGTAATCAATGGCCACAATTATAGTTTTACGCCCTCCGGATGCCACAGGGAGAGGCCCAACCAAGTCCAATCCCCATCGAGCAAAAGGGATGGCCAATAGTATCCGGAGAGTAACACTCTTCTTGTTAAAGCTCTGAATCCACAATGGGCTGATCCCTCACCATCATGCAATTCGGAGAGGACCACTTGTGACTCATCATCCCCTAAGCAACGTAGGAGGGGTTTACTATAGGATTTTGTGTACAACACTTCTCTCAACATAATGAAACCACGAGCCTTGTGTTTCAACGCTCTGGCTTGTGACTTATTCGAAGGCATAATATCATCGGACAGATATTGTATGAGAGGAGACCTCCAGTCTTGAGGCCGATTCACTTGTATTTCAAAAACTTCCTTTTTCCACCCTCACCAAGTTCAATAGAAGGGCTTTCAAGCACATGGATCCATGGGTAAGACTTCGTATACGCTATTGTTGCCAATGAATCTGCTAGCTCATTTTCTGCCCGGGGGATGTGCTCATAGACAACAGCTTTAAACTTTAACGCTTCATTTTTGAGGAGGAGTAAATAATTGACTAATTGTTCCTTTCTAGCCTCTGATAGGCCCAAGGCATGGTGGACAAACAACTGGGAGTCACTTAGTAGCTTGACCCTTTTAGCTCCACAGATATAGGCTAACTTTAACCCAGCTATGGCTGCTTCGTACTCGGACTCATTATTAGACGCCCTGAAAGCAAAACAAATAGCCTGGTACATGTTGTCCACGTAGGGGGAAGTGAGACATATTCCTGCCCCAGATCCCATGGTACTAGATCCTCCGTCTGTTCGGACAATCCACACCTTCTTGTCTTTTGTATCAGTAGGTTGCTCTGAATCCCTATCATAGTGGAATTCAACCAGAAAATCAGCCACAGCTTGGGCTTTTACTGCTGTCCAGGGAGCAAAGTCTATGTCGAAGTCCCCCAACTCTACTGACCACTTTGTCATTCTGCTTGAAACGTCTGCTTTTTGAAGGACATTCTTTAAGGGAAAGATGTCCGGACGACGATAGGATGGGCCTGGAAATAGGGCCTCATTTTTCTTGCAGCTATCACCAAAGCCAATGCCAGTTTTTCGAGTTTCAAGTAACGCCTCTCAGCATCAATCAAGCTTTTGCTGATGTAGTACACTGGGTATGGACAACCATCAACCTCCTTTACCAACACAGCACTGATGGCACAACTTGAAACGGCCAGATACACAATAAGAGCCTTCCCATCAATTGGTTTGAACAAAGTTTTGGGAGAGGAAAGATGCTTCTTGATTTCACTGAATGCCTCATCACACTGCGGGGTCCACTCGAACCCCTTCGCACCCTTCAAAGTTTGAAAGAAAGGAGCACACCTGTCTGAAGACCTCGAGATAAATTTATTCAAGGCAGCCAATCTCCCCGTTAATCGCTGTACTTCTTTAATGTTTCGGGGAGGTTCCATCTGGAATAAGGCATTGAGTTGGTCCGGGTCGGGCTGTATTCCATGCTCACTTATGATATACCCTAAGAACTTCCCGGACTGCACTCCGAATACACACTTTTCAGGGTTTAGTTTTAAATTCACCTTTGCCAGGTTGGCAAAAGTTTCTTGGAGATCGGACAAGTGCAACTGCTCATCCACGCTTTTCACCATCATATCATCAATGTAAACTTCCATATTTCTTCCAATTTGATCAGCAAATGTCTTGTTAACTAACCTCTGATAAGTATCCCCAGCATTTTTTAAGCCAAAAGGCATCACCTTGTAGCAATGTAGACCCCTATCAGTGACAAACATGGTATGCTCTTGATCTTTTGGATCTACTTGGATCTGATTGTACCCGGAGAAGGCATCCATGAAGGAGAGCAGTTTGTTCCCAGAAGTAGAGTCTACCAACTGATCTATCCGGGGAACCGGGTACAAATCTTTCGGACAAGCCCTATTGAGGTTTGTGAAGTCAATGCACATGCGCCACTTGCCATTTTTCTTCTTTACCAGGACAGGATTGGTAGTCCACAAAGGATATTAAGATTCTTTAATGTGCCCCATCTTTGTGAGTCTGTCAACCTCTTGTACTATGACATCGGCCTTTTCTTTTGAAAAAGCTCTTCTTTTTTGAACCACTGGTGCCACATCCCTCCGGACAGCTAGGTGATGGGATATCACCTCTGATGGAACTCCAGTAACATCAGCATTGCACCAAGCAAAAACGTGCTGATGGTCTTTCAAAAATTTCAACATTTCTTGTTTCAACATTGGTGGCATCTTGGACCCTATCTTGACACTTTTACCTTCTTCCAAACAGTGTGTTTCAACCTCTTCAATTGGGATCAACACTCCGGGGGTCTCCCTGGGGTCATCAATCTCACCCTCACCCCCAGAAAGGCCCTCAAACTGCTATTGATCATTTATTCGGACTGCCCCCAGTGTTCGTGGAGCCAAGGCAGTGGCATAGCATTCTATTGCAACCTTTTGGCTGCTCCGGACAACCCCAACCTGTCCCTGAACAGCACTTTAAACACTGATGGACTGTTGAAGCCACTGCATGCATCCTAGAGAGCCAAGATCTCCCCAGAATAGCATTATAGCAAGTGGGACAATCCACCACGATGAAGAGTATTCTAACCATTTTCTTGAAAGGGCCCCTGCCCAATAACACTTCTTTTTCAAACTCCCCGATCACATCGGCTGAGCTGCCCGTGAAACCCACGATTGATCTGTCTGACTTCTAAATCACAGCTGGATTTTTCATTTTCTTGTAAGTGGTTAGGAAAAGGATATTGGCAGAGCTTCCAGTATCTACCATAATTCGCCTTATCTCATTGCCCCCTATAGATGCTCCTATGACAACAGCATCCTCATGAGGGCCAGCAATATCTCTCAAATCATCCTCATCGAAGACTATGAATGGGAATGAGTTTGGTGATTGATAAGATGTCATGCCTCCTTCTAGCTGGGAAGCCAAATTATGAACATGCCTCTTTCTTGAAGAAGCAGTAGGAGCAGTCATCGTGTCCCCTCCGAATATTGTAAGTGACTCGAAGAATTTAATGAGCCCGGGGACAAACCTAGCACACTCCTCTATAGCACCCACCCTGTTTCGCGTTCGATCAGGATCCAAGTACTCAGATTCCACATCAAACCTTTCCACTATTACCATGGCCCCCTCTGGGGCAGCATTACTTGGACCAACCCGGTGAGTGTTGTCAGGCCTGTTGCCTCCTCTTCTTTTAACGTATGCACCCAACTTTCCCCTTTCAATCAAATTTTGCACCTCTTGTTTCAACGCTATGCAATCATCAGTAGTATGGCCAATATCATTGTGGTATTGGCAAAAGGAGTTGTTATGATGATCTCTGGGAGACTGCAAGGTTGCTGGTCTCTGGTAGTGTACCTCATCTTTTGTTTTATCGAAAATGGTGGCCACGCTTTCTTTGAGTTCTGCGAACCACTCCGGTTGGACCCATGGCCCTCTTTTGTTTCTAGATTGTTGACTTTGAGCAGGAGCAGCTGACTGAGACTGAGCTTTTTCCCTACCATGCCCCTGTCCAGTTTCTCTTGCTTTGTTCCCGGACTGGTTTTGATTTGGAGTTGGTGCCACCGGGGTGGATCTCACCTGTCTGTGTACCCTGGTCTTCTTTGTTTCATCAACGTTTATTTGCTTGCCAACTTGATTTAGCAACCCTCCCCAGGTCATGGCCTTCTTTCTGGTCACCGAATCAGCCAGGTTGCCTGGGTTCAAACCTTGCCTTAGGGATGCTATTGCCACCTGTTCGAAGCAATCAGCCAACCCGTTCTTTGTGTTCACGAAACGACTCATATACTCCTTTAATGACTCATTTGGCTCCTTAGCACAATGGATTATTGTGTCTTCATTGCCCTTCAGCTCTTTACTCCCCACAAACTACCTTCGAAAGGCCACCCAAAACGTGTCAAAATCTTTAATACAACCTTGAGGCAGGCTGCTGTACCATTTCAGAGCACTCCCCGTAAAAGATTGGGAGAATGCCCTACACAGTAGTTTATCATCATCATCAAAGTTCATCATGAAGTTCTTGAATTGCTCCAGATGATTGTCCGGATCAGTACTGCCATCGTACTTCTCCATCTTTGTACTGTCAAACCTCTTGGGGAGGTTTCCGGACAGGATTTTAGAAGACAGTGGAGACTGCCTCCAATTCCTTCCACGACTGAACACGGTATCCTCATTAGGAGTTGCAAAGATACCTGGCTCATCGTGGAAAGCAAAGGGATCCATCAACATCCGGTCCACATGCCTCCGGCTATGAGATGATCCTTTACCAATATGCTTTTTTATCTTTCCACGTCTATCCCTTTTTCTTGAATATTTTTTGATTTGCTTTTGCTTCTTCTTGGTTCGACCCTCATCACTGCTAGAGGACAAGGATTTTTCATTTCCCTCACTGTCCGAAGAGCTGTCCGAAGATTCTGAGCTTGAGTCAGAGCTCTCCACAGGCTTGGACCGGTGAGACTTTTTAGAACTAGCATGTGTCTTTTTAGTGCTCACATGAGTTTTGGAAGCCTCATGCTCTCTGGGGTTATCGGTGTGATGAACAGCCGATGCCTTGGATTTTTCTTTCACGCCCATCTTGGTCTTTTCAGCCCTCAGAGCCTCTATCTCAAGTTTTAACCTGTCACGCTCTTGGACAGTATACTCATCGTTCTCTTCCACCACTTCGAGCAAAGCTGGTGGAAGCTCTGGATTATCCGGATTCATTCGGACAGAATTTCTTGGCAGGTTTTGAATGCTTGATTCAGGTACCTCTCTCCTCCCACTGTGGTCGCCAATTTGGTATGGAAGATAATCGCCTAAGGGTAGGCTAGTAATTTCAAGTGGAGTTTCAAGGTGGTATATGGGTGTTTAACGGTGGTGTGTGAGTGTTTCAAGGTGGAGAGATAATTAAGCAGCTTGGTAGCAGTTAATTTTCATTACCCATAGTTAATGCTGGTGGTTGGGTATTTATAGTGTGATGTTTGGGCCCTTATGGGCTTTCGGGTCAAGTTTAATGGACCCGGGTCATGTTTAAAGACCCATGAGTTCTAAGCAGGAGGACAGGCAGCTTAGTCAGGAAGTGTTTAGGTTTTTTAGTACTTTAGTCATAGTTCGAACAGCCTTAAGTTCATAGTGTTCGAAGTGATCTGTCCGGTTCAAATCACCTGTCCGGTTTATGTCCTTAGTGCCTGTCCGGTATTCGGAGAGTTTTAGATTGATTTTCCCTGTCCGGTGAGTAAGCAGAATTCGGACTCATCATACATGATTCTGTATAGTAAATACACAAGCTAATAGGTCTAAAATTCTTCCAATTGGTATGGTTTATAGTCTTATGAATTAAGCACAAAATCGTGGCCATGATTCCGTGAGGAATTTTATGTCCAAGCATGAAGGATGACATAGCTTCACATAGATCTTTTTTATTATATTCCAGCAGGTTTTGAAAATGCAGTTGTTGAAGCCATCTACTACTGCTGCACTTGAGGGATTCAATTTATTAATGATGTCAAAGATTTATTCTTCAGAGGGAGGCATAATCAGTAAGGTATTATCTTTATTGGTAATCAACTTAGGAATATTGTTAAATATATTGTCCTGCAATATGTTAGATTCATCTTCAATGTTGGTACAAGGCTGATTAGTAAGGATATCTTTAAACTAAAGTTGAGCATAAGTGCCAATAGATTTGGAATCTAAAATCCATTCCTCGCCAACTTTAATGTTATTGATAGATTTATTTCTTTTTTTTATACACATAAACATGGTAGGCTTTAGTATTTCTGTATTCCATCATTCAACCAATTACAGTAACATTTTTGCTGCCAGAAAGATTCTTCAATTCTTAATGCTTGAAGGAATATAGTATTAGCTTTAGCTAACTCATATTTAGTTTCAGAATTGTTAGTTAGAGTAAACTTTATATCCAACTTCTTTACTTCTTCTTCAGTAACCTACACTTTATCAAAGACATTACCAAAGCAATTTTTATTTCAAACCCGGGGACCTTCTTTGAGTCTTCTCAGCTTATGCCAAAATATGTAGAGGGATAACCATGTATGCTTTGATTTCAGTTTTTTATACAAAGGTTAGAAAAACCTTTATTCAAAATCTACATGTTTAAAAATTTGAAGCTTTTTTCGTGTTTAATCTATCATCATTAGCAATAGTCATACATAAAAGAGGATGGTTAGAACAAGTTCTGGTCATGTGAAGAACCTTAATTTCGTTGAAGAAGCTTGACCAAGCAGAGTTATAGAGAGCTTTGTCCAATCTCTTCCATTGGGAGTTGTTGGATCAATTGAATTTGGAGCCAGCAAAACCAACATCATCCAAATGACAATCCCCGATAACATCATTGAAATTTTCAATGTTGTTGTGATAGAATGTTGAACATCCTAATTGCTCATCTCTTATATAAATTACATTGAAGTCTCCAATGAGTAGCCATTCAGTAGAAGTATTGTAGGTATAGATATTTATTACTCAAATTGAATATTTTTTTACTTTTATTCTTCAAAACTTATATCGACAAAAATAAAGACTTTGATCGTAACTAAACTGAGACAGGACAATTTAAATGCAAAATTAATAATAATATCTTGAAAACCAATAAAAATTTAAAATTTAAGACTTTATTTTGCAACAAACATATACATAACTTCCTTAAAAAAAATTATTACCCTGGTCTATAACGAAATCTAGTTTTGAACATTAGAGTTTTAATCCTCGTCGTTGTTTAACAAATTTGACAAATAAACTAAAATAATTATACAATAAAAATCTGAATTTGATTACCAAATTTATAGAAATTTTAATAACTTTTGTAAAAAAATATATAAAATATGTTCAATAATGTTTCGTATGTGTCATTACTTCGGTGATTTATTATTATTTTTCTTACTATATTTTTTATTTTATTTTAGAATTTTAATATTTTAAAAAAAATGTCTTTTATCATAGTCTTACGTTTCATCTTAAAATAATATATATTTAGGATACTAACAAATGAAAAACAAAAAAGGAATATTCTTTTACTTATATTACATTATATAAATTATTTTGGCCTTAAAACAAGAATAAATAAATAAAATCATAAGCCTGTATACAAGCTCTCACTCTATTCTCGTGTACGTTATTTATTTCTCTGCTGTAATATACAACTAGACCATGCTCTCTACCTATCTTTGGTGTAAAGTTTAGAAAGAAAGAACAAAGACGCTGACGAAACTAATACCGATCCTGCAAAACATGCGAGATCTAAACTAGTTGTGAAATGTATATCAGCAAACTTCTCCAGCATTCCAACATGGAGAATCATCACCACTGCGTGTCCGATTCTCGATTTCGCTTGCGAAACGGACTCCATATCAACCCAGCTCGGAAGATTCTGAAAATCAAACATAAAGCCTTCTCATTTCATTTGTTCATGTACCAAATTTATAGACTAGCATCTAATCGTTTATTTTATATGATTTTATTTTTTACATTTACATATCATCATGTCAAGGGATTCGTTTGGTTTCGGTACATTCTCCGAAATAATATTAACATTTTGGGTCAACATGACATTACTAAAATACCTTCAAATGGAAGAGACCGAAGAGATTAGAACTTGGAATCCATTGACCTTTTTGTTTGATGGTTTTGGATCCCACGAACATAACATATAAACCCACTCCAAATATTAACATTGCTGTTCCTACCATAAACATGTCTGCATTTCAAATTTCAAAATTCATTAGAAAAACTCAATGAAACATAGATTTTTCAATAGATAAAAATGGTCTCCATCCCTAACCGGTTACTATCCACTATTTAGATATTTAGTCCACATCTCCTATTCCCAGTCCGTTTAATCATTACAAAATTTATGAGATTTTGTTTATACCTTCTTTATTACGATTTCTTGTTCAGAAAGTGGTACATTTTTAAAATCGATGGACTATATGTCTAGAAAATAGGTAGGCGAAGTGCAGTCAGTGACCAAAGACGATCAAGATGATAGAGAGATTACCCATGGCTTGTATGAGTAGATGCACCAAATGTCCTTCATCTACCTTGTGGGTTAATATATGGAAGTAGTGTAAATATGACTCTAGAATGAAAAAACAACCCTGTAGTATTTCAACATAACATTAAAACAAGAATAAGAAACCATATGTTTGTTTGGAATGAACACAAAAGATTGAATTAATGTAAAAAGTATCACCTCCAAGTAACACAATATGGATCCTATTAAAGACCCAGCAACAGCAAATAATGTAAAGAATCTACAATCAACAATAACCTGCAAAACATTTTATTTTGAATAACAAGTTATAATTAATTAGTAGATGGAAATATTATTAATAAACTAACATATTTACAAAAAAAAAAGCATATATACCCTTTCGATAAATGTTTGGACATGTAATCTCCAAGATCTCTTTTGTGCTGATATCAAAACTTTACTTAAACTCGATAGAAGAGAAGCAAGTCCTAATCTTTGACGATCACCAACAAGTACTTGTGTGGTCTCCGGTGAACCAACTAAAGCCGCCGCCCTTGCGGCCACCGTTGATTTCTTTCTCTCTTTATCGGTAGAGATTCTTTTATCCCCGTTAGCCCCTGCTTTGCTCATGACTCTCGTGGTTCTAATAATGGAACACGAAGAAGAAGAAGAAGAAATAAAAGTATTCCGAGGATAATAAGCATGCGATAATAATCTTGTAGTACTTGTCATTGTTTTTTCTCTCTTTCTATTGTTTGTGAATGGTTGGCCAGGCTTGTATTGTATGGGTGTTTTATAGTGTGAGCATGTTGTTAAATGAAATATTAATGTAATAGTAATAGGGCTTGCTTATAATATATTTTCCAAAAATAGACCTCTTATAACTTTTTTGTTACTGTATTGTACTATAATCGACTTTGGTTATTTCTCGAACATGACAAAAACAGACGTAGAGCGCGATTTAGAAAAAGTTATAATAATTGATGGGCATATGTAATGATTCGAAGCATTTATTTAGCCGTCTAGATGGGAAAGGTTTATTCTTTCTCTCCACTTTGCTTGGAGAATTCGGCTTTGGTTTTGGGTTGACTATCTCACGTGGTGATTTGATAATTGAACGTGTGAGTTCGCATACATTTTGGGACGGACACGTGTCAGCCTGTTTGGATACAAGACAAAACGCCAGTAGGGAAAAAGTGTTTTGGATCGTCAGTTTGGTAGGAAAGTAGAATGGGTCTTCTTTGTTCATTACTAGTCTATAACGCGATTCAAATCAGACCAACTTTTGTCGTCTTACAATTTAGCCTACCTGCCTTAAACGTGGAACTCCCTTCTCAAATACTCCCTCAATTCCCTTTTAATAATTGTTTTAAAAAATAGTTAGAATTCTAAATTAATTTTCGTTCTCATGTAACATTAATTATTATTTAATTAAAACAATAAATTATGACCAATAGGTTATTTTTGTTTCTACTTTTCCCAGAAAAATAAAACATCACGCTAATTAAATCTTTTTACTTTTAATCTTAAAAAAAGTTATTATTATATTTATTAATACTCATGTCCATACCTTAAACGTCCAATATTTGGAAACCGAGGGACTAACCTTCTTGAAAAAAATTGGTGTCATTGGTATTGATGATTTGTTTACATTTCTATCTCTATATTTACTCTATTTACTTAAGGTTTGTTTACGATCTATATTAAATAGAAAGGTCATTTATGAAAAATAGAAAAGTTTTTTACCATTTCAAAAATAATGATTACATTTCTTAATTTATGAACCAAGAGCTAAAACAACTAACAATTTGGGACAGAACCTCATATAAATACTCCTTCTCTATCATAATATAAATCGTTTTAAAAGTAATTTTTGTTTCAAAATAATTATCGTTTTAGAATTTTAATGTATATATTTTATTTTTTTATTTCTTATCTTGTGGTGATTCTTTTTTATATTTATATTATTGTTTCCAATGAAGATTGTAGAAGTAAATTTATAATTATTTTTTATAAAAACAAAACCAATCATTGTATTTTTCAATATCTTTGCAACCATTTTAAAAATCTTATATTATATATTATGAAACAAAAAATTATAATCTTTGTATGTAATTTATTTATAAGTATATTTTGTGTAACAACTTAAGATACCATTTAACATGGAACTAGGGTATTATTAGTAACCATTTAATCTTTGTATTATTAGTAACTCTTCAAGTTAGCCTAAAAGAGTAGAGGAGTGGGACACTTAGAGCTTTTTTAGAGAGAGAGGTGAATTGTATTTCTAGAGAGAGAAAGTATAATAATTTGATGGGTGAGGAGCAAATGAAGTTCTCCTCCTTATATAGGTTTCATGGATGATTCTAGAAGATGTTCTGGAATCATCTCCTTCTGGAAGCTTCTCTCTAATTACAAATAATAAAGGAAAGTTCTAGATTACAAGGAAAGTTCTATAATATCCTAGAATGTTATTGGGGCTTCTGGAATGTTCCATAAGTGATGTAGAGGAATCTAGAAGCTTGTGGAATATTCTGGAAGCTTGGGGCTTCTGGAATATTCCATAAGTGATGAAAAGTCTTCCGGAATCTTCTATAACTCTCTAGGATATTTTAGATACTTCCAAGGAACCTCGCGGACCAGACTGTCTCTAGAGGGAGATTGGGCGGGCCGTGACATTCTCCCTTACCAAATCTCGCGACATCCTCGTCGTGGTGTGTTTGTTGAACTGCTCGATGGCATCCTTGAACTGCCAAAGTGACTCTTCAGGTTCCCAAGTTGCTTCCTGGACAGATGCATTCTTCCACTTTACCAGATACTCTTTGCAAGGTGGTACACTCTTCCTCCGGACAAAACGGTCAGCCAATAGCTCGTCTACATCTTTATCGAATGATGTGGCAATCATGGGTGGTGATCGGCTGGATTCTCCTCGATTTTTATCTTCCTTGTCTTGATGGAATGGCTTTAAGTTGCTGACATGGAAGATCATATGGATTTGCATCTTGGATTGGAGTTCTACTCGGTAAGATGATTTCTCCATTTTGGCTAACACCTCAAATGGCCCCTCATACTTGCGTAACAAGCCTTTATGTAGTGGTCTGGTGTACTTGAATTATTGTGGAAGGAGCTTGACAAATACCATGTCGCCAGCTTAGAATTCCATGTGTCGTTGTTTCTGATCCGTCCACTTTTTCATCTTCTTTGCCGCCTTCGCCAATTGGGCGCGTGCGAAGTCTTTTTGCTGCCGCCAATCTTGGGCGGTCTTGTATGCGCCAGGGCTAGTACCTGCATAGGAAGAAATCGAAATACTTGGTGTTAAAGGTTGTTGCCCGGTTGCGAGTTCGAAAGGACTCTTCCTGGTGGACTATGAGCGTTGGAGGTTGTAAGAGAACTGGCTACATCGAGTAATCGTGACCAATCTCGTTGATTGGTGCTGACATAATGTCGGATGTATAGTTCTAGTAGCGCGTTTACTCGTTCCGTCTGTCCGTCAGATTGGGGGTGAAAGTTGGTAGAGAAGTTGAGTTGGGTACCCATTAGTTTAAAGAGCTCAGTCCAAAATTTCCATGTGAAGCGGACATCTCGATCACTCACAATATTCTTTGGGATCCCCCAATACTTTACCACGTGTCGGAAGAACAGTTTGGCTGCTTCGTCGGCTGTGCACCCAGGTGAAGCTGCTGCAAAGATTGCGTACTTGGTGAATCTGTCTACCACAACCATAATCGTTCCAAAACTGTCTGACTTGGGCAAACAAGTGATAAAGTCCATCGAGACGCTCTCTCATGGTCTCTCGGGAATAGGAAGTGGTTCCAACAGTCCGCTTAATTGTTTTTGTTCGATCTTGTCTTGTTCGCATATGAGACACGTCCGTACATATGTCTCTACGTTGTCTCGAAGTTGGGGTCAAAATAACTTCTCGTGCACTAGGGCTAAGGTGCGATGGGTGCCGGGATGGCTTCCCCACTGTGAGTCATGAAATTATTTGATGATGTCTCTTCGTAAGTTGTCCCACCGAGGGACATAGATCCGTCTCCCTAAAGTGAGAAGTATATCATTTTCAACCCAGAATTGTCTCGTTTTGTCTGCCTTGGTCAGCTCCATCATGTTTTTTACTTTTGGGTCTTTGTTCATCCCTTCCTTTATACGACCCATTAACATGATGCTAGATTGGGTGAGATTGGCAAATTCTTCTTTGCGACTAAGTGCATCGGTGACAACGTTGGCTTTCCCTGGTTTGTACTCGAGATCATGGTCGTATTCTGCAAGGAAATCTTGCCATCTTGCTTGTTTGGCGCTTAGTTTTTCTGTGTTTGGAAGTAGCTTGTCGCCACATTGTCTGTCTTGACAAAGAACTTTGAACCGAGAAGATAATGTCTTCATACGCGTAAACAATGAACCACTGATGTCATCTCTTTCTCTTGTACAGTGTACCTTCATTCTGTATCATTCAGTTTACGACTTTCAAATGCGATGGGGTGTCCTTCATGCATGAGCACTCCTCTTATAGCAAAGTCTAAAGCATCGGTGTGCACTTCGAATGGCATGGTTGGGTCAGGAATTTTCAAGACTGGCTCCTCGATCACGGCCTTTTTTAGTTCTTCAAATGTTTTCTGACATTTGTTCGACCACTCCCGTGTTCTTTCTTTCTTTAATAGATCGGTGAGGGGGCTTCCTTCTGGGAGTACCCAATAATGAAACGTCGATAGTAGTTGGAAAGGCCTAGGAAGGATTGTAATTCTTGTTCTTTGGTTGGAGTTGTCCCCTCTTGAATTGTACGGATTTTGGCTTCCTCCATCATAAGCTTCCCGTCACTAATCTTGTGACCTAGGAAAACGACTTCCTCTTGGGCAAATGAACATTTTTATGCCTTCACATATAGCTCGTTCTCCTTCTATGCTTGGAAAACTGTGCTTAAATGCTCGACATGCTCGTCTATTTTTTTGCTATATATTACGATATCATCAAGGTATACTACGACAAATTCGTCTAAATAGGTGCAGGATTTTATTCATCAATGTGCAGAATGTAGCGGGCGCGTTGGTTAGTCCGAAAGGCATGACTAGAAACTCATAAGCCCTGTATCTGGTCACACATGCTGTCTTTTGTTCGTCGCCTTCTGCAATTCTAACCTGGTAGTATCGTGATCACAAATCGAGCTTGGTGAAGTATCTTGCATTCCCCAGTTGGTCGAACAAGTCTGCGATTAGCGGTATTGGGTATTTGTTCTTCACGGTCACTTTGTTGAGTGCCCGGTAATCGATGCACATCCTCATCGATCCATCTTTCTTTTTTTGAAATAATACTGGTGCTCCGTAAGGTGCTTTAGATGGTTGGATATACCCTGCATCCAATAGGTCTATGAGTTGCTTCTTTAATTCTGCTAACTCCGGTGGGGACATCCAGTATGTCACTCTCGCTGGAGGTTTGGCTTCAGGTTCTAGTTCAATGGCATGGTCAATTTCTCTTCGTGGTGGTAGCTTCTTTGGCAGCTCCTCTGGCATTACACATTTGAATTCTTCGAGAACTTTGTTTATCTCTATTGGGACTGATTTGGATTGGATGTTTGGTTTCTCTTCCTTCATGGTTGTTAGGAAAGTCACTTCGCCCCTTTTAAGCCCTTTGTTGAGTTGTATTGCAGACAAGACCTTCGTCTCTTTGGACTCGTTAGTAACCGGGACAAGGTGTGCTGAATTCTCGTCGACGATGCACAAGGAGTCAAAGGATGGTGTGGGGATGGCCCGTTGTTCACGCATAAACTCAAGTCCTAACACCATGCTAAAGTCATCCACTAGAATAACTGAAAAGTTTACCTAACCAGACCATTTGTTAAGATGTATTTCTACATTTTATACCAAGCCTTCCAATCGTTGTGCTTCTGAATTTACAGCCTTCACAGTACCCCCTCATTTGACAATCTTCATACCTAGCCGGGTTGTTTCTTTCTTGGATATGAAGTTGTGGGTTGCTCCTGTATCCACTAAGGCATGGGATATTTTTCCATTCACGTTGACATCCACGAACATAAGTGTCTTGTCTTTACATTTGGTTTTCTCTCCTTTAGCTCGGATGCTGCTCAGTTTTTGTAACGAGTTTACCATTGAATCACGTTCTTCTTCGGAATCGATCTCCTTTATTAGTGCGCTAAGCTTTCCTCTCTTTGGGCAATCTCGGACTCTATGATTTCCATCGCATATGAAACATTTGTATTGGGACGTATCTTCTTCCTTACGGTCAGGATCTTGTCCCTTGGCAGAAAATATCTCGGATGAGTCTGTTTGTCTCTATCATTTCATCCTCCACCACCTTTATTATAGTAGCTCCCCGGATTTCTTCCCTTTTCGTCATAATTGTAGTTTCTGGGACGATAATTTGGATCGTAGTTTTTCCCAAGTAATTAAGGTTTGGGTTTGCGTTTGCATTTCCCAAATTTTTGGATTTTTCTTCAGAGTAGGTATCATGCAATTTCTCGGCTTTGGTTATGGATTCGGTCAATGTTCAAACATGCCTTCGATTTAACTCTTGTTTCACCCATCCTTTCGCACCGCATAGGAAGTTGAAGAGCTTCTCTTCTTCAGATAGGTTGGGTATTTCTAGTAACAGGTTTTTATACGCTTGGGTATACTCTTTGATTGAACCCGTTTGTTTCAGGTATTTTAATTTGGCTCTCGCTTCGTAAGCCGCATTAACAGGGTAAAAATACTTCTTAAGATCATTCTTAAAGTCTGACCAATTATCGATAGTAGCCATACCTTGTTGGATTTCTTCGCTCCGGAGTCTCCACCATGCTAAGGCATTGTCAGTGAGGAATATCGTTGCTCTTTCTATTTTCTTTAAGTCGTCTGCCATCTTGAGGTGTTTAAAGTACCTCTCGCAGCTCCATATGAATATGTCAATTTCTTTGGCGTCTCTCTTCCCATCATAAGGCTTAGGTTTTGGAGCATCTTCCCTTGTAATTTTGCTCGCCCCACCATTTATCGCATCCTTTTTGCATAATATTAGCTCGCCACTAATCTCGTCCAATGTTTCCTTGAGTGTTGTTAACTCATGCTCGGCTGACGTTATCATGTTCGTCGTTTGTCTGAGCTTAAGCAGTTCTTCCTCGGCTGCCAACAATCTGGCCATGGCGATCTCTCCTTCTTCCATGATTTGGGCTTGTGCCTCCATCTTGATAGCTTCTATAGATTTTCTTACGTAGTCATCTATGGTATCTTTCCACCTCTCAAGAGATTCATTTCTCAAAAACTCTTCATCGGCGCGCAGAAAGAAGTCGCTCATTCGTTGTGTAAAGTGTACCATTCTTGCTTCAAGACTTGATTGAACATCTTTGGATTTTGCCCTCTTTTTGGATTGACCTTCTGTACCTCTCTTTGTGGTAATGTTGTTGGTTGGGTCAGCCATCCCGGAGTATCGAACCTGCTCTGATACCAAACTGTCACGGGCTTAGACTTTGACTAGCCCGTGCGGCACTTGAACTCTTCAAGTTAGCCTAAAAGAGTAGAGGAGTGAGACACTTAGAGCTTTTTTAGAGTGAGAATTGAATTGTATTTCTAGAGAGAGAAAGTACAATAATTTGATGGGTGAGGAGAAAATGAAGTTCTCCTCCTTATATAGGTTCCATGGATGATTCTAGAAGATGTTCTAGAATCATCTCCTTCTGGAAGCTTCTCTCTAATTACAAATAATAAAGGAAAGTTCTAGATTACAAGGAAAGTTCTATAATATCCTAGAATGTTCTTGGGGCTTCTTAAATGTTCCAAAAGTGATGTAGAGTCTTTTAGAAGCTTGTGGAATATTCTGGAAGCTTGGGGCTTCTGGAATGTTCCAGAAGTGATGGTGAGTCTTCCGGAATCTTCAATAACTCTCTAAGATATTCTAGATACTTCCAAGGAACCTCGCAGACCGGACTGTCTCTAGAGGGAGATTGGACGGACCGTAATGCTAGGCAAACTAGGGTATTATTAATAACAATTTAAAATAAAAAGTATCAATTAAATATAATAACTTTTTATGTATAATTTCATATTTTTATTTTGAATTTTATTTATTTTATCAATCTAGATTAAGTTTTATATTAATTTAGTCTAAACTACATATAAATGTTATCTTATTTATCATATTTTAATTATGAATTTTGTTCTTTAGGAACCTAGAATTTATGGTAATATGCAAAACGGTTGAAAAACAAAACTAAACATAAAAAAATATAAATGTTTTTTATTGATTATTGATCTTTATTTATAAAGTTTAAATATATGATGGTAGATAATCTTATTTGATGTAAAAATATTATTTACGACTAATTCAATGTAAAATATTAATTTAAATATTATATATATATATATAATAATAATAATAAATAAATATTTAATTGTTTGTACTTTTTATCCATTTCATCACTTTAACAGTTTAAATAGTTTAGTGAGTCTTTTGAACGGAGTAATTTATTTTGTACGATCTATTTTGTTATGAGACCGGTAATGAAAAACTAGAATCCATTATATGTAATAGTTGTGTTATATAGCCGAAACGGTTGAAACTTAGTTATATTTTTATGTTTCATATCGAAGATTCATGTCTAATTAATACATGTCGAGACAAATTATTGAGCTAATTACGGTTGGATTCGTAAGATTTTTGAGGTACGTTGTTTTTATACTTGCCTCATTAAAATTTATTCGTCCTCAAACTTTCTTTGAGGATAAAATGTTTTATTTAACCGAAGTGAAAAAAATACGCATATAAATAACATTCTCTTGTTTTTTTTATTTCTTTGTAGTCGGTAGTCTTATAAGTATAAATTTGATTTAATTTGAAAATGATAGTATGTTGAAATGGATTTATTATGAACCAATTGTTTGTATTGTTTTATAGAACCTTTCTCGGATTGTCTTTATGTATATAGGAGTAGTTCTCATATTCTTTGAAATTTGCTATCTAACCAAAGCTTTATAATTTGATGTGGAGTGGAAACAGCTTTATACTTTGGCGTGGAGTGGAAACAAAAAGCAGAAAAAAATGGAGGGATGAAAGTAATAAAGTACATTCCATGCTTGAGAGAAAGTAATGTTCTTATACGTGTGTGAGACATGTCTGTGGTTTTAATTCCACGTGGAGGCACTTGCTCTATTTTTTTATTAGCAATTTGAGAATTTTTATCTTAATCATTTATTTGCAACACAACTAGAACCGTTAGTTTAAAAAAAATTAAAAGGTTAGTATGAACTCGCCTCTTAATAGAAATAACTATGTGTTCCATTCTTTGCACCTTTTTAGAAAACCTTCCACTAAAATGTTTTAAAAGTTTTAGTGTATTTTTTATTTTTTTTATCTCATGTTTATAAATCTTTTCACTTTAGTTTCTTTTTACACTCACCTTAGGAAGTCAGGTGTGATATCTTTGGGATTTTTTTATTTTCTCTAAAATGGCGAGAGAGAAAATATAAATTCAACCATTCATCATAAGGGTGATGATTCAGAAAGTTAAAATCAAAGCTTAAGTTATTCTTATGAGACTCATTCTTCAAACAAGATTTGAGGAGTTTGTAATTCACGTACTCCTTGCATGAAGCTTTGTTTGGCTGAAACCATTGAAGTTTCTCCAATATTGGTTGTACCTATTAACATTTATTCTCTTTATGAGACTCACGGTTTCCTCAATGAAATCCCCCCCTGTTTCCCTCCAAATTTTTCAACATTAACAGTCCCAATAAGAAGTTGATGATGAGTTTGATTTTACTCTTATGAGGAATTTACTGAGTTATGAGCACGTATGAGAATAACTATGTTTGTATTAACAATAAATAAAAATTTAGTCAAAAGAAAAATATATTGAAGGATTCTTGGTAATGTTGATATTCGGTTTCTCATGAATGACGAAACCTCTTTCGAAACTCGGGCTCATGAAGTTATGTTTTTCATATATATTTTAGAAATGATTTTCCAGTTCTCTCTTAGGCGAGACTTATTAAACTTTTTTTAAAAAAATTGGATTTGCCTTAGTCATCTTGTGTCGAACACTTGGAGGATTTTATTGGAAACTATTATTTCCGCTCAAACGATTTTATCAGTATTTTAGTATTAGAAACTTCTTGGTCATGATGAAAATTTTAAGCAGGAAGAATAATATAATAATTTATTTATTATGGATAATGGAGAAAATATTTTTGAAAATATTCTTAACTATAATAGCATATGTAAGAAAGAATTTGTTTTTTATCTCGAAAAAATATAAGATGATTCAATGTTGAATACCAAATTATTTGATGGGTTTACAGCAAGTCATGCACTTCCCCAAATTAAAACAGTTTTTAATGTTATTGATAGAAGTCCTGAGTTTCATGCAGAAGGAACTCCGACATATACGTTTTTTTATCATATATATCATAATAAGGTTTCATCTACTTTAGACTCTCGTGTAACTACAAATAATCCAATGCATGTGAATAGTCTTATGGATTCAATAGTTGTTAATACTGATACGTATAGGACTTTATCTTTTCCTAGAGCTCTTACGTTTATTTTAGACCAGGTATCATAGTGATCAATCGATTTGTTTCTTTGGCCAGCGAAAGGAAGCTACCCACCAACTTTTCAAAAATAAATTGGTTAAAATACATATGAAGTTAAGAGTGAAGGTAAGGTTATGTCACTAACTTATTATTGTTTTTATATTTGTATACTTATGATTATTTCACTTATTTGCATGATTTTTCAAAATGAGCTTAATATATTTACATTTTTGCACCAAGCTTGTACCAACTTTATAAAATTCTGATCTTTGGAAACTACTAAAGAATATTACATATCATTTTAAATATGATTAAGGTTTGAAAGCTGCACTTCAAGAAAAAATTGAAGGTAAAGATAAATTGAAGGTTTAACTTCAAAAAAATATTGAAGTTGAGGGAAGTTGAAGAAAGAGCTTCAGACTAGGTTTGAAGCCGGAAGAAAATTGAATTTTGTACTTGTGACCAAAACTACGGTCGAGACTAAGCTGGGATCAAAGATTTTGGCTAAATAATTGTCGGTAGCTCAGCTCAATGATGAATTGGAAACCACCAGAAAAAAACTTGTATACCTTGCTAGATTTGGAGTCTTGGTCAATAACATAATATTTGTTCAAGTTGTAGCATTATCTTCGTGTCGTAGTAATTTGAAAGATTTGGCTGTCAAATTACATGTAGAACATAAGTTTCGAGCAATTGAGTAAGAGAAACATAATAATTTTATGAAAGGTGGTACATTCGAATGGATGAAGTCCAGAATTAACTTGATCAAGCATTAGACAAGAAAAAAATATTAGAAGACACACTTACTGCTAAACATCCGCATATCTGGAGTTTAAGATACAATTTCAAGCAGAAATACTCACGGTTGTGCGTGACATGGTTCTTAAACACCGAAATATAGTTGATACTTAACATTCACAATGAATTTCGTGAAATATAATTGGTTTTTTTTGTATTATGTGCCAAAAGCTAAAAGGCCAAGAACTTCTGGATGAGATAACTCTCCACATGGGGAGCCCTTTGTTACTTTAGTAAAAAAAGTGTAAATATTTCATATATGTTGCATGAGGTGGAAAATAAAATGTTTGAATGCATTTTTAATGATGAAGATGTTTTTCCCTTTTTCCATAAATCATGTAATTCCATCTTCGTCCACAATAGATCTTTGTATCCAGATTTAAGATTAAGTTCACACAACATAAGACAATGTTATTCTTTTTTGGATTTCTTTTGTTTTTTATTTTTTATATTGTGTAAGCCTAATAAATTTTTGTGAAAAAATTTCTCAATGGTTGGAGAAAAATTTAAACAAACTTACGGTTATCTTTTTTTGCTTGGAAATAAAGAAAAAACTATTTATTTTTGTATGACATGACTTATGATTTACTTTTTTTTATCTTATAAGCGTTGATGTTTTTTCATATTTATAACAAGCACGATATCATTTAGTACTATGTTGTTCTAATTGGAGTGTTCTATTCCAAAGATATGGACTTACTTAAGCAACACATGAGCCCTTTATTTGTAATAGATCTATAATAATGCATATATTGTTTATTTTTTATATGAATTATACATGAGTCCCTTTAGTGTCAAAGACTACTTTTGAGATCATCCGAGTCTGACACATATGTATTTTTAGAGGTACTTAGACTCTCTAAAGAGCTGATGACTAATTTTGGAATCATCACATACTTTTGAAATTATCTTTTACTGTCTTTTGTTTTTTTTATAAAATCATAAACTTCTGAAACTTTGATAAATGGAAAAAAATATTTTATTAACGTCTGATGTCTCCGTAAAACTTTTGTATGACCTCGAGATAGAAAATGTTACATCCTAAATAAGAATTTAATAAAATAGTTTTGTATAGCTGAAGCTGATTAAGAGCGATAGAGCTTAAGATGTTTTATATTTCATTGGTGTCGAAGTTGATATATTTGACCATCTCACAATTTGTATGTTCTCAACAGGACCTTTGCTTTTATTATGTATGATCTTAACCAATTAAGGCTTAGCTTGCTAAGATTCATATCTTTTGTATATAGGAATACTCTTCGAATGACTTTTTCTTTTTGCTCAAACTTTTGAAAACGAACTTTAAAGTTATATTTATTCATCATCAAGGTTTTGTAGTGTCCAGATCATGTATGAGATTTTATTGTTTTTTCTTCAATGATTTCAAGTTTGGCCCTTCTTACTTTTGAGTTACTTCCCTCTTCATAAGTTTATATTTTGTAGGAAGACATAGCATTTTCATCTTTCACAGTTGCTTTTAGTCCATACATCAAAGTAAATAATGTCTCAATTGTTGTTCTTAAGGTGCTTTTATAAGACCACCAAAATTCTTGTAGGAATTCAGGCCAAGTTTATGTTGCTCTTTCTAACATTTTTTATTTTTATTTGTTAGTTTTTTGTTGGTAACCTCAACTTGACAATTGGCATATGGATATAAGGTGATAAAACCTATTTTATACCTTTTATTAAACAGAACTAAGTGAGTCGTTCATTTTGGAATTGAGTGTCATTATCTGTTGTGATGACTATTGGTACCCTATATCTGCAAAAATATGTTTGATTTAAATAAATTTTTAAAGTCTTTTTTTGTGATCTTACAAGTAGTTGTGCTTCTACTACCTTGGAAAATAGTCAATTATTACTAATAAATGTTTCCTTCCTCATAAATCCTTTAGCATGGTACCTACAATTCCAATTCCTCATCTATCAATAAGAATAACCTTTGATGTGGTTTATAGCAAAGTGGTTGGGACCTACAATGTCAAGGTCTTATTTATCAATAGGAATAACCTCTGATATGGTTTTCATCAAAGCGACTAGGACTTGTATGGAGTTAGAGATGTATTACAAGTCTCATAATGCAATAGTTTTTCATTTTTCATCCACCATTATTGTCGATCAATAGTATTCTTGGAGAAAAACTAATATATGTAATGCCTTATGCCCATAGGAAGTAGTTCTTTCTCCATCATAGAGATGTTTTATTACAAAATCGGCTTCATATGGGATGAGACATTTGATAAATGGTTTAGTGAGCCTAATTCTCTATAAACTATTGGATATCCAAAAATACTGACATATTTAATTTTGATGAAAATAGACTCTACCCTATTGTCAACAAATATTCCTTCCATTAAATATTTTTTGATAAGGGTTCTCCAATATTCTTCAACTTTCTCACCCTTTTTGTTATCATGATTCTCAAAGCTAAGATGATATGATAAGAATTGGTTTGGTAGAGTGAGTGATTAATGGTTTTTCTAGTAGGATTACCCATAGTGCTGAATATGCATATGTTGAAGCTGTCAAAGCATCAACAATAACATTTTTGTATCTTAAAACTTATTCAAAAATGAATTTTTTAAACAAATACGCTTGGCACCAAACCAATTTTCGACTTAAATAAGGTCTCATTTATAGCTTTGGCTTGGAATAGAGCCTGGTGTACCACCTATTGAGACTCTGCAAAGATATTTACCATTTTTGCTCTACAAATATTGGTTAGTCGAAGTCCTACTATTACAATCCCATAATATGTCTTATTTATAGAAGTTGAGGAACCAAATTTGTTGGATTGAGTAAAAATGTCCCATGTTGGAAGAGTTAGCTAAACTTTTGTGTCAGAGGCTAGATTTGTTACTTCCTTTATTTGTTTGGACTTGCCAAGTTGAATCCAGTTTATCTTCTTATGGTGTAGGTATTTCAGATTAGAACCCTATCATAAAAACTACCAAGGTTTGAGCCTTAGTTACAATGCTCGGCTCAAATTTTATATTTTAAACTCCTAACTTAGTGACCATTGCGTCATAGTCCAAGTGGAAAAAATGTTCTCACTGTGATTGTATGATCTTGTAAATAAGGCCTCATATTCCTAGCCGCAACCATTAATGATGAGACAAGTCTTTCTAACGGTAGGTATCTTGTTTATGCATATAAAAAGGACTTGATTACATAGTAAATAACTTTTAAATATTGTATTTCTTCTTTTATAAGCATCACACTAATAGAAAAAGTTAAAAACTGTTAGGTACTAACTCAGATCTTCTCCCAACTTCGGCTTCGTTAAAATATCAGGAGAAATTATATATATTTTTCAAATCTTCGTCACGTGTTGGATGTCATTTAAACCTTCACACTCCTATTAATATATGGAAGAATTGTTGGCACTTATCCAAAGATCTTGAGATGAATCTATTCAGTACAGCTAACATTCCTATTAATATTTTTATTTCTTTTGTGTTTCGAGAATGATTTGTTGTCTCTAGGTTGGAAAGTTGAGTAGGATGTATAAAACAAAACTCATTAACCATGTATCCTAAGAATTTACTGAACCTTACACCGTAGGTATACTTTTTTGGATTTACCTTTAGGTTTACTCTTCTACGATTGGTGAAGGTCACAATCAGGTTAGCAAGGTGATTTTCATCGTGATTATTAGAACTAGCATATCATCAATGTAGGCCTATACATTTCGGCCGATTTGTGTTTACAAATTTTAGTTCACTAATCTTTTATATGTGTCTCCAATATTATTCAGCCCATATGGCATGAATTTTTATTAGTGGACTCTCATATATGTGATAAAGGTAGTATACTCTGGGTCATTTTTGTGTATTGGGATCTGGTAGTATCTCGATTATGCATCCATAAATGATAACGTTTTTTTTGCTAAATTTATAACCACTAGTTGATTAATTTTTGGGAGGGGGAAATAATATTTTGGACATGTTTTGTTTTGGTTTGTGAATTCCATGCATATCATCTATTTTCCATTATTTTTATTTACTAAGTTCGGATTGGTTGTCCATACTGAATAATGGGATTGTTTTATGTGATCCATTATGGTAAGTCTGTCCACTTCATATAGAATTGCTTTTTTGTTGTAAATATCATTTTATCTTTTGCTTAATCGGCCAAAAGTTGTTTTTGATATATAATTATGAAACATGACTTTGGTTGTGAATCTCGTGACATTTTAGACATGCCAAAAAAATATTCAAGTTGCATTGTAAAAATTCGAATAATTTATACCTGAGGTTGGTTAGTATGTCACGACTGAGTCGGAGGAGTTCATTTTATTTCATTCGGATGCCATCTACTTATTCATCGGGCTCTATGAAATGGAGGGGCTCTCTTTGAGTCATCCATATCATATAGGACGAACGAGCCTCCTCTAATTTTTATTTTTAACGGTTAAGGAAGTTGCATATCATTCTCTTAAAATTTTATCATTTCTTTTTATGACTGTCATTTTTTCGCTGATTGGGTATCGAAGGTATTTATGTACTATGGAAACTACAACATGCATATGATCCAACCTAGATCTTTCAAATATCACGTTGTATGAAAATGGTGCATCCACAATCATGAACAAGCATCAAATTTTCTTTTTAAATTCTTGATTTCCCCTGAAAATCGCGTCCAATGTCAGCTATATCAATACATTAGCATCAACTCTGGTGAACCCAGTTTAAATCATTTGGGGTTGAATTAGCATCAGAGCACCTCTCATTTTTTTCATAAGTGCTTTTGTACGTGCTATTGGTTGGACTTCTAGTGTCTATCGTCATTATTTTGACCTATATTCATACCAATTTGATGTTATAAGTACAATATTTTGAAATTCTAACATTGGATAAGAATTCATGTATATGTGTGGTTATGTTTTCCCTTGATGTTTCACTTTTAGGTCATTAGTGTACCGCTTCTTGGAGTTCTTGGTGATTCCAAAAAAAAATCATATTTTGATATTACATTAATTGTTTGTCTACTATGATCTATGTCAATGTATTTTCTTTGTTTGTATCTGGAATCTCATTCCATTATTACATTAATTTCCTTTCATTTCTTGTTGGGGAATCATTCTATGCCATAGCTTTTCTCGACTCATTCATGTTGTATTCTTTACAAACTCAAAATTTGCCTTCGTCTATCTTGTTTTGGACTTTGTCTTTTAAAACTTCATAATCTCTAGAATAATGCCTCATTCCATTGTCAAATTTTCAAAACTTGTCTTTATATTTTATTTTTGGGAGAATAAATCTCCTCATATCTTTGATACTTTATCACATTTTTTATCGTAAATAGTTCTCAAGTTCTCAGTTAACTTGGTGTAGGACCCTTAGAATGATATTTTTTTGTTATGGTCTTTGTTGTTGTTATGGTTGCCTTTAATATTTCTTTTTACACTTTTGCCCCAACTTTATTGTTTCGACATAACCAAGAATAAGCCATTGATGTTGTAGTGGGTAAACACCGAAACATCATTTGGTTGACATGTGGCATATTATGTGGTTCATTATTATTCGTCAAACGATGTTATCGTGGATAAGCATTTGGTGCATTCTTTATTTTTGCACTAATTGTCTCATCCACCTTCATCTATCTCTCGATCTGAGCCAAAATATTCATGAAATTGAAAATCATTATACTATCACTAAATCATGACTGTTTTTATTCCCCAAACGTTGTTGCTGCCACCAAATCATGACATTATATAACATCGCAACTAGGGGTGGCAAATGGTTCTGGAACCACGGTTCAAAGCTGACAATCTGCTTATGAACTGGCGGTTTACCTGCGAAACTGGCCCATTAGGACTGCAAACTGGCAGGACCGCAACCCGCCAGGACCGCAAACCATTAGGACCGCCAGACCGTCAGGACCGCATAAGGAGTAACCCGCCAGGACTGCAACCCGGCAGGACTGCAACCCGGCAGGACTGCGAAACCACTGTTTATTTGTAAAAAACCGTGGTTTATTGGTAAATATTATAAATGTTTTATTTATTTTATAACCAAAATGTTATATTTAAAAAATATTGAGATATTTCATATTATTATAGAATTATTATTACATTTTTTTTAATATTAATTTGTTTTGGTTATTAATATTTTAAGTGTTGTAATTATTATATAGTCCAAAATTTTAAATATTACTTATGTTATTATCACATTTTGAATATTATTATTATGTTTTTAGATCTAATACAAACCAAAACTATATCTTATCATGTTAAAATATTACAAATTCTATGGTTATAATTTTAATATTACATTTTGATTACTATTGTGATTTGGTTTTAAATTTTACAAGTGTTTGTTATTATTTTTTAAACCAAAATTAGATCTTATGAAGTTATAAGTATTTCATAATACAGTTGTTGTTATTATAATAAAAGGTAAAGTCATTTTTGGATAATTTAGCCATTCACAGTTTATACTCTTGCGGGCCAGGAGTTGTACAAATGTTTTCAAATTACAATACAAAATAGCAAAAAACTATTACAAACATCATTCATCTCCAGCTTCGTCTTCTTCGTAAGTAAAATCTTCGTCGTCAGCTTTGTTTTCTTCCGCAATTTCTTGTTCAAGTGTATCTTCGTAATCATCCGGATAATCTTCGAAGATGTCGTCTACGTTCACTTCGTCTCTAAACTCTATGTCTTGCATCCTTTTATCCGCCGTTGTCCAATCCTTAACTGCCACAAGCACTCCAAGTGCTTTGCCCGTCAATCTTGTTCTCTTAGTCGTGTATTGCAACCTCGTTTGGCTGAAAGCACACTCACTTGCAACTGTAGACATAGGTATAGCATAAATCTCTTTAACAATCCTGCAAAGAATAGGAAACTCTTCAGTTTTGGTACCCCATCATCTTATGATATCTTCAATACCTTGGTTTTGATAATTCGTAAAATCAAACCTAGTGCTCCAATATCTAGACAACTCATTATCAGATTGAGGGGTTTCTGTAACATTGCTTCGTAACATTGCCAATTGAACATATTTAGTAGAAGATCTCCCTCTACCCCTATTGTTACTACTCCTTACATTTGTAGATGTATTTGATCTATATCTTGCAGCATACTTATCATAGATATTATACAAACAATCATATATACCGATAATATACCCTTCAGGGTCAATTGGTTCCTTCGGTGGTTTAGCTGTAGAAAACTGTACAGATTGATAAAAGCATCTAACTAGCAATTCAAATTTTTCTTTTCGTGAAAAAGGATCTAAAAGGCAAGCAAATGAATAACTATCAGGGATTGGATGAAAATACTTTGTGAACTTATATTCCATTCCGGGCACCATGTCTACGCATACATAATTTGATCTAAATTCATTCATATGCATGGCAAGATTAGTAATCGTGAAAAGGGCCAAATGAGCATTAGGTTGATTTTGTGAAGAAAATGTTAGAGTGTTTTCTTTAAAAAGTCTTAAAAGTCTTAACATGTGTGCACAATATTTCCAATGATCTGGTTCAATTGGTGTTTCACGACAAGATGCATTATAAAGCGTCATAATCTCTTCTTTAAAAACATGCGCGCGTGCAAGTATTGTGTAAGTAGAATTCCATCTAGTTTCGACATCTAATATAAGTTTCTTATATTTTTTCCCATTTGAAGTAACAAGTGTTTTAAAAGCTCTTTTTTAGCAGCGGATGTCGAGCAAAATAGGACCCCATTTTTTATAAGGATAATATAATCACCGAGAACCTTACGTATTCCTTCTTTCGCAATTAATTGAAGTACGTGGCATAAACATTTGGTGTGAAACAATTTTGGAAAAGGGGGATTGCAATCTTCTATAAGAATTTTTAATGCAGATGCATTAGAAGATGCATTATCCAACGAAATAGACATAATCTTGTTTTTAATGCCATAAACATTCATGCATTCAATCATACTCTCCCTAATTATTTGTGCGTTATGCTTCCCAATTGATTCAAACCATATAATTCTCCTTTGGAGGACCCATTCGGCGTCCATCCAATGGAGGGTAACACATATCATATCAAAATCAGTAAAAGTAGTTATGTCACTAGTAATCGAAACATTCCATGGCAAAGTCTGCATAGTTTGAATAATGCCTTTTTCTTTTTAAATAATATTTAAAGGCTAGCGATTTTAAAGAGCTACGTGGAATGCGTTTTGTGTGTGGGTTTACCCCAGCTTGCATCCAATTTTTGTATCTCCAAGAATCCCCAAAACTAAATGGTTGTAAACTACCGACTGCATAAATCATTGTTTTTTCCCTATACGTATCGTGGTTAAACTCAAAAGGAAGACCTGTTTGAGGGTTCATGCAAACATTAGTTGGGTTAGGTTTTGTAGGATCATATATTTCATGTTTAAATAAATGTTTTACCATAGTGCTAGTGCCCATATTTCTAGCTCCACTTACGTGAAGATAATTTTTTTTGCACACGTTACAAATACAATTATAACCATCTTCTGATAGAGTATAGTGTTTCCAAATCCAAGATGTTTTCTTACGAGATCTCGACCCAGCACTAGTACTTCCACCACCACTTTCGTGGGAGGAGAGTGTGTCAACGTGAGGGAGTTCTGTAGAAAATTCCTCTATGGTATTGAGATCCACATTAGATGGTGGGTTTATCCTAGTATTTCTACGTTTTGAATTCATTTTAAAACTAATAACAGATTTTTTTTTAATATGCAATAAAATACTAATAATAAAATCTAAATTTAGACTAATAACAAGATAGAACAAGTAAATTTAGACTAATAACAACTAAGAAACAATTTGCGGAAAAACAAAAATCAAACAATTTCGAACGTAGGAGTAGAATATGTAAAATAAGTAATTATAGTTTTCTAGAATTTTTCGAACAAGTAGATAGATTTAGAGAGAAGTAGAGAGTTGTTTGAGAGGTGTGAGTATTGGTGTTGGGGTCTCCTCTATTTATAGGGGAGACCCAAAAAAAACGAAAAAAAAAAAATATTCGTCCGGACCATCCGGATCAATGTCCGGATGGTCCGGACTAAATGTCCGGACGCCCGGACAGAGAATTCGGACCATCCGGATATCGATCCGGATGGTCCGGACGTCATCCGGGGCATCCGGAGATTCGTCCGGATGCCCCGGACTCAACGGCTAGTTGTACTTCAACTAGCCGTTGGCAATTTAAAGTCGCGGACCATCCGGACACCTGGCCGGATGGTCCGCACGATGACGTCATCAGGACGTCATCTAACGGCTAGTATGAAAAGAAAAAAAAATTCCCTATAAATACAACCTACCTCCTACTCTATTTTTCACTCCAACTCCACTACAAATTTATCCCCTCTCTCCCTCTCCACTACAAATCGATCCCCTCTCTCTACTACACTTCTCTAAAAAAATTATATTTTTCAAACTCTATTTAAATTTCCGGTTTCGCTAAATGTCTTCGAAAAAATCAAAGCATGCATGTCAAGGTGGATGTAGTGAATCAACCTCGAGACGTGTGAAACAGGTGGCAGATATGTTGTTTGAAGATATGGAGCTAACGGAGAGCGAGACTATCAAACATCGCGACGAAGGGGAGCTTCGCATCCGTAATCAAGAAGGAGGTCGAGGTGTAACCAAAATTTGGTCCGGTATGTATCTGGACTATGAGGAACTGATCCAAATAGAGGGTATGCAAAAAAAAATAAACTTATTGAACCAAATAATGGCCTAGGTTGGATGACACTAGCTAGATTCAAATGTGATTGGTATCTAGAACTAGTACGCAAGTTTTATGCCACCGCAAAATTAATCGAAAATGATCCAAGAGGTTTAGGAATGAATTGTTTGGTTGATGGTAAACCCTATACTTTTTTTGAAACTGATTTCGAAGATCTTTTTTCCGTTCCAACCCATGATATGTATACCGGTAATAAATTACCTTCTATTAGTTATCGCCCTACGATCTGGAGTGCTGATTGGCCTATATCTTACGAAGAAGCAGTAGAGCTTCTTACTTGTCCTGGTGCGGAAGCTCCGAAAATTAGCGGTAAATTTCGAGCCATGCGGGGTAATTTGGATGCTAATGGGAAATTAGCTTTGAAATTGGTAAATAGTATATTTTTCCCCCTAGTAACAATGATATGCAGCTTTCATATATTCAAACATTTGTTACTGCTTTTATCGTTCGAAATCAGGGAATAATTAATTTACCTAGCTTGATGATTCGAAATATGGCTACGAGGTGTGGTACGGATAAACTACCTTATGGGATGATAGTGAGTAAATTGCTTGTTTCGAAAGGAGTTGATGTGAGTATGTACACTCCGATGAAGGTGAGGCCGACTAGTGCTATAGGTAGAAACTCTTTGCGTTTGCAGGAAATATACTCTTGGGATGGAGAGTTGATTTCGAAATTGGAGGCATGGAACCACCATAGACAAGACTTGAATCAGATATATACTGCGAACGGTCTTACAAAACCGCCAAATCCACCTACTCAGTATCGAGTTGAGGCTGAAGCGTCTTTCGATCCAAATGCTAGTGGTTCTTCTGGAGTACCGCCACAAGAAAGACGAACCGATCGCGAATTTGCTGAGTTTTCGCATCAGCATCATATGGATTATATGCAATTTGCGCATACTCAACAAAAGGAATGGCATGATGATTTTACAAAATGGCAAAGTGAATTTCAAAATTGGCATAGGGGGGTAAATGACCAGCTTAGCCCGATACAGCAGTGGCAAGTAGGGGTGAATGATCAACTTGGTCACCTCCATCAGTGGCATGGTCAATACGAGCAGTGGCATCATGGACAAGATCAATGGAATGAGCGATTTGCAAACTCTCAAGCCGAACAGTCGGAGTATATGCGACAGATGATGGAGAACATGCATTTCCAAGGTCCACCACCTAACAACAACAACAACGATGAAGCTCCTTAGTTTTTTGCATTTGATTTTCATTATCGTTGTAATGTTTTTCTTTTTTATTTGATTGAACAACTATGTTACTTGTTTGGTTTTTATTTTTAATGAATTGTTTGTTTTGCTTCTATTTTTTATTAAATGTTATTTAAATCACTTTCGCTTTCAATTTTTATTTTGTTCTTTACAACTTACAAGTAATTTATGTTTATGCCTATAAACTTCTAATATTGAATAGTTCAAAAATACAATAAACTATATAATTCATCTAACCATAAACACTTCAAGCTTGAAAGAATCTAAAGAATCACCTAATAATTTTAAATTAGAATACAATTATATGTCTAATGGGTATATATTATTTAATAGGTATATATTATTCAAACGTATCAAAATCAAATTACAATTATTTTTTTAAAATGTAACTGATGATTATAAAATTTCGATTAAAATGATAACATATTTAAATTAAAATACATGAAATAGAATAATTAACTCGTGTATATGGTACATATCTCAATTACTGAAATTAGATTCAATTAACACTTACAAATTAATTTTAAATAACATTATAAAATATTCTGATAAACGATTCTTAAATGGTTTGGCTGATGGTTTGAACTGATAAACGGTTCTTAAATAGTTCGTCTGGTTGTTTGAACTGGCGGTTTAACTGCGAAACTGGCCCATTAGAACTGCAAACTGGCAGGACCGCAATCCGTCAGGACCGCATAAAGAGCAAACTGGCAGGACCGCAACCTAGCAGGACCGCAACCCGTGGTTCTGATTTAAACGGTGCGGACGGTTCGCGGTTCAGACCGTTTGCCACCCCTAATCGCAACAAATACATTTCTAAAATCATAATAGTTCGATCATCGACATTATATAAAATCCAAATTTTTACCAAGATAAAAGAAATCAAAATCATTGATATTATATAAAATCCAAATTTTTACCTAAGATAAAAGAAATCAAAAAGTAAACAATAAAATCCCACCCGCACCCAAAGAAGTAATCAATCATAAACCTATTTCTCTATATAATCTCTTTTATGAAATATAAGAGCTACCTCTCTCAGTAGTGACCAAGTAGATAGCCTAATATCGGAAAATGATATGAACTGTTCTATTGTTTATAATTCTGAATTCAAGCCAGTTTACAAGCCAAACTGGTTCCATGTACAAGCTAACCGAGTAGGAGATGCGGAAGCTGAGTATAAGAACAGAACTCGTCTACTGAATCAAATGACGCCTAAGAACTAGTCTTGTACATCAAACTCGAAACTGGGCACACACAAAAAGGTTGCTACACAATATACAGCAGCCGAATCGGACTTATTAATCTCTCAGTAGTTTTCAGCTACAGGTCTGGAAGGGAAAAGCCTTATAAGAAATGTGACTAGAGACCAGAGGCAAATCAGTGCAAGAAACTGAAAAGTCCCAACCATACTAATAAGTGCGGTTCCTCTCTCCGCCGATTTGAGGCCTGATGAGTCCTTCATTAAGAACATCAATGTCTGGATAAACTGAGAAGCTCTGGTTAACTGATACATTCTATAGAGCTGCAAAATCATATAAAGTCGATCATAAATTAATATTGTGAAGCGGATATGAACAGAACTGTGCTAAGCTTGGAATTGATAAGATTTGGTTGCGCAAAAGTAGAAAAGCTCAAGCTTGGTTCTAAACACAGTAGTTTTCATTCTTCTGGTAACTAGTAGTTTTCAAGGCTTTTTCGTGACAGTGGAAATTTTCACAAACTAAACACAGTAGTGTACGATTCATTTTCTGTTTGCGACTCTAACTAACAAGAAACTAAGGAACATTGGTCTCACTAAGCTTAGCAAACTCAAAGAAATTATAAAATTCTCTGACTGTGGGGTATCATTAGATACAGCAAAAGAAACCTGATTTCATAAACAAAATCTGAAATTTGTTGCTGAAGAGAGAAAATAACCTCGAAGATAATAGGAACTAAAGGCCAACAAGATGAGTTGCGCTTATCAAGACGATTCTCAAACAAGAGTTGAACTGCACATCCAACAAGAAAAGGAGCAACTGCGACCAAGGCTTGTAATTTAAGTACCGGCCAACTCACATAGACAGCAACGAGAGGAGCAATAACTTTCAATCCCATTGTGAAGAAAGCAGACGATAAGTATCCTCTTAGTCCTGTAATAAGACCCCATCTCTTCGAGCTGAACTGTATATACGGCTTCTGAATTTTGTCAGTTAGAGATAGAAAAACCGCCAGACCAATATAGAATGATGACTCAAAGCACAAGGAGGCCACGATTTCTGCAGAAATAAATATAATTAAATATAACACACACCCGCGAAGGAACAAAATCACATAATCTTAAAACATGGAGTATAACGGTGACTAACAAACAAATAGTTCGGGTTTGGTACAGGCTTGGCTAGATTAGATAGTTTATGAGCTCGACTTCTACATATATCTCGAATATCTTATTGAGCCAAACTTGAATATCTTCACATGACTCATGAACTATTTGCAAGCTGCTCAAATTAGAGCTTGTGTACTCTTAGCGTAAATTTGGCTTGAACAATATCAAAATAGAATAATTTAACAACTTATTACTAGATTACAGCCGCCCGCTCGAATTAGTAATTGCGGCTGAGCCTAATATTCAGCTCGGCTCGAATCAAAATTCAATTCATTAAGCAGACAACAAGCAAGGACAAGATACAATCTATGAAGTTATTATCTAGAATATTTCCTATATGCTGATGAACTAACTCTCAAATCAATACTATTATCCACGTGCTGCTTGGTCATCAGACTATGCGGCCTTAGAAATTTAGTTCTCAGACTTCAAACTAGCCAAACAATAATTCTTAACCACGGCCAAATCCAGTATAAGTCGCATGCATAAAATTCTCAATCACGCGTGACTCTTTGATTAAACAACATTACCTATCATAGTTTCATTCCTGAAAGAAGCTTCGATTACACCTCCGAGGAGTAACTGTGGAAGAATAAAAGACGATATCAAAGCAACAGGAGCCAAAACCCAGAGGAATGAGCCTTTCTCTTCATCAAAGGGAGCTGAAACCAATTTCCTTTCTTCCACTACTTGGTGAGTCAATCCAGAAAAGGAAACCGAACCCGATTTCCCACGAAATGGCTCAACTTCATTAAACTTGCTCACCGGAACTCCGGGGCCTCTTCTATCTCTGAACGTCAAATCAGTGTTTGAATCGGACGTAGACACACAGACAACGAATCTTTTCTTCAAACTGGAAATCGAATAAACTAAACCAAAATCGATTGAAAAAAAGTCACAAAACCATATCCATCCATTATATAACAAGCTTAGCTAATTCAATCTATCTAGCACCTTATTACAACTAAAATTGCATTGAAACTGGAAATGAACTTACAATTTGATGGATTTATATGCCGATAACTCTTATTATTGAAGACGCTATGACTTGCAGAAACCTGAAGTATCGGAGTTGTGGTTAGGGAGAGAAAGAGAGAAGAACGGTAAGATTGAAATATCAATTTTGAACGAAACTAAACTTACGGTTTGATGAAAAACAAGATTTTGATTCGAAAATTTTAACTTTGGAGCAGGAAGCCGTAAGCAAACAGATTGCAACTCCATTTGAGAGATTATGATATTGTTAGGGTTCTTGATATCTCCTCCGATATAAACCTAAAACCCTAAACCTTTGTCTATTCTAATTTCTTTTCGAGTGGTATGATAAAATTTAAAAAAAAAACAGAAAACTAGTGCTAGACACGTGTTATACCGTAAGCTTTTGAAGTTTGAATTTCAAGACGGGCAAGGCTAAATTGAGACCTCATTTGGCTATAATGAGACCCCTCTATAATGAGATTCCATTCGGCTATAATGAGACCCGAAAAAAGACACATTTATCCATGATATAAAACCCTTATTTTTAGTCTCTTTTCTCTCCTCTCTCTCAAACTCTCTAAAAATCTCGAAATCAAAACAGCAAGATTTCTCAAATCCAACATCACAAACAGCTTAAGGTACGAATTCTTTACATATCCATGTAATTTTTATGCATTTTAGTTTAGTATTTTTCCATGTAATTTTTATGTATTTTAGTTTAGTATTTTTAGTGATTTTTAGAGTTTAGGGTTCTTGATAAAAAGTCGAATTTTCATGTATATGTAGTTGTTTTTTTGGAAAATAGCTTCAGATTCGTGTTAGTCGATTCATTAGGATCGTTTTGGTACCATGGATGATGAATTTGGGTTGAGTTTTGGGGATTTGGGTTCGATTTGGGATTTTAGGGTTTGAGTTTCTCGAAACGCAGGATTGCGAACGGGACCCTCGCAACCCGTTCGCAATTTCGCAATTGCTAGAAATGTTGATTTTTTATTTTGTTTTATGAAATAGTTTGTATCCCCAAATTTATTAATAATTTATATGTTGTATTTCAGCATGCCTCGCAGATAGCAGCATACACCTGTTCGACATTCAGGAGGCTCGAGCGATGATGGAGAGCACGAGGACCGTGTGTCACGGTCACGGTCCGTTAGGCGTAGGCCTAACGCTTTTACTCCGGCCCCTGTTCTATCCCATGGGTTTGGGACGCTCGACCAGTTATTTAGGAGGGTGAATCCTCATGTGCCTGGTCTATATCCAGAGTATACACAGCACGAGGCCTACCACGTCTTTACAGGAGAGGTAAGTAATGACGTGTTTTAAAGTACGTTTATATGTTCTTTTGTATTATTTCTAAGTTGTTTATGTTTTATGTAGGCTCGTCGGCACTCGCGGACCTACTCTATGTACGGTACCCACCGTGCATGGGGTCTTGTTGGGCAGAACAGGGTAAGAGAGCAGGTTATGATGACTTGTTTCGGTCCCCTGGTAGATGTGTTGGAGCGTTGGAGTACCAACGTTCATCTTGTAGATGCTTTTTTGGAGAGGTGGCATTCGGAGACGAACAGCTTTCACTTCAGCTTCGGTGAGATGACGGTTACGTTAGACGACGTCCACGTCATCACTGGTCTCCCGGTCACAGGTGATGATTTCGTTGTTCAGACATTTCCTAGTGATGGACAGCGTGTAGCTTGGTATTCTAGTGCATTAGGGATAGATCTGGATGAACTTAAGTATGAGTTAGGGCGTAACAGGGGGGGTAATGGTAGATCTGTTCGTTTACAGTTTTTACACGAGCAGTACATGCATCCCTGTTATAAGGATGATACCATGTCTGATAGTGATGTAAAGTGTGCCACTAGGGGTTATCTGCTGCACATGCTGGGTTGTTGTGTTCTGGTGAACAAGACGGGGAACAGTATATCTTTAGATTACCTCCAGTTTGTAGAGCATTATACCTCATCCGTTAGATATAACTGGGGAAAGCATATACTAGCTCAGCTGTACCACCACCTAGGAAAGTCGTCGCTGCACACGACTTCAGGGATTGCGGGTTGTATTGCCTTGTTGGAGACGTGGATATACGATCACTTCTCCACCTGTTTGCCTACGATGAACACTCTCTACGTCTGTTATATGCCGACTATGTGCCGATATGTACCGACACCGTTTCGTGCGGATGATGAGACTCGGATTAACATCCGACAGGGACTGATTTCGTTGACGGAGTACCATGTGAGTTATAATGCTTTGTTATATTTGTTTCCATAGCGTTAATTTATTATTACTTACATTTTTTTGAAGATTATTAACTAACATATGACACAGGTTTGGTTCATGCCTTACGAGACGCATCGTGCTCATTTCTCTTTTCAGCTTGTGGCTTGGATTGACCACACGCTGAAGGCGTTCGACGTAGTTGAGGCGTACTATCCGCTTCGGGTGGCTCGACAGCTAGGGCACATTCAGGACATACCACCGGCGTTGCGGACTGTTTTACCAGCAGATAGGCGGAGGCGTATGAACACGCGCTTCTTGTGGGATGAGGCCACGTGGATATGCTGGGGCTCACACGTTGTTGACCCGAGGATTCGCAGTGACAGATACACTATAGGCGGTCATGGCACGACCACTTTGTACAATGTATGGATCAGTGACCACCTATGGTACGTTCTGCTTGATCCTAGTATTCTCGGTCCATCTGCTTCACATGTTCCAGATCCCCCTAGTGCGATGACATATCAGGCACGACTGTATCAGCTTTCCGATCGTGTGACTGATGTTGATTCTAGAGCGGACTCGATGAGTGTGGAGGACTTGCGTCGGAAGATACGAGTGTTCGCTTTTGGGGATCCAGTACCGCCAGGTCGATTGAGTGCATTTGTATTATATGACTACCAAGACGGTTGTTTGATACTACCTTATTTTTTTGCTTTAATTGTTGCTTTAGTTGATATGGTTGTATGGAATTGCTTTTGGTTCTTTATTTGTCGCTTTTGTTCGGATAAAATCTTCAGTTTTGCTTAAGTTGTTGCTTTCGCTTATATGATGTGTATCTTAAAAACAACAACACTTAAACAATAACACCTAGATTTCTCGCATAATTAGAAATACATAAGGAAATTAGACACATGAATCAAAAGCATTGCGTAATTAGAAATACATAAGCAAATAAATTAAAGCAAACGGTAGATAAAGTAACCCTCAGTTAGCATTGCACACTTAGTTCTATGGAGTCGGATAGTTCATTCCATACCCATCTGAATCACTACTTCCTTCGGGAGTTGAATACGTTTCAATGGCGCTCGCTATTGCGTCGGCTATTTGTTGCTCTTCCGACTGTGTCGCATATGACACCATCTCCGGCGTAATTGTACTTTGCGATCCCATGTCGAATACCTTTCGGAGGTTGGTTCGGACTTCCCAAGGAAGTGACTCGATTTGTAAAGTCACTGTTTTAAGGTAAACTAACCTTTCGAACACTTCTTCGCGTCTGCGTGGTCGGGGCATCATACATCCTGGGCAGGAAGCCTCCCTACCGTGGTTGAAGAACATTCTGCACAAGACCGCATCGATGAAGCCAGGAACCTCCTCTTGCATCGTACCTCTCACGATGTCAAATGCGTTTAGGAGGCTTGCATCTTCGTGTACGTTCCAGCCCGAATCACACATTGTTATACCTTAAATGTTTAGTTTCTTAGTCTGATTATAGTATTTATAGACTCGAACTGGGTGGTTCAGCTCGAAAATTGTTAGCGGGAAAGGTTGTTTTTGTTCCCGCTTAAATCTCTTTTAAGCGGGAAACCTTCACTTCATTCCCTCCATATGTTTCCATACACTATTATAATATTCAGATGAACTACTATATGTTTAGATTTTTTTATGTAGTCTTGTTATTATGTTTTTATAGAGTCAAGCATATGCTCAAACATGAACTACTCTTTAAATGTAATCACATTGTAGTCCATCATCATAATAAATTAACTAATATATGGATAACAAATCCATCATCATAGATTAACTTTTTATTTAATTTGTTTTTATATACTATTTTAAAACAAAAATAAATTAGATTAAAACCCATTAGCAATTAAATTAATATTATATCCTGCAACCAATAAATTAGGTTGAATCTACTTCCTTTTACTTAGGAGTACCATTTAACTCTGACCACCACAAACACCCACAAAATCAAATCAGAAAAACATTATTATTATTTTTATACGTCTTAGAGTCGATATCGGACAACTAACTTATTTTTTAACATGTTTCATTGTTCCTATATTCAGAGCCTTCCTGATCTGTTCTTTAAGAACTACTTAATCGGACACAAACATATGCTCAAACATGAACGAAATCAGAAACTGAAACATAAATTCAAACATTAACGGAATCAGAAACTCTAACACAAACTGAAACATAAAATAAAACACAGGCTAAAACATAGTCTGCAACTTCCTTTATTCTTTCGCATCTCGCTAGTCACGCATTTCCTCTAGCCGGATCTCGATAATGTCATCGCGGACGGATTCCAGCTGGTCCTGTGTTAAGTAATCCGTGACTTTACAGTTGAACCGCTTACATGCAGCACGACGTTCCAACGCGGTGAGGCCAGAAACTGGATGTTGGCGGAATGTGACTAGGACTGACCACCTACATTTCACCTCATCAACACGCTTTGAAATTCTAGGCGGCTGTACATCATCCCTTCCATAGAGGAAGTACATCTTGCATTGCAACGCCTCCCAGTACTTTCTACCCCCTCTATCATGGTCTCATTACCAACTTCAGCTGATGCCATCATCAGATATTGATCTTCCAACTCAATCCATGGACACATTTTTTGCAATTGGTATATTGGCTATTATTTGTTGTGCCTAAAATTACGTCTTTCTGTGCCACTTTTATGGTTAAGATTAGAGGTGTCAAACGGTTTGAACCAGCACCAACCCGCACCGTTTAAGTCTGAACCACGGGTTGCAGTCCTGGCGGGTTGCGGTCCTGGCGGGTTGCGGTCCTGGCGGGTTGCGGTCCTGGCGGGTTGCTCTTATGCGGTCCTGACGGTCTGGCGGTCCTGCCAGGTTGCAGTCCTAATGGGCCAGTTTCACAGTTAAACCGCCAGTTCAAACCACCAGACGAACCATTTAAGAGCCGTTTACCAGTTCAAACCATCAGCCAAACCATTTAACCATTTAAGAACCGTTTATCAGAATATATTATAATGTTATTTAAAATTAATTTGTAAGTGTTAATTGAATCTAATTTCAATAATTGAGTTAATTATTCTATTTCATGTATTTTAATTTAAATATGTTATCATTTTAATCGAAATTTTATAATCATCAATTATATTTTAAAAAAATAATTGTAATTTGATTTTGATACGTTTGAATAATATATTACTATTAAATAATATATACCTATTAGACATATAATTGTATTAAAATTTTAAATTATTAGGTGATTCTTTAGATTCTTTCAAGCTTGAAGTGTTTATGGTTAGATGAATTATATAGTTTATTGTATTTTCGAACTATTCAATATTAGAAGTTTATATGCATAAACATAAATTACTTGTAAGTTGTAAAGAACAAAATAAAAATTGAAAGCTAGGTAAGTGATTTAGATAACATTTAATAAAAAATAGAAGCAAAACAAACAATTCATTAAAAATAAAAACCAAACAAGTAACATAGTTGTTCAATCAAATAAAAAAGATAAACATTACAACGATAATGAAAATCAATTGCGAAAAACTAAGGAACTTCATCGTTGTTGTTGTTAGGTGGTTGACCTTGCAAATGCATGTTCTCCATCATCTGTCGCATATACTCCAACTGTTGGGCTTGAGAGTTTGCAAATCGCTCATTCCATTGATCTTGTCCATGATGCTACTCCTCGTATTGACCATGCCACTGCTCGTATTGACCATGCCACTGCTGGAGGTGACCAAGTTGATCATTCACCCCTACTTGCCACTGCTGTATCTGGCTAAGCTGGTCATTTACCCCCCCCCCCCTGCCAATTTTGAAATTCACCTTGCCATTTTGTAAAATCATCATGCCAAACCTTTTGTTGAGTATGCGCAAATTGCATATGATTCATTTGTTGAGTATGCGCAAACTCAGAAAATTCGCGATCGGTTCGTCTTTGTTGTGGCGGTACTCGCGAAGAACCACTAGCATTTGGATCGAAAGACGCTTCAGCCTCAACTCGATACTGAGTAGGTGTATTTGGCGGTTTTGTAAGACCGTTCGCAATATATATCTGATTCAAGTCTTCTCTATGGTGGTTCCATGCCTCTAATTTCGAAATCAACTCTCCATCCCAATAGTATATTTCCTGCAAACGCAAAGAGTTTCTACCTATAGCACTAGTCGGCCTCACCTTCACCGGAGTGTACATACTCACATCAGCTCCTTTCGAAACAAGCAATTTACTCAATATCATCCCATAAGGTAGTTTATCCGTACCACACCTCGCAGCCATATTTCGAATCATCAAGCTGGGTAAATTAATTATTCCCTGATTTCGAATCATAAAAGTAGTAACAAATGTTTGAATATATGAAAGTTGCGAATCATTGTTACTAGGGGGAAGAAATATACTATTTACCAATTTCAAAGCTAATTTCCCAATACCATCCAAATTACCCCGCATGGCTCGAAATTTACCGCTAATTTCTGGAGCTTCCGCACCAGGACAAGTAAGAATCTCTACTGCTTCTTCGTAAGACAAAGGCCAATCAGCACTCCATATCGTAGGGTGATAACTAATGGGAGGTAATTTATCACCGGTAAAGATTTCATGGGTTGGAACGGAAAAAAGATCTTCGAAATCAGTTTCAAAAAAACTAATGTTTTTACCATCAATCAGACAATTCATTCCTAAACCTCTTGGATCATTTTCGATTAATCTAGCCGTGGAATAAAACCTTCGCACTAGTTCTATATACCAATCACATTTGAATCTAGCTAGTATCATCCAACCTAGGCCATTATTAGGTTCAATAAGTTTGAATTTTTTTTGCATACCCTCTATTTGGATCAGTTCCTCGTAGTTCAGAAACATACCGGACCAAATTTTTGTTACACCTCGACCTCCTTGCTGATTACTACGGATGCGAATCTCCCCCTCGGGGCGATGTTCGATAGTCTCGCTCTCCGTGGATTGAAACAACATATCTTCCACCTCTCTCAATTCGGAAGTGGTTGGTTCACTACGTCCACCTTTACGAGCATTCTTTATTCTTTTCGAAGACATTTGCGAAACCTGAAATTTAAATAGAGTTTGAAAAATATAAAAAAAATTAGAGAAGTGTAGTAGAGAGAGTGGATAAATTTGTAGTAGAGATGGAGATATTTGTAGTGAAAAATATAGGAGGATGTAGGGTGTATTTATAGGGTAATTTTGTTTTTTTTTTAATTTCTACTAGCCGTTTGATGACGTCAGCATGACGTCATCAAGCGGACCATCCGGCCACGCGTGCGGATGGTCCGATTTTGGCCATAGCCAACGGCTAGTTCGTTTGAACTAGCCGTTGGATGAACCGGGGCATCCGGGAGAAGCGTCCGGATGCCCCGGTTCCAATTCGGACCATCCGGATCGATATCCGGATGGTCCGAATTGTCTGTCCGGGCGTCCGGGCGAAACTGTCCGGATGCCCCGGATCATGTGTCCGGACCATCCGGACGCCCATCCGGATGGTCCGGGCGATTATTATTTTTTGTTTTTTCGGTTTTTTTTTTGGGTCTCCCCTATAAGTAGAGGAGACCCCAACACCAATACTCACACCTCTCAAAAAACTCTCTACTTCTCTCTAAATCTATCTATTTGTTCGATAAGTTCTAGAAAACTACAATTAGTTATTTTACTTATTCTACTCCTACGTTCGAAATTGTTTTATTTTTGTTTTTCTGCAAATTGTTTCTTAGTTGTTATTAGTCTAAATTTAGTTGTTCTATCTTGTTATTAGTCTAAATTTAGTTGCTCTATCTTGTTATTAGTCTAAATTGTGATTTTATTATTAGTATTTTATTGCATATTTGAAAAAAAAAACTGTTATTAGTTTTAAAATGAATTCAAAACGTAGAAATACTGGGATAAACCCACCATCTAATGTCGATCTCAATACCATGGATGATTTTTCTACAGAATTCCCTCACGTTGACACACTCTCCTCCCGCGAAAGTGGTGGTGGAAGTACTAGTGGGGGGAGATCTCGTAAGAAAACATCTTGGATTTGGAAACACTATACTATATCAGAAGATGGTTTGTCTTGTATTTGTAAAGAGTGCAATAAATGTTATCTTCACGTAAGTGGATCTAGAAATATGGGCACTAGCACTATGGTAAAACATTTAACGAAACATGAAATATTTGATCCTACAAAACCTAACCCAACTAATGTTTGCACGAACCCTCAAACAGGTCTTCCTTTTGAGTTTAACCACGATACGTATAGGGAAGAAACAATGATTTATGCAGTCGGTAGTTTACAACCATTTAGTTTTGGGGATTCTTGGAGATACGAAAATTGGATGCAAGCTGGGGTAAACCCACAGGCAACACGCATTCCACGTACCTCTTTGAGATCGCTAGCCTTTAAATATTATTTACAAAGAAAAAAAGAGATTATTCAAACTATGCAGACTTTGCCATGGAATGTTTCGATTACTAGTGACATAGCTACTTTTACTGATTTAGATATGATATGTGTTACCCTCCATTGGATGGACGCCCAATGGGTCCTCCAAAGGAGAATTATATGGTGTGAATCAACTGGGAACCATAACGCACAAATAATTAGGGAGAGTATGATTGAATGCATGAATGTTTATGGCATTAAAAACAAGATTATGTCTATTTCGTTGGATAATGCATCTTCTAATATTAGTGCTATAACATTGCTTGTACAAGATTGCAATCCCCATTTTCCAAAATTGTTTCACACCAAATGTTTATGCCACGTACTTCAATTAATTGCGAAAGAAGGAATACGTAAGGTTCAGGGTGATTATATTACCCCTATAAAAAATGGGATCCTATTTTGCTCGACATCCGCTGCTAAAAAAAGAGATTTTAAAACAATTGTTCTTTCAAATGGGAAAAAATATAAGAAACTTTTATTAGATGTCGAAACTAGATGGAATTCTACTTACACAATGCTTGCACGTGCGCATGTTTTTAAAGAAGAGATAACGACGCTTTATAATACATATCGTGAAACACCAATTGAACCAGATCATTGGAAATTTTGTGCACACATGTTAAGATTTTTAAGACTTTTTAAAGAAAACACCCTAACCTTTTCTTCACAAAATCAACCTAATGCTCATTTGGCCCTTTTCACGATTGCTAATCTTGCCATGCATATGGATGAATTTAGATCACATTATGCATGCGTAGACATGGTGCCTGGAATGGAATATAAGTTCACAAAGTATTTTCATCCAATCCCTGATAGTTATTCATTTGCTTGCCTTTTAGATCCTTTTTCACGAAAAGAAAAATTTGAATTGCTAGTTGATTGCTTTTATAAATCTGTACGGTTTCCTACAGATATACCACCGACCGAACCAATTGACCCTCAAGGGTATATTAACGATACATATGATAGTTTGTATAATATCTATGATAAGTATGCTGCAAGATATAGATCAAATACATCTACAAATGTAAGGAGTAGTAACAATAGGGGTAGAGGGAGAAATACTGACTATGTTCAATTGGCAATGTTACGAAACAATGTTACAGAAACCCCTCAATCTGATAATGAGTTGTATAGATATTGGACCACTAGGTTTGATTTTACGAATTATCAACACCAAGGTATTGAAGATATCATACGATGGTGGGGTACCAAAACTGAAGAGTTTCCTATTCTTTGCAGGATTGTTAAAGAGATTTATGTTATACCTATGTCTACAGTTGCAAGTGAGTGTGCTTTCAGCCAAGCGAGGTTGCAATACACGACTAAGAGAACAAGATTGACGGGCAAAGCACTTGGAGTGCTTGTGGCAGTTAAGGATTGGACAGCGGCGGATAAAAGGATGCAAGACATAGAGTTCAGAGACGAAGTGAACGTAGACGACATCTTCGAAGATTATCCGGATGATTACGAAGATATACTTGAACAAGAAATTGCGGAAGAAAACGAAAATGACGACGAAGATTTTACTTATGAAGAAGACGAAGCTGGAGATGAATGATGTTTGTAATAGTTTTTTGCTATTTTGTATTGTAATTTGAAAACATTTGTACAACTCCTGGCCCGCACGAGTATAAACTGTGAACGGCTAAATTATCCAAAAATGACTTTACCTTTTATTATAACAACAACAAATGTATTATGAAATACTTATAACTTCATAAGATCTAATTTTGGTTTAAAAAATAATAACAAACACTTGTAAAATTTAAAACCAAATCACAATAGTAATCAAAATGTAATATTAAAATTATAACCGTAGAATTTGTAATATTTTAACATGATAAGATATAGTTTTGGTTTGTATTAGATCTAAAAACATAATAATAATATTCAAAATGTGATAATAACATAAGTAATATTTAAAATTTTGGACTATATAATAATTACAACACTAAAAAACTTAATAACCAAAATAAATTAATATTAACAAAAATGTAATAATAATTCTATGATAATATGCAATATCTCAATATTTTTTAAATATAACATTTTGGTTATAAAATAAATAAAATCAGCATAATATTTACCAATAAACCACCGGTTTTTTACAAATAAACCGTGGTTTCGCAGTCCTGCCAGGTTGCAGTCCTGCCGGGTTGCAGTCCTGCCGGGTTGCAGTCCTGGCGGGTTGCGGTCCTGGCGGGTTGCGGTCCTGGCGGGTTGCGGTCCTGCCAGGTTGCAGTCCTAATGGGCCAGTTTCGCAGGTAGACCGCCAGTTCTTAAGCAGGTTGTCAGCTTTGAACCATGGTTCCTGAACCATTAGACACCTCTAGTTAAGATAACGTTAGCCAAGTTGACCTATCGATAAACAACACCTGTAAGAATAGGATACCGCAATCCAAACTGACGAATGAGTATGCGACACCTAATATTTACAAAAGTACAATAACTTTGCAGTGCAATAATAGTAGGGGTCTCATTATAACAAAACTTCCATCACCAGGTTTTCCGCTATAACGAGACACCTAAAAACGTTGCCGCCAAAAACATCTGCTTTTAATGCAGTTCCCGCCCAAACAACCACGAGCATATAGATAGACGCGAAGCACTATTCGAACAATAACAGTTTAACCAATGGAGTTTACCCCTAATGAAGATTACCATTTGCTCGAGGGAGTGAAACTTGCCCACCGAGAGTTGGGAGAAGATAGTAGCGACGCGTTTTTCGAGCTGGTCTTGTGTAATATGTACTACAACTACGGCCGTTTAGGAACTGAAGGTTTTGTCGTGCGTAATTGTGACCCAATCAAGGAGAGGTACATTTTTTGCAAACCAATGGATCGTTTGTTGTTTCTACCCTTTAAAATTAAGCAAGAAGCAGCTACCGTCTGGAACATGACTGTGGTAGACTACATCAAGAAGGATATGGTAGCGTATCTTGAGAATAGGATTACTGAGAGGGAAGAGGGGATTGAGTCTGACGACAACTTGGGATACGACTTCGACGATTGAGCATTGTGATATGTTTTTAATAGTTTCCATCTGGTAGTGTCTGTATTGTCTGTTTGTTTTAGTTAATGCTATAACTTGTTCAAGTTCTCATTACCTTGTTTTTTCCCACGTTATTTGGTACCCACAACCTCAAACAACAACTAATAAAAAAATCACAACTTAAAATAACAACCAGTAATACGAAAATCACAACTTCAAACAACAACTGATAAGAAAATTGACAACTTCAAACAACGACAGTAATACGAAAATCACAAATTCAAACAACAACTGATAAGAAAAATGACAACTTCAAACAACAACCAGTAATACGTAACACTGCATAAGTGGAAGGCTTAGTCGTAGTCGTAGCTAAGTTTGTATTCCACATCATCCACTCCACCCTTTGCAATAATTTTGTCCTCTAGAAATGCTACCATATCCCTTGTGATGTAGTCTATCAAGGTTAGGTTCCAAACGGAGGCTGCTTCTCGCTTAATAAGCGATGGCAAGAAACACAAATGATGTATTGGCTTGCAAAAATTGTATACGTTTTTGATCTGCTCACGAGTACGCACAACGACACCTCTTGTACCTAAACGGCTGGAGTTCATATACATCGTACATAGGACACGCTCGAAAAACTGATCGCTTGTATCCTCCCCAGTATCTCGCGTGCAATCTTCACAACTCGAAGCATGTGGTAGTCTTCGTCCGCTGTAAACTCCATATGTAAATATTAACGAGTTTTATATTTTTGTCGGTGCTGCAGGTTGCGAAAGTGTCGTATTTTTTAGCTTTTATGTCCTATTTTATAGGAAGCGAGTCAATTTTGGTGGGCGTTTAATATTTGGATAAGGTCTCATTATAGCGCAATTCATACTATTTCGAATGCAATTTTGTCTTTGGCTATAATGAGAACCTGATTTAAACCACGTGGGTTGTAATAATTATCTTCCATATGTGTGTATTTTTGTATATATTATGTGTCACCACATTAGTCGCCCATCCAGATTACGTTATCCTTACACGTCTGACAACGTTATCCTACTTTTAAGTAGTTTTTAGTCGGTTCATATATCTTATACTTCAAATCACAACTAATAATAATGGTTAAAAAAAATCAGATTAGAAAGAAAAAGAGTTTTCGAGTCGGGAAGGTCACAAAATGTGACCATTTTAGGCTACTTTGAAGTAGTTTTTTAACTTTTTTGAGCTTTTTTTTTCACAGAATTCGAATCATTAGGGCCAATTGACTAATGTTTGATGTTGGTAAAAAGAAAAATCAGTTTTGGAGTCGGGAAGGTCACAAAATGTGACCATTTTGGGCTACTTTGAAATAGTTTTTTTTTTAACTTTTTTGAGTTTTTTTTCCCATAAAATTCGAATCATTAGGGCCGATTGACTAATGTTTGATGTTCGTAAAAAGAAAAATGAGTTTTGGAGTCGGGAAGGTCACAAAATGTGACCATTTTAGGCTACTTTAAAGTAATTTTTTAAACTTTTTTGAGTTTTTTTTCCCACAAAATTTGAATCATTAGAGCCAATTGACTAATGTTTGATGTTGGTAAAAAGAAAAATCAGTTTTGGAGTCGGGAAGGTCAAAAAAAGTTGAAAAAACAAAATTTACAGAGGGTTTCGCGAACACAAACGGTTGTAAAACGCCGGATTCGCGAATGCAAGCGCATGTAATTGGACAAAATCGCGAACAACACCCTCGCGATTTTGCGAAATCATAGAGGTGGGAGTTCGCAATTTGTGCAAAATCAAGCGTTCACAATTCGCAAATTCGCCACTGTGCCGAATTTTTAATTTTTTTCACACTTTTTTTGATAAAATTGTAATTTTTTGGGGAACTTGCAATTTAATTGTTTTGTGCAACTTGTTTTTACAATAATTATATGAAATGGAATTTTCAAAATAAATAAAACGTGGGAGTATCGATTACAAACCGAGGTGAAAGTAAAAAAAGTATTCGTAAACACAACTGGATAAAAACAAGTAATGCATAATCAAATTATTAGTCTTCATTCAAATCGAAGACACGTGGTGGCTCTTCGTGTGCGGTCGATGGTTGCGCGGGCTTGATTTGGTTATGTTTGTTCAATCTCTTGTCGAGCGGTATTGCCCAACAGGTGACGTCATGATCCGTACGAAACGGAAACCAAGTAGGATATATTTCTGGAAGTGGACCATTCAACACCACCTACACAAATAAAAGGTAGATAAATATTTGGTCACAAAAATAATATATAAAATTGAAACACACATTTGTATACTTACTTTGACGAAATGGTTACCGTGAACGAAACCTATACCAACTTCGAGGTTAGGACACGATCGAGGAGGCACACCACGTAGAGGTAGATAAGTGTACGATTGGTGGAGTGAAATGTGGTATACGATACATTGGTATCTAGTGGCTATCACTAGCCCTAAATCGGGTAACGTCATCCAATGCCTAGTACCGGCACCATACAATTCGAAAACGTTCAACCTTCTCACAAGGTTATCTACACCTTGTGAACGATCAAACACTCTCTCCCATAGCTCACGTTCATTTTGTAATTCGTCGATCAAATCCCGTCTAACTTGGTCCCATGAATCGGATTTACCGTATACCGTCAAAGCAACGGCCCGGAATCCGCAATTACAGTCGGGAGAGACGTCTTCGACGCTAGAAATGTAGTCATGCAAATAGCCAGGAAACCAACTCTCGTACCCGCTAAAATCTTGGCCCTTTGATGATTTTTTCGGTCGAGGCACTTTATCTTTCTTCGGTTGAGCCTTGGTTTTCGCTTTTTCTTTCGTCTTGTTTTTTGGCGGTAGAAATGTTCTATTACATATCGAGGCGGCCGTGCTACCAATCGTGCCAGGAGTGCTAGCGCCTAGACTACCATCGTATTCCCACTCGCTAGGGTCCCGTTGAGTTGATTTGTCCCGGCCGGCTTTTTTCCTACCCTTAGTAACAACCGGTTCCTTAGGTTCCAAAACATGACTTCTAGCGGGATCTAGGATTTGCATCATCCTATTTATAATGTGGTCTTGGATGTGTTGCCCGTAACCGCGGATTGTGCTATCTATTAAGGAGAGTTTTCTAGTGAGCTCGTCTTTGGTATCAAACTCCTCATTAGGTTTGATCTTTAACGTACTCCAATAGACATCACACTCATCTTTTCTAACCGGCCTTCCTTCTTTATAAATCAAAGCTAATTCGCATGCACATGGTAAACTATGAGTTGTCCTAATAACACACCCACATATTCCGGGTGTGAACCATATTTTCAAGGCCGTTGCGAGATTTGTCTCTATTAATTCTATAGCTTGAGATGAAAGCTCACCTTTGACATCCTTGTATATGGTTTTGTTAGGCCCCCTAGTTGAGTTTCTTGGACGATACCTACTACGCTCGAATAACTCGAAAATGTTAGAGTGTGGAGCGGATAGGTGCGCATGAACATGTTTCCAAAATTGTTCGAACGTGCATAGACTACTACCAATTGCCCGCTTGAGGCTAGAGTGAGCACTCTCCGCCCTATAACATGAAATAAAATACATTAGATTTCTAACACTTTATATTAAAAAATATTGTGTGGAGATGGAAATATAACTCACCGGTTGCTAGTTTGGTTGCCAAAATGTTTAAATTTGTTCGTGTGAATATTGAGGAATTTGTGTCCATATTCGTCAATCCATTGCTTCATAACGTAGTCGATAGCCAATGGACAAAATGCGAACGTGTGGTGCATATCGGCAAGGTTTTTGTTATAGTCTTCGAGCGTGGCCGAATAGGCTACCCTTTGGTAATATTCCCCGAACTCTTCGGCCATTTCCACATTCGGTAAAACTTTTTAGCGTAAGAGGTGACGTTCTTACCAATATGCCAAGTGCATAGCATATGAGTTGCGTCCGGAAATATATCGTCGATAGCATTCATTAAAGCCAACTCCCTATCGGTGACGATAATGTTAGGTAATGGGCACTTATTGTTCGTCAACACCATCTTTAGAGCACTCAACCCCCAAGTGTAGTTCTCTTGTTTCTCGGAGCTAAAAAAAACAAAAGCAACACAAAATGTCTTCTTCGTCTAAGTTTGGCCCACTATTTCAAGTAAAGGCATCTTATACCTTGTAGTCTTGTACGTGCTATCCATTATAAGAACTTGAGGAAAAGTGCGCATGAAATCGATACTTTTAGGGTGTGCAAAAAACAACTCGAGGATCTCGTCCGTTGTTTCACAACTTTGCTCCCAAACATAGTACTCGTGTTCTTTTAACTTAGCAAACAAGTATTGCATTTGGGTCTTGCCTGCTTTATCAACCAAATCATGTTTTTGCCGCATGTTGTATATCGTGCGCATGCTTGATACATTTTGCGGGTCTTTAATCTTCAAACCGCGATATATCTCTCTCGGTCGAGAACTGACTTCCGTTTGACTACGAACGAACAATTTTTCTTCGACTTTTAGTCTAGCGGCTCGTGAGTGACCATCCAAGTGCAAAAATGGATCGTGGTTGTGTTTCCCGTTTAGCACAACCACTTTCCAATAACCCGGTAGCTCTGAGACCGGACTCCCTCTTAAATAGAACGAACACCCGCATTTTTTCGATGAACATTCTCGGCACTTCTTAACATACCCCGGTTTGGGGTTAGGTTTGTATACTCCGTACCTCTCGCACCTAAAATATATCCTAGGAGTTTTCATGCTTTTGGTATCGTCGTCGTTTTTACTCCGGACCAAAATGAATCCTAGTTTTATGCTTTCGGACTCGACCCAATCAACCAAATCGGCATTGGTGTAATAAGTTTCCGTACTAAACACTTTCGTGTAACCGGCCATCGAACATGGCGGTAGACCGGGTTCCTACATATTTCATTCATGCAATTATATGAGAACATATTTATATCTAGATGATCATTTAAATTCCAAAACAGGTCGTTTTCGCGAACAACAAATTCGAAAATTCAGCCAAATTGCGAGCAGTGCACTCGTTTATTTGGCAAAATCGCGAACTAGGAACTCGTAATTCATGCCAAATTGCGAACAGTCCGTTCGTGCATCCAGAATTTTCGCGAACGGACTGTTCGTCCATCCGGTTTTTCTGCGAACGGTCCGTTCGTCCATCTGGAAATTGTGCGAACGGACCGTTCGCAATTTTGCACGATTTCCCACCTCGCAGTTCGTCCATTATATAGCGGTGGTACCGCTATATTCGCATTGCCTTGAAACATTTCGGAAAATACCTCGTTTTGGGTTTCCAAGTGGTCCGTCAACGGCTCTTCTTCCTCCGATGCGAAATCATCAGGGTTGCAGCTAAAACCTTCACTCCAATCACTCAAATCCATGATTTTTTAGAGATTTTAGTTAGTTTATAGAGAGAAAGCTCTAGAGAGTAGTTGGAGAAAAATTGGTTTTTGGTTGAAAACTTTAACTTATAAATGAAGGGCAAAATGGACATTTCACCTTCAAGATTTTTTTTTCTGAATTTGGGGTCTCATTATAGCCAAAAGGGGTCTCATTATAGCCATGCCCACCTGTTTTTTTTAAATAAGAGGACCTCGTTAATTACGAAATTGTCACTCGTATAAATTGAAAAAAATTCAATTTTGAGTTCTTTCTCCTCTTTCAAACCCTAAACCTCTCTAAACTCTTGATTTTTAAGCGAAGTTTTTTTCAAATCCCACACCCAAAACTTGTTAATGTATGCAATCTCTACATGTTGGTGTGTTTTTTTTTTAAATTTCTATGATTTGTTTTACAGATATTTAGAGTTTAGGTTTCGTGGAAAAAAAATTCTGATTTTCACGTAGTTGTAGTTGTTTTCTTGAAGTTTCAATGCATGTATGTGTTTTGTTAGGAGAGTAGGTTCGATTTGGGGTGATTTTTTACCGATTTAGGTTAGTTTATGGTAGGTTTAGGAAATTGGAGCCGAAATGTTGGGTTTGGTATTTCCTCGCACGGTTTTGAGCTTGGAAATACCTGACGCATGCAAGAACATGTCTGCATTCGGTATTTTCTCGCACGAAATCGTGCGAGTATTACTAAATCCACGCATTGTGGATTTTGCGAATCCACAATGCGTGGATTTGGACAGATTCACATTGCGTGGATTTCCCCAAATCCATGCAATTTAGTGCGTGGATATGTAATTCCAACTTTTTTTCCTCGATTTTGATTCCGTTGAAATTTTTCGCGTGTTATGATACATTTTTTTATCCTACACACAACTTTTTATGCATTTTAATTCTGTTTAAGTAAATTATGCATGTTTGACAAAAGATATTGATTACATTATTTGGCTTGCGCATGTGTAGGATGCCTCCACGCCCCCGTTCTCCCACTATGGAGCGAGATACGGTTGATGATGCCGAAGAGATGGTAGTAGGCGAGACGTCTCGGAGCGTCTGTCACTGTGCTAGAGGGGACTTACAAGTCGCATTTGTTCGCCGTCGTCGTACGACGGACCAGCGCTTTCGTAGATATAACCGACATGTCATCGACCTATATTCGACCTTCCACTCCTACAAAAAGCATGAGGCTTATAGTGTATTCAGAAATGATGTAAGTTTTTTAGTTTTAATTTATTTGTTAAAGTTATTATTATTAGATGCAATGTGGTTTATGTTATAGTTATAGGTTTATGTTTAAAACATCGTCTATTGCATTGGATTGGTTATTGGTTTGTGTTATAACTTATAATTTTTATAAAATTTATTAGTTTAGGTTTGAATAAATTTATTGTCGAATTTATTTGTTATTAAATTTATTCGTTATTGGTTTATCTTATATGTTTTATTTGTTATTGGATTTACTGGTTATTGGTTTATCTTATATATTATATTTATGATTTAATTTATTGATTATTGGTTTATCTTAAATGTTATATTGCATATATTGAACATATTGGTTATTGGTTTATCTTATATGTTATATTGCATATATGTTTGAATTCTATTTTTTATGTAGCCGAGGGTACATATGCGGTGTTATGCTATGGACTAGACACACCGTGGTTGGGACTTGAAAGTACGCCAGACACGAGTACGTGACGAGGTTATGGGCATATGTTTCGGACCCATTGTTGACGCTCTCGCTCGATGGGCTACAAACGTTCATTTGATAGAGGCGTTTTTTTAGAGATGACATCCTGAGACGAACACATTTCATTTCTCTTTCGGGGAGATGCACGGGGCTACCAGTGGTGGGTGTGAACTGTGAGACATATGAGTACCTTACTTCCGATGAGCGTAATGCGGCATACGCTCGCTTACTTGGGTCATTAAATGTCAGGTCGGCTACGAGCTTTTTATAATGGTGGTCTGAGGACTCGTCCAACAATTGGATATTATACTGTGTAATCGAAATACCTTAGCCTTCTAAATATTTTATCCTCGCAGTAGCATGGGATCAACAAGTGTGCAATTTTTTGCATTTACCAAACCATATAGGGCTTGATTAAACCCATATGGGTTACGAGCACTACTCTGATCGGTTTCTCATCAACCGTCACCTAGACTACTTGGGTCTCATGCCCTGACTGACATGGTCCGTATTGCTATCGTCTCGCCCATAGGCTGGTCTCATCCTAAGTTATTTCCATCAGAGGGTAGGCTTGTCGCGATCCCTGAAGCAGTTACTAGATTACCTCGACTTAGGCGGGTTCCTATGTTTTTATTTTTTATTCTCGATATTTTCATCACCAAGGGTTTGTATATACATGGATCATTGAATATGAGAAAAATTTCCCACAAACGGCTCAAAAATTGTTTAGATATTTCATTCTCAAATGTAAAATCAATATGATGAAAGTAAAATTGAGATTGTTTTTAAAATTTTCTATAATAATTTATTTTGTTCAAATTTTGGTTACCCTTTACACTGAATGTTTTACTATCATTTACACTATTACATAAGATTTTCTCTCTCTGTATTTAATATTTTTTTGTTACATGTTTAAACATGTTAAAAGTCCTTTAATACTGGTTATATTTTGCAATAAATACATAAACACATTGATTGGTAACTTATAATACGAGGACACGCATTACTCTATCGTTATTGTTCAAATGCTTTATATGTCCGTCTTGTTTCCTCATCATGACCCTCTTCTGGTATTGCTCATCGTCCTCGTCTTGTACATATTGATTTCTTCCTTTGATTGGTTCACACTATATGCACTATGATCCTCGTCATATGCCGTTTGTTATTGTTATTTCTTATGTCTTTTCCTTATCATTTAGTTGTCTTATATTATCTCATTTTCCTTCATCTCATTTGTTCGGTATGACCCTCATTATATATTGTTCACCATCATCATCTTTTGTGTATCAGCCTCATTATTTGAACGTTTCGTATTATTATCGTCGTCTTCTATGTATTTGACTCGTCCTTTGTGCATCGTATTACTTGTAACTTACCATTTTATTAATGTTTGGTATAGGCTTCCTTGCCATTTTAAGACCGTATACTACATGCAAGGTATAACCTTATCAGGATGCTTAGGATATTGTACACGACCATTAATAAAAATAAAGACGTGACATACACACACTCCACTGTTGGACTCATACGAGATCCTCATGTTGTGGTAGCTTGAAACTTATTATTTTATTGGTTATTTCTTATGCATATATATCATTGAGAAACAATCATATACACTAGACTTAGTAAACGCTCGAAAATAAAATATATTGTTTGTGTTTATAATTTAAAGAATTTATATAATTTGGTATTGGGCTTATAATGTTCACACTTGCACTCAATCTTTATATATAAATGTATTTTGGATAGTTTAAATAACATATCAATGATGAATTAGCTGATTTAAATTTTTTTACATGATGAATCTCTTTGGATTTCTACATTATTTGTGAATTTGTTTTACATAATGAATCTCTTTATTATAATAGTACTCACTCAATTGAAGCCATGTGATTTATTTTTGAGAGTGTCACCGGTTCAACACCAAAGATATATATTTTAAGGTCTGGTTGGCCATTTTCGCTTGTGATGGGATTGTGGTTGATATGTTATAGTGAAACACAACTTTACCTTACCAAACACTATTCATGTAGACTTACGTTAAATATGTCTTTAAATTAATTAGCTTTATTTATGTTTTATTAAAATCACTTATGAAACATATCTTAAAACAACATCATTGCTTTAATGAGAATCACAAAACAAACACTATTACCCAAACAAAGCTGAATGAAATAAATTAAAGTCCATAATTTTCTTAGCAATAAAACATTGAAAGTGAACAAACAAGAAAGATAATAAAAAGTTTGTAGATATTAACATATTGTTTATATATTTAAAGGTAAATGAATTGTAATGTAATAAAAAACTCAAAGTTTTTTTGTGTCATTCATATTATGTACAAACCTAGAAATTGGTTATATTGAACAACAAATTAAAAGTTTAAAATGAGATGTCTAAACAATTTTAGCTCTTCAAAAAGCTGGTTCTCGAGGGAACACAAACTCACTTGCCGAGAGAGATCTAAAAAACGAGGCTAAAATTAGTCCTTAATAATTTTTATGGAAAACCTTTCAACATTTTATGTCGAACATAAGATTTTTCTCTCTTGTATTCTAGTATTGGTCGTTAACAAAATGGTTAAAAAGCTTTTATCATAAAAATCAAATATTATATAGTATCGTATATGATCTCTTCTTAGGTCAACAAACTACTCATAGAATTCGCAAACAGATTATGGAGAAATGTATGATTGCAACGAGCCCAACTTTAAGAATACATCAGTGGCTTCTAATTTCAGTGAGTTCATGACCTAATTTTAAAATTCAATCAATGTAAATTAAAGGATTCATAAATACTCTAAAGTTCGTTTCGAGAGAGAAAACAATATATTCATATGCAAAAGAGAAATCGAGCGAGGACTTGGTTAGGCAGACGAGTTCCTTAAAAAAAACCCATACCTCCACCTCCATTAATCATTCTATCTCCATCCAAATATGGTAACCTAAAGTACTTTTACATTGATCCATGTTTGCATTTTGCCTCGTCGTCTAACATAACTGATTTTTCACAAATCGTGAATCGCAAAACCTAACAAAATCAGATTGAACTCAAATCATAGAGCTTTTGATAAAAATTTGATCATAGTTTTTATCGTTATAAAAAGTAAAAAATAACACCACAAAAATAAAAAAAAACTACGATGAATTAGAAAAGCTAATGAACGATAAATATGTAGATTACGTAGATATTTTGTTTAATAATAGACAACAACAATTAAAGAAGAAAAAACTTAGAGAAAACAATTACATACAAAATAAAGTTGATTATAATAAAATTTTGTCTATTAAAAATATTATAATATTACGATATTTACCTATTGTGGGCAGATTAGAGTCCAAAGCCTGCGAAACTTGTAATTGACCCTCCGCGCGCCTCCTCACCACTCTCTATTTGTCTTCCATCACTAATTTGAGTAAGTGAAACAAGCTAGGGTTTTGTTTTCCGTTCTGTAATTCGATTCAGTTTCTAGCTCTAATAGATAGTAAGCTCTCCGATCTATACTAGTTCGATGTCATTGTTTATAGACAAACTGTTTTATGTTTGATTGCTTAAACAAGACTGATGTGCGCCATTGGTGTTGATTTCGGAAGGAAGCAATAACTTCAAGATACTGATTTGTGGTATTTGCTTTTAGATTATGGTGTGGTGTACTGGTTGTATGCGCAATGTTACTGGTTCTCGCCCATACGATGGTGCATTGTAAGTACTTCTCTATCGTTTGAATGATTAGGTTCTGTGTTGTTTGATAGATGAATCCGTTCATGTTTGTTATTTTTAGATCATGTGACGTCTGCGGGAAGGTCTTGGAAGATTCCAATTATTCTATGGAGGCAACCTTCGTTAAAAATGCAGCTGGGCAGGTTCGATATACTGCACTGATTCTATTAGTGATTTGGTTTATTTTACGATTGATTTTGAATTCTGATGTTTGTATTAATCGCGGATCTCAACACAATACTTTTTGAATCCTAGTTTGAAATTTATGATGGTTGTGTGAGAATTCACTGATTGCAATCAGAAAACTGCGAAAACAATTTTATATACTATTTCTTGTTGAGTTTAGAATTACTTTCCCTTTCCAGAGCCAACTTTCAGGGAATATCATAAGGACTAGACAGAGTCAGATTTCATCTTCAAGGGAAAGGACACTTAGAAGATGTATGTTCTCTATCCTTAATAGTTGAATTCTGAAACCACATTTTCCATATTAAATATAGACTATTCTTACTGCATTAATTCGTATAACATACACATGACATACAGGCTAGCTGGCTGTTTTTATTGCATAAAGCCTTATTAGTCCATTCGGTCTTGGTCAGGTTTTATAAACTACATATTGTTCTTTTGTGGTTTTTTTCTTTCTTAGGTTTTTGATAGCACTACAATATTAATGTTAGGGTTAGTAGCTCTGCAGATAATACCATATTATGTTCCCCGGTAATGCTTTCAACATTCTTCTATGGACAAATTTCTTCTAGGATTGTCTGGAATATGTTGAATTTTTCTATGGCTTCTGACATTCTTTTCGCCGGTGTCACTTCTCCTCTGTTTCACAGCTAGAGACGATATCATGAGCATGAAAAATGGTATAGGAATTGGGGATCAACGGGACGACTTGGTTGACATCGCTAATCGGTTATATCAGGTATGTATCATTATACCATATATCATGGATATCTGGTTTAATGCTTTGTAATAGCTTTGAGCCTGACATATTCATTTCTGTCTTTTGAAGATCGCAGTGGAACGGAATTTCACTAGGGGGCGTAGATCAGAGCAAGTTCAAGCTTCTTGTCTTTACTTTGCTTGCAGGTAACTTTTTTTTTTCTATCAGATTTGTCATATTATGATTCCTAGGCTTAAAAGTGTATTAAGGTTGACAACCGTGACCTGTAAAGTAGTAACCAATACTCTACAACTCAAATAAAAAATTGACATAAAAATTTAAGTTAAGGGTGTTTATGGGGTATGGTTTATGACGCTCTTATAACTAGTATAAAGTGGAATAACCTATGTGTAGGGTCTTAGTTTATTTGTTAGCAATTTACTTTTGCACGAATATATTATTACCAAATCATACGTGTAATTCAACTGAATTCCCTGATCTTATATAAGAGCGAGATACAATGCTCGATTACAAAATAAGCATATGTTATTTATGTAGCCACAGTTGTGCGTATAGGCCGCGTTTAAGTATACATGTCTTAGTAATTCCATTTACGGTTATTCACCTTATATTTGAATATTAGTATTAGCTCTTCTTAATCTTATATCTTGATTTTTCTCTATTTGTTTTCTTTTTTGTGCAGGGAAAAGAATATTCCATTTCTAATTATAGATTTTTCAAGTTATTTGGCCATAAGTGTGTAAGCATTCTTTTCAGATTCCTCTTCATTTCTTTTTTAACACTTAAGCTATCTCATCTTCTCTGTCGGTGATTTCCTCACAATGAATTGGTTGTCATTTGCTATTTCGTTTACTTTGCTTTGCCTTTAAAATCATGCAGTTACGAACTGGGGGGAGTTTACTTAAAATTGTGTGAGATGCTATATATTGCAAATGACACGAATTTTGATAAACTGGTTGATCCTTCTATTTTCATTCCCAAGTTCACAAATGGTTAGTTTTCAGTCCATAAACTATCCTTTTTTTTTGGTTTTGATTGGAACTCTGGTTTAGAATATACAAAGTATAGACTCAATATCCACCCCCGACTTATAACCACAATTGCTTTTTTTATACCGTGTAGGGTTATTACCAGGAGGAAATAAGGCAATTGTAAAAACAACACGTGATATTATAGCTAGCATGAAGCGGGACTGGATACAGGTATGGCTCTATTGCTGATTAATTTAGTTTTATGTGGGAGTCAACTTGTATCAAATGATATATTTACAGACTGGCAGGAAGCCTAGTGGGATATGTGGTGCGGCACTTTACATATCTGCAATTTCACATGGTCTCAAGTTTTCCAAGACTGAGATTGTAAGTAAAGTTTATAGTTAACATATTTATGAAAGCAAATGCCAATGTTTTTTGTTATTGCAAGTAGTCTTGTTGTAGGTTGTGATATTGAACTGTCTGATGCATCACAGACTACTGTGTAATGTGTATATTGAAATAGTTTGCATTTTGAGAAATCTGAAGGAACAAATTGTCTTTTGTTTTTATGTATCAATTTTCCTTTGAACTAAACTTTGAGTTTAATTTCCGTTTATCACTTTGAGTGTGTTGCTTCCTTTCTTCTTCAATACTTGAGGTGTTATTGATGGTGTTTAGGTAAAAATCGTGCACATATGTGAAGCAACATTGACAAAGCGGTTGCTTGAGTTTGAGAATACAGAAGCCGGAAGCTTAACGGTAATCCTCTTGCGACATGGTTTTCTAAAAATTGTGATGTATAACGGGGCTACGATCTAGGCTCGTGTAGCTTCACGCATATTTGACCTAAAAGTGTGTACATTTTAAGAGTGTGAGAAACTAATATTTCATGTGTCTAAGTTGTAGCACAATTGTTTTTCGATGTCAACATTTCTGGCCTCGAGTACTTCATAGATGCATCAGGCATGTATGGCTGACGAGATTTGTTTATAGTGTTAACACTTTTTGGATAGCTTATCTTCCAGTTTATTGAAAATTGAATATGAACTTCTTTTCTATGTATGGAAAGTTGACCAACACTACCTAGTTTGGTTTTGGAGCAGATTTAATTGTGCAAAACTTAATCTACATTAGAAATGAATATCGTAAAGATTCGTAGGCAGAGTCACACCCCAGACCCAATTGTATGCCTTAGGTTTTGCTAGGCTTCATTTTGTAGTCAGGAGAGTTGACCAACACTACCTAGTTTGGTTTTGGAGCAGATCTAATTGTGCAAAGCTTAAACTACATTAGAAATGAATATCATAGAGATTCGTAGGCAGAGCCACAGCCCAGGCCCAAATGTATGCCCTAGGTTTTGCTAGGCTACATTTTGTAGTCAGGAACACATTTAAATATAATTGACTCCTATAATTAGTTTTATATGCATATCTTGGACATTTCGGAGCTATAATCTCCGGAACTCTTATTTTTTCTTTGGTACAACGATTTTTCTGTATACTAAATTTTTTCAAGTCTGTACTATACATACTTTGTAGTATGTCTGACTTTCTAAAATTTAACTCTTCTTTTGGATTCTTTAGTTTTCATTTTTTGCGTACATCACTTGATATAAATGTTCAAATCAAGTTTAGTAGCTGACCATGTGGTCGGACCTTGTTATTAGGTTGAAGAGCTTAAGGAGAGAGAAGCAGAACTAAAAAAACAATCGTTAAGCATGCGACCGAAGGTAGATGGTAAAGATAAGGTGCTTTGTAGGCATCAGGAAAAAAGTATACCTTTTGGCTATGGACTCTGTGAGAGTTGTTACAATGATGTAAGCTCTCAAATACTTCCCCTAATTTGTCTGTTCCAAATGTTTGTTCAGCTTTGCATAGTAATTTGCTCACTTTTTTCGTTGTACGGGTTGGTTCAGTTCATGACAGTTTCGGGAGGACTTGTCGGAGGATCAGATCCTCCAGCTTTCCAACAGGCAGAGAAAGAGAGAATAGCCAGAGAATCTACTGAGGAGATTTCAAATGGAAACAATATGAACCTGCTCTCTCTGCAGGTAAAAAGCACATAACAAAGCCACTGCATTTTTCTTTATGCTAGCATTGTATATGATGCATCGGCAAACTTTTTACATACTCTGTAACTCATATTTAAGAGAAACTGTTTTACTTCATGAAATTTTCGTTGAGTTTAAATTAAGGCTCTAGCTTCCAAACTTCTGAAGTGTACATGACTGCATGCGTTGATTGGATTTGGGTACCATCATGATAATTGGTGTAGCGAAAAATTTCCTGTTTAACAATAATTACTCATAGAGATCTGTTAACTTTTTTAATGCATCACGTGTACATAGAATATTTGCTTTTTCACCAATGGTTCGATTTCTTTTTATGATGCTCTCTATTATTTTTCTAACTTTTATATTCCGCCACCTTGCTCTCGATTAATGTTCTTTTTAAGGCAAGATTTGACTTTTCGCTTTTGGTTTGCAGTCGGGGAAAGAATTTAGTAGCCCAAGCGCGAGCAGAAATGAAAAGTTACACTCATTTGACTCTGATGGTATTTTGTTAGTTATTCTCTTTCGTCGTTATACCTCTTCTCAGTCATCTGATTGCTTTAATCATCACCACATTCGTAACTATTTCAAGACTTCCGTGCGAAGCAGGGCAAAGGGGAGGCAATGATAAGCCTAGCGGACTTGATGGCAAAACTGATGATTCCGACAACTTTTCTGATATTGATGATGATGAGGTGTGCAATTATTCTCTAGTTTAAATTAAGCAACTTCAGTTTATTTTATTTTCATGGTTTATCATTGATGAAATTGAGCTAATGCTTAGAGAATTGTATATAAGATAATAGCTTTTATATTCTGTTATATGGAATAGGTGAATGGCTATCTTCTACATGAGGAAGAGAAGCATTACAAAAAGATAATATGGGAGGAAATGAACCGGGAGTATATTGAGGTGATTCTGAACATGCGTTCTTAAGTTTAATGTTTTTCAAACATATAATTCTTTTGTTTTGCTCATTCTGTGATTCTAGCTATTTCTTTGTTGTTTCATTATTGTGTGGTAAAGCTTGGTTGTAAATTTACGATCTATAAACTTTACAGGAACAAGAAGCCAAAGAAGCAGAATTAGCTGCTGCTAAAGAAGCTCTTAGAGCCAAATATGCAAACTGTGCGCCTGATGACCTTGAAGCGGCACAGAAGCTTGCTGAGGCTACTGCAGAACTTGTGGCAAAATCTAGAAAGGTGATTTCTACAAATTATTGTTATGTAGCAGAATTTTTAGATAACTTTAATCGAAACAAAAAAATCATATGTAGTTTGCCAGAGTCAGCAGATTTCAAACATATTTCTAAAGAAACAGCCTTTTTTGAATTTTTTTTATTCATTTGTAGGAAAAGCAAAAGAAACGAGCTGAAGCAGCGAAAAATGCTGCTCCTCCCCAAACTGCTGCTGAAGCGGCCCGCCAGATGCTGTCTAAAAAGGTACAACTTTAATAAGTACTAAATTTTGGAGTATGAACTACAGTAATAGTCTTTTGACACGAAAATATGTGGAGATTCATAATCTCTTACTGAAAAACCATAATCTCTTTTCCATATTAAACATGAGCTTGAAAAATTAAATAGTGGCATTTTCATAAGTGAAGTAACCTTTTTGAATTATAATATCAAAGCAAATAATATTAAGCACTTCTGTCCTTTTTAGTGATAAGGGTTTCTCAAATAGTTGTACCAATTTTCCCCTCAAAATCTATATATCTGGTAGCATCTAAGTTGTACTCTTTAACAAATGAAAATTTCTCTGAGCCTATTCTTGAACTATCTTTTTCTTTCAAACTTCTTTTGCTAGGATTTGTTGGTCTTATGCAAAGTGAGATTATTATTTAAGGTCAATTAGCTTGAAGCACACTTCGGAAGTAACCTTTAAAGTCTGTTCCATTTTGTGGACATCTCATAATTTAGTAAAAACTAAATACTATTGTTAAGATTTTTTATTATTGATGTAGTGTTACGGGTTCATAATTTCATACCTTATAAACTCATGAGGACCAGGGTTGACTTAATCCTCTCTTGTTTTTAACATAGTGCATTACACTAAAGCATTGCAATTACTGTAGTGTTCGTACACAGAAAGGGGTCTATAGTTTGAATCCAAAAGTTTGCATAATTTATATTATTTACGTTTTGGTTTTTATATAATTTTTGAAATCCCCTCGGATTATTATTATTCGTTGAAATCCCCCCACTAGTGACCGATTGCTGCAACGTTAGATATGATAATAGTGAACTTAACGTTGGTATTATATGAAAATTATTGCAGAGAGTAAGTTCAAAAATCAATTACGAGGCTTTGGACAAACTTTTTGAACCAGCTGTAAGTTTTCTCATCATTTTATATTCTAATTTACTCCACCCTTTTTCTGTTTATGGCACCTCTACTCGCTCATCTTTTATATTTCTCCTAATTTTAGAACTGTCTATTATACATTGATTTCTACTGTATTAGCAATTTAGAACATTATAGATTTATAATCATAATCCAAAATGATACCTTTTTCTTCTGTTAGAACAATTTGGACGGCTATTGGGCCTATGTGTTACTAAATGTCGTATCCAACCGTTGTATTTTTCGAGCAGAACAAGATACAAAAAGGCGAATCACCACTTTCTGATAACGATGATGCGAAGGACAATAATGCTGAGGAGAATAAAGAAATGGATGATGACTTGGGTAAAGGGGAGGAATACAATGACGAGGATGTCGATGCTGATGCTGATGCTGATGAAACATACCCCAATTATATGAATTACGAAGATATGGGTGAAGATTATAACGACGACGGAGAATATAATTATGATGGATTCTGACTAAACATTTCAATAGAGGTTGGTCTTTATCTTGATATATTATGAATATAGGATGCAGCAAGGTAGTTACTTAATTCTTTGGAATTGCTGGTTAACTTGTCTTTCTATCACTATAGGCTATAACTTTGATTGGGTTTATCATCATGTAATTTGTGGCCAACAACGATAATAGGATCAATTTTTTAATTATCATGTAATATTTGTTTATTCTCGATAAATAGGATTGGTTCGGGTTATGTATGATAAATGATAATACTCACTAATTGGTAGAAACTAAAAGTCTCAATACAAAAGTTACCGAGAATCATGTAAGGTATAAAGAAAATGTCACTAACTTGTTTGCTAAAATATGGAATAATGTAATACCGACTATATATATTTTTTTCTTCTAAGAAAGATTAGGAAGGGTTGGTTATTTGTAGATTTTAACTTAAAACAAATACGATCGTATTTATGAATGTCAATTTTCTCGAGATATATTCATTTAATCGTCTATTTGTGAATTGTCCAATTACATACTGGTTGAACCATTTATTAGAAATATATGGCATTAACATCTTATTAAATACCGGTTTTGGTCTACTTTCAAGACAACTCCATTAACCTTCTGAATAGAGGTCGGTTTTGGTCTACTTTCGGTTTTGGTCTACTTTCAAGACAACCCCATTAACCTTCTGAAGAGAGGTGTCAAACGGTTCAGGTTTTGGTCTACTTTCAAGACAACCCTATTAACTTTCTGAATAGAGGTGTCAAACGGTTTGAACCGCGAACCGTCAGAACAGTTTAACATAGAAACGCGGTTCTGGCGGTTTACTCTTTATACGGTCTTAACGGTTTGCGATCTTTGCGGTTTGCAGTTTTAATGGACCAGTTTCGCATTTTACCCACCAGAATAACCATTTAGAGCATCCCCAACAGCTACTCTAAAAATTTGGTAAATATATTCTGACCTGGTTGAGACATTTAAGAACTTGAGAGTTGTGACCGTGAAGCTTAATCCAGAGAAGTATACTTTTGGGGTATGGTCTGAGAAATTTTGTACATATCTGGTCAGCAAGAAAGGAATTGAAGCCGAACTGTCACAACTAGAGACTTTGGTATCTATGAAACCATCTGAGACACTCAAGGAAGTACGAATATTGACAGTAATGCTTGCATATTTAAATCTTTATATCTCGCGCTCTTTGAACAAGTGCAATCATTTCTTCCAAGTTGTGAGGAAAACAACTAACTTTGAGTGGACCAAAGTGTGTGACAATGCCTTAGATATGATAACATAACTAGGATTGTCAAAAAAATCCAAAAAGTCCGATATCCGACTCAAATATTCGATATCGGATCCGAATAAAACGAATAATATCTGTATTCGAAAGAAAACAGATAATATTCGTATCCAAATTCGTATCTGAAAATAGCGAATATGAATATAGTCATATTCGTATTCAAAATATCCGATATCCGAAATTTTATAAATTTTATAAATAAATATATATAAATTTTATATTTAAACATGTTTTTTAGTTATCGCAGATTGTAAAAAACAAAACAAATTACTAACAAAGTTGGCCATAAATATGGTGGGTTGTTTCTTAACAAAATATAACTTATCCCACATCTAAAGTTGGAAAAAGAGTTACTACCAAGCTGTTTATGGAACACATGGTGATTTTTTTTTAACATATATATCTATTTTAGTCTTATGACTATGACTCTACTAAGGTGCCTATAAAAGTAACCCAACTAATAGTGCAATTAGTTAAAAAATTTAATTAAAATTTTTAGTAGAAATTCAGATATTCGGATTCAGATATTTTCCGTATCCGGATAATATCCGTCGGATACGGATTCAGATATTAATTTTAAAAAAATTCAGATTCGAATTCAGATATGGATAGTGATTTTTTTGAAATTGGATTCAGATATAGGCAGATTCGTATCCAAAATATCCGTTTGACAACCCTAAACATAACACTCGGATTCCCCAAAAACTTTGTCCAAGCCAATTGCGGGGGAAAATATATATATACATAGTAGTGTCCGATTACATCGCGAGTTTCATTTATGTGAGTAAAAGTCTAGTGTGAGACATGTAGTTAGAAAAATTGGCTTTTTCTCTGGTATTAGTAGCGAGGAAGATGCGGCCGTACTTCCAGGGCCATCCCCTTTTCCCTTATTCGATTTTTTTTACAAAATCTTGATATCTCAGGTATTTTAAAAAATGCTCAGTAATGTTTGGGGATTTTGATATTGTGTACAAACCAAAGAAGGCTATTAAAGCACATGCATGAGCTGATTCATTACAAAGTATCATGTAGAAAGATGTGAGACATTGATCGATACTTTGGAGCTATAATGGATATTACGAACCAATGATGGTTCAAAGCGAAAGTGATGTTAATAGCCTCTTCGGGGGAATCGATGAATTAAGATATCCATTTCGGTTTATAAGCTTTAAATAACGAGGTTGAGTATGAGGTTGCTATCGCAGGGCTTCGGTTAAAACAAGTTTAGTTAATTGCCACGACCATCCATCGTTAAATTTTATGAAAAAGAAGCAACCATGCAGAGAATGTGGTGGCAGTCGTGTAATAAAGAAACATATATATGATAGAATCAATACAGGGTTATAATGGATATACAAACTCGGCTCCCTGCATCACCTTGTGAAATAAAATATTTTGGTCACGAAGATAAGAGAAATAATTTCCTAAATGATAAGATCGTTCAAGGACCATACCGCAAGGTCGAGACCCTGATACTGACTTAGAAACTCGATAAATCAAACTAAGGTTTAAGGTATGAAAGCATATATTCTCTATAATAGTATTGCCTTAATACAATACTCATAGAGTTGTTTTATATGTACTTGTTTAAACTATTTTCGACACATTTGACATTGTGGCCGAGGTAAAAAAAAAGGAAGGCTAATGTTTGACTTTAAACCATTGATGGCTAAGAAAGCTAAACCCGTAGAGGATCACAAACAAGTAAGAGCGAACAAACTACAAACAAAACAAATCTATTACCAATGAATGGGGGTTGAGGGGGAGGGGATGGAGGATAATGAGTTATGTTTTGAGATCTAAGTAATTATGGAGAAAAAACCTTTAAGGGGGAGGAAGAGTCTTTTGTACCCCTCAAAGATAAAGATAATACGAAGTCAGAAGTATAGTTTGTGGTCTCTTATCAATCAAAGAAAATATCTTTTTACAACGAGGATGTCTACACCAACTTATTCATTTATGTACCACCCCAATATGAATCCCATCTGAAAGTAACTTAAGAGTCTCCAGTCTAGAAATCTTTAGAGCATGAACAAAAGATTGAGACGAATCTCATCTCGAATATGAAATATGATTAATAACTATATGGAATTGAATATGATTGAGTTCATCTAATCTTTATGAATTATTGTTAAAATTCATCATCAATATAAATAATAACTTATTAATAATTTTTAAGGTTATATTCTAAAAAAATACCACCGAATGTTTTTAGGTGACTTATTCATGATTTGTATAGGTGAAATGAGATCATTTGAAATTCTCGATTATCAGATCCTAATAGTTTATGTACTTTATTTCATTTATGTTGTACAAGGCTCGTATTGTTGTTTTTTATTAATGTTTTTTTTGTATTTATCATCACTTATGGTAACGCTTTGGATCTTGTTATCTATATATAATGTATATTAAACAAAATTTGTTTTTAATTTAAACTCAACATTACTATCTAAGTATAGTAATTTAATTGCTTTGTTATGTACAGTATAGCCAACAAAAGGCATCTTATGGATTTTGGACCCCAATATATATAGATTCATGCTCTTGAAAAAGAAATACACCCTCATAGTTTGAAGTAGTCAAGGTTTGGTTCTTTCTTGCCATAACTCTTATGATCACAATTTGAAGTAGTCAAGGTTTGGTTCTTTCTTGCCATAACTCTTATGATGATATATTAATTTTACTTAAAAATGAACATAATTATAATATGATATGTTGTTGAAACAACCATACAATTTAGATTTAACTAACATAAAATTGTAGGTTTCGATTAAACTTTATTTTTTATTTATTTTTTTGCGATATAAAATGCATTGAGCGTTGATGAATTTTTCCATACTCTTCACAAAAATATTGGAAGTTTATTTAAAAAATTGCACAAGACTTTATTCTTAGTATATTATTAGTTTTCAATTTCCATTTTAATGATTTAAAGTGTGTAAAAACCTCATTTTTATGCTTAAAAATAAGCATAAGTGATCTAGAACAATCATCAATAAAAGTATAAAATATTTTTTATCTTCATTAGTTAAAGTGCTAGTTAATTTGTATAAATCATTATGAATTAAGTCTAATAATTTTCTACACACTTTATTTGTTTTTGCAAGATTTTTTATTATTTTAGATTTAATAGATACCGTTTATTTTTTATATAAACCAATTTACAATTTATAAATATATTTTTAATTAGTCTTTAATTTTAACTGAACTATTCTATTATACTACAGTATAAACACAAATGTAAATAATAATTATTATTTTTAGAGGTTTAATTGTACATATTTTAACCATTCTTTCCCAGAAATATCATTTTCTAAAATATACATTTAAACTATACAACTTATTAAGAGATAATTTTTTTTTATTCATATATAAAATATATAAGACATTAACCAGGATTATTATTTCCAATTGTAAATGTAAATTTGATATTCTCTCATCTAACAACTTTAAACTTGTTAATATTTTTTAGTTACACTTTTCTTTTCGTGCACTAGTTTATTTTTTTCCAATACCTTAAATAAGTAATTATCAAGGGCTACATAAATTGAAAGGTATATACATAACAACATACATAAATCTTGTTTTCCATAATTTTTTTTTGGATGGGATTTATATTTTTATCATTATATTGATAATAATAATTTCTTGTAAAGTGCTCATATTTACCGCTAGTAAAACAATTGATTTTTTTTTTCACCCATACATTCATTTATACAACTTTTGACTGTTTCTCGTTACGTATTTACACTCTTTCAATCTTCTATTTTGGTTATATTTTATATAAATTTGAGAAGTTTCCTTTATATAAGGTAATTTTGCTATAGTTTCTTTTTTAATTTGGAATATATTTATAAGTATAACTTTGATTGACACAAGCTTGTTTACTATGGTTTAAAGTTCATGAATTTAGAAAAAACATGTTTTTTATTTCCTAACTTAAAATTAAAATATCAAAATATTAGGATTTTTTTACACATTCTTCTTCGCCATAACATTTGAACTCAATTATTTTTGACATTTTCAGCATTTAAGTATAATTTACGTATAGATTATATAACTAAATATATCTTAGATATATAAGGTAGTAAATGTTTTGCTTCCGTATTTCCTTTTTCAAATGAAAAATATCATGAACAATGGCATCAAGATTTTAACAAAGTATATAGATTATTTTAATAGTGATAATGATGAAATTTAACGTATTTTGCCACATTAGGAAGTTTGTATCATTATATTCATCAAGGCGACCAAGATCTTGATTCACTTTTGATTGTTGATATTTTTATTTCAGTAGTTGTGAGGTTTTGAAACGTATATCGTCTCTCGATTATCACATTTGGTGACATATAGTTCATTAACTTTCAAAAGTCCGTTGGTAGTCTATGGATTATCAACTTTGGATAAAGTTAGTCCACCAGATTCTTTGATTCGTGTGAACCTTCCACATGTCACCATAATCACCAGAAATTTGTAGCACCATTAATACCTTAACTTTAGGTCAAAGCCAAAATGTAGTCTACAACCCGTGACCTAAAGTTAAGGATGAGTGATGATATAAATTTTTTGTGACTATAGTGACAGGTGGCAAGTTCACATGAATCAAAGGATCTGGTGGACTAAATTTATCCAAAGCTGGTAAGCCAGAGACTACCAGCGAATTTTTGAAAGTCAATGGACTATCTGTCACCAAATGTGATTGTCTATGGATGTTATACTGTTCAAAACCGTAGTTGTGATGTTAGATAGTATGTTTGAACGTTAGAAATCAGAATGACATATAATAATTTTATTTGAACCTTTAGTCGAAACTCGATTGAAAATATGTTTTTTTTCAAAGAGAGCTTGAAACACATGTTGGTATGCTTTCCAAAAACAATTATTCTACTATTATGATTATTTTTTTCTAAATGTATTGTTTAACAGATATAATAAACCTTAAGAAATTATTACAAAAACGTCTGATTTTGATAAATATGAAAAAATGTTATATTAAAGAATACAATACTTTAAAGCCTAAATATTTTTTATATTAGCTCCAAACATTCATCAATTGTATTATAGTTTGAAAATATATTTATAAAAACTACACAACTTTCAAAAGTAACAAAAGGTAAAAAACAAATAAACATTACTCTATAAATCACCTTTTGTAACAGAGTGAAAACTGTTGAACTCGTCATTAATCCGTTGCAATAAGAATTTTACAACAGATTTCAACTGGAACCGTCGGTGGCATCCTTACGGGTGCGAACAACAAGCACTTGCAATTGAAGTTTATCAAGAATGCATGTCATTGCTTCATGTTTCAACAATATTTGAAGTATGTATTTAGGGATCAAGTGAGAACAATTCGAAACATCCAACAAATGGTCATATAATGTTATGCCAGTGCCCTATATCCAAAACAAATAAATAACTATTGAAATAAATAAATAATAAGAATTAAAGGGGTCATTCTTTGGAGTCAGAAAGAGTGGATGATCCGTGAAGACCTCCGGTTCGCTGATAATTGATGAAAATATAGAATTTTATGTTTTCCTAATGGGAAAAGTCCGAAAATAGGAAATTTGTTGTCACAAGGGATGAGAGGACGGCTGGTACATATTTTGTCAAAACATTTACACATGTTTGTGTGGAGTACTGGTGGTGTAGTCTTTGTACCAACGACTATAATTTTTCATACATTTGTTGTAAAACCAAATATACGACAAATTATTCAATAGAGAGTAGTTTTTTATGTTGAAAATTCCGAGGTCATCGTGGGAGAGGTGGATCGGTTAGAAAATGTTGGTCATATTAGAGAGGCTCAATATCTGATGTCGATGAAAAACGTAGCACTTGTTTAAAAAAAGAATGGCAAGTGGAGAATATGTGTGGACTTCACGAATTCGATTAAAGCTTTTTTAAAGGATACTTTTCTTGTCCCAAGAATAGACAAATTAGTTTATCCCACATCGAGTAATAAAATCATTTCCTTTATGGATGCTTTTGCCAGGTATAACTAAATCTATATGGATATGATGGATAAAAAAGCAAAGCATTTATCATAGACATGGGTTTGCATTATTATAGGGTTAATATCTTTTGACCTTATAAAAATGTTGGAGCTACCTACCAATAATTGGTAAATAAAGTTTTTTCTAGCCAAATTGGTAGAAATATGGAGGTATATATTGATGACATTTTGTCAAAAGTGTTAAGACTGAAGATCATTTCTACAACCTAGATTAAAATTTCATAACCTAAAAGCTATTAGTTTGAAGTTAAATATTAAGAAGTTTAATTTCGGTGTATGGTTAGGAAAATTCTTGAGGTATATTGTGAGTGAGAAAGCGATTGAAACTGACCTGAAGCATTTAAATGCTTTAACAACCGTGGATCCTTCTAGTTCAATAAAGATAAATAAATTCTTACAGAATTTTTCCCGTTGGTTCTAGTTAGTCTCATCAAAGGATGAGTAGCGTCTATTTTTTGAAGAAGTTTTAGGAAAAAGGTTTTCGTTAGTTTCACCCATTGCAAGAAATTGAGATTGTCGAATATATTTTTGAGAACAAACTTTTGGATCTACTAATGGATGGTGGGAATAAAATTTGGAGACATATTGAGGATTAAGTGGTTCGGTCTGTTTCTTTTTTCAAGTTCAAGAACCATAGGTAAAAGTTTAAACAATTTGTAAGGACTGGTCGAATACTATTCTAACAACTTCGCTCTCAAAAGTCTTCTGAGCAACTTTCAGCCAATCCCAAGTGTTTTTTTATCCCAAACATATACGAACGACAGCAAAAGGGTAAAAACAAAGTTATTTCGAACAAGTTGTTCGAAGAATTACGATGGGATTATGAAATTAGAAGAGATTTTGGTTAGGTACAATGTTTCTGGTAGAACGTGGTTGAGAACTTGGTTTTACGGTGGTAATATGTGTAAAAGGTTTATCTCTCTCTCTCTCTCTATCTCTCTCTCTCTCTTTCTCTCTCTCTCTCTCTATCTATCTCTAGAGTTAACCGATGGTAGTTTATGAGAAAATTATGAAATTTATAGAGGGAGGCTCAGAATTCCAACAGATACTTTTTCGGAAGTGTAAAGGCCTCTACAGTTTTCAAAAGACATATGAGAATTGACAATACGTATTACGAAATTCACAAGGCGATTGACATTCCTCACAACCAAAACCAAAGGTAAAATCGTTTTATCCAAGGTAGACGTTCAGATCAAATTCGAAGATGTATATAATCTACCCCTCATATAATTGGTCTATAACATCTAAAGCTAATCTATCCCTCATAGAAATGGTCTATAACATGTAAAGTTAGTTTTAGTATATGAGAAATATGGACGATACGTAATGTAATAAGGAGTAAATATGTTTATACTTAGTAGAATATTGTGGTGAAGTAGCAAATGAAATCATTCATATGGGCGTAGTAGGTAAACACCTTTACTATAAATATGTATACTATTTATTTGGAATAACAACACAATCATTATTTTGACGTTTACTATTGACAATTTCTCTCTCTAGAATACTTAACTCGCTTTCTCTCTCTAAAAATCTGATCATCCCTTCCAAAAATATTTTAGACCATTTATCAACTATACCCCTCTAACATTTATGGGAGCCATCAATTTCTACTTATGATTATATATACCTAAGCCTACAATAATTTCTCCCAAATAGCTACAAAATTGCACAACTCAGAAGAGGATTATCTATCTTACTTCTAAATTACTTTATTCAAAAGCATCTTCAAACGTGAGAACTGAACAAGGATTACCTTAGCAACAATGGCAAATACAGGTGCTTTGCATTCTCACTTCTAATGTTACAAAATAAAAAGTAATGAATCTAGTTTTTAAATCTTCATTTTGAAATACCTACTCAATTTATTTCCAGACGTTTGATAAACCTTGATCCACAATCCATAACATCCAATTATGTCTCTACATAAATAAAAAATAAAAAATATACCAAACGGTTTGGAAAATTGGAATGCCATCTTAATGGTACACATGCGAGAAATTTTTAAGTTTTCAAAGTGACGATATAGTATACGACGAAATTATTTGACACGTGCGGACATTGAACTGACAATGGAGCATCCACTTGCACGTTAATACCGTTATAGTAAAATAAATTCCGAAAATAAATCAAACACTTGGCACCAAACAAGGGGTTATATTTGTAACTTACCTTGTCTACCATTATTTGTATTCCTATAAGTAACAGTTATCCGTAACAAATTTACTTAAATAACTAGGGGTAATCCTGATAAGGCTATACCCCTTAGACAAAGTTTACCCCTCATGATGACAAAAGAGCTGAACAGAAAAACAAGATCTAGAGTAGAACATGGCGGCCAAAGGACAAGACTGGTTAAAAACCAGAGAAAATAAAATGAAGAGTGGGGCAGTCCTATAACGAGGAATGGTTGACAAGCAACAAGATGATCAAGCGGACGAATAACAAATTACTCCCCTGATGAGAGTATGTTTTTGCAAATAGATACAATCAAAGAAAAGAAGGATTCACGAGGAGGAGACAGCCGACCAATGGGTAATCATTACAGGCAACTATTAGGAAAAAACATGTATTGCAATATTGTGTGCCACTAAGAGAATGTGGGTACGATTCATCTGGAAGTGTGATGTGTGTTACACCCACTAAATAAAAAATAACTGTCTTAAAGTTAGTGGAAAGTAACATAATCTTTTGTAATTAAATATAAATCAGAGCAAAAGTCGTAGATGTAAAAGAATGATTTATAGAGAAATAAAAAAACATATTATTACAATTTGTTTTCTTTCTTGACTTCTCGCTATTATCATCTCATTTGAAGTCCTTGCATGAATAAAAGAGGACATTAGACGAGATCCATTAAGGACTGTTTAGATGAATCCTATAAATGAACTATGATACAAGGGTTGTAAAGAATATATTAGATGAGGTTACAAAATAATCTTAAAAGAAGACAAAGTAAGCAAATAGATAGGTCGTTTAAGTAGTTACTGAAGAGTTTGAAGATTATCCGGGGGTGATTATGTGATACGAGAATATCTTAGGGTCAATATAAGTTGAATTACTTTGTTTAGGAGCTGTTTTAGAGAGAGAAAGTGGGAGCTTAGTTTAAGTAGAGAGAGAAAGTAATATTATATTCGTCTTGGGATCTGTGAAGCGCGTGTTGTCCTTTTATAGTACAATTGCGGGCCCCACATGCTTTAATTCCCATTTATTACATTTTTAGTCCATACATCTTATTTTCTCCTTATTCTAGCTATTTCTTTGATAGTTTATACAATTTTCCCCTAACACAATTTGCTCTTTACATTTTCCTCCTATCATACTTCTTCTTTACAATTTTCTCCTATCATACTTCTTCTTTACAATTTTCTCCTATCATACTTCTTCTTTATAATTTTCTCCTTGTCTTTTATTCTGCCTTAAGTAGCCCCCCAGTCCTAGTAAAAATAGTTTTACTGGGACTGTAAAAAAGTCTCCATTATCTTCTCCGAACATCTTTTCCTCGAAACAAATACCTCAAATGTTGCACCTCTTCGAAAAAGCATTTCTTCGAAAACATCTTCTTCGAATGCTGCATCTCTTCGAAAAAGAATCTCTTCGATTTTTTTTTTCGAATGCTGCATCTCTTCGAAAAAGCATCTCTTCAAAAACATCGTCTATTTCATATTAACCAGTGTAGCCCCCCAATCCTTGCAATGACTTAATAAAAACAAGCCAATACCTGAAAACCTTGCCCATCGAAATTTTCCATGTGAGCATATCACAACCATTAGAATTCGATGCTAAGGCATTCCAATGATTGGCTGTGAAAATTCGACATGACATCAGCAGTCATGCTTTTGTGTCAGCGTATCTTTAGAGAGATCTTGCCTCTGCAACTTCTCCCACGCCTCTGTCAACAATTTTTGACCTAGGGTTCCCATAATACCCCTAGGAAAACAACAAGAAATGTCCCAATGCCCGATTTTTCCTAGAAGCCCATTTGGCATCTATAAATACTCATCTCTCTCATTAATGGCTCAAACTTTCCAACCAGAATTTATAGAGAGAGAAAGTTGGCTTACAAACCTCGTCGGATTCCAGAGTGGCTCCTTATTAGCAAAAAATTTGAGGAACGAGTCGCTGCTGGTGAGTACACTGAGCCTCAGCCTCCACCTGCTGTGACTACCTTCTACAGTTCGTGGCCCCCTCCTGCAAATTCGACGGCCATAATCCCTCTCGAAATATCTCATCAGAATCAAGTCAACAACCAGACCACCCTCGAAGAAATGGGGAAATAAAAGCACCATAAGTATTATTCGGGAAAACGAAAGAGACACCACAAGGACAGGCATTCACAGGAGCGCAAGCGTTTGAAAGATGTACTAGAAACTACCCCTGAGCCTCCTCGAACTATAGCAGCTGACCCAGAGTCTCCTCGAACTAAAGCAGCTCACCCTCCTCTTCCGAGGACCGGGATCCTGTCTCAAGCCTTCCAGCTACTCCATCTATAACAAGAAATGGGACTCCCCGATTTTCTCCAGGACAGACCGTGGCTACCGAGGCAGAAATTCAAGAGCTGCGCAACATAGCCCTAGCTGCTAAAGGAAAAACTATTGCCTCGGATAACCCGAAGTCATCTATTCTAGCCAGTCATGTTGCAGATAAGAGTAATGTCATCGAAATTCCTAAAGTCGTCCGGTGAACATCCTACCGCCCCGATCAATCCTGATCCAATCACTCAAGCAATTCAAGCCACAAATCCAGACCAACAAATCGACATCCCTACAGAATCCTCCAGTCAGACGCGTACTCCTCCTCCAACAATGTCCGACGAGCAAGCGGAACGCATTGCCCCTAAGTCAAAAGGTGATGTAACCCTTCCTTTAGAACTTGATGGCATCATGGGCAACAATATTCGAGGGATTGAAAATAAGCATGTTGTTGCTCTTTACAATATATCGTACAAGTACTTTTCTCCATCGGAAGAAACGCTACTTCGTACTCTTTGGTGCATCCCTTCGTATATCAACATCAGATTTCCCTCCGAAGGAGAGAATCCACTATCTGTTAGGGATCATGAACTTGTTGTCTACACTGACATCATGAATTGGGGACTAAGATTTCCTTTAGACCCCTTATTCATCGAGTATTTTGCTAAGATTGATATGTGCCCCTCTCAAGCTGGACCCAATATGTGGTTCACATTAATGGCATGCATTATGGCCTCGAGAATTTTAGGCCAAGATTTTTCCTTGGAGCAGCTCATCGGACTGTCCGAGTTGGCTAGGAATCCATTCTTCCCATTCTATTCGTTAACGTTTAACTGAAGGCAGAAAGTGCTAAAAGATCTGCTAGAGGCTGACAAAAAATGGAGACAACAATTTATCTTCTTCTCAAGACACTGGGAGACTGGCTCTGAAGCAACCCCTTCGAACCCTCACAAATTAACTCTGCTGTGGACCAATAAATGTAAGTCCTCGAATCACCTTATTTATAATAGTCCTTCGAATTGTGAGAGTTTAAGAGTTTAACTTAAACATTTTTGTAGCTATGACTGGCATTTCCAAGCCATATGCTGATTATGTGGAGAGTGCCACTGCTGTTTTTACGAGGCTTAGTGAATGGGCTAAAGAAAAATGGGAAAACTGATTTCGCTTATGCTTTAGTGACAACAATATGGCTCTAAGCAGACTGTGGAGGTTAAATCCCCTTGATCGACTGTCTTTGAAAGAGTTGATGACCCCTCCTTCCCAAGATGAGGTGCTAGAACGAGTAACAAAGAAAGATATAGTTATATATCTTCCGAAGCGTGATCGTGCATAAAGTCATCGAGATGCACCCGATGAGGAACTTCCTGCTAAGCAACAACAACTACAGCTAGAAGTGCCCATCGCCCCGGACCCAACCTCCTCGAACAACAGAGTAGCTTCCAGTCCTGATCCTTCCCCGAAAAAGGCCATTCACCCTCGGAAGAAGAAAAGCTTGAAAGCCAATGGGAAAGAAAAAGCTGCCTTAGAGCCTATCCAGAAGCAGTCCGAGGACAGTAGAGTTCAAAATGACGCCCCCGAACCGGCCCAGGAGATTGAAGATCAAAGGGCTCTTGATGTGTCTGATCATGAAATGGGAGATAACTCTCCCAAACAAAACTCCAACTTAACACCCAGCACTCATCGGACCCAAAGCATCACATCCAGCTCCCCCCAGAGGAGCCCCCAATACTTGCTCCACTTCCTATGCCTCAAAGTAAGCCTCTCCAACACATTGATCTTGGGATTCTCGAGGGGGAGACATCTGACTTTGACGCTGTTGGCCTTGGCTCTCCCAGCAGCTCCTTCGAAATTTCCCGTGACGATGAATTCTCAATGAGTATACGCAGCCTGCTGTATGCCTCTGTTATGAAGGGAAAGAAGATGGCACACTTGGAGAACAAGAAAACTCATTACAAGTTTAAGGCTTCCCTGTTGGCTGCACAGCTTGAAGAGGCCAAAAAATAACATGCGATTGTGGAGAGTCAGGCAGATGCACTATATGAAAGATTATCTGCTTCGGAGAACTATGTCATTATGTTAGAGAGATGTTGCCAAGAGGAGAGGGATCTCTATCAGAAAAAGACCGAGGGCCAGGAGAAACTCATTGCTGAATATATAAAGGACGAGGAAATATCGCGAAAAGGTTTTACTGACTGTTGCAAGGACTATGAAACAGTTTTCAATAATAGAAATCACTTGGCGAGGCGCATTGAAGATTTCCCTCGACAGGTAGAGGAAGAGAAAGAGAAGGCTGTGAATGCATATATTGCCAAGTGTACCAACAACCTTGCTGACCAAGATGCAACAGTTCGAGCAGGTTTGATAACTCAACTTCATGCGGAGTACCCCGAATATAACCTTGGTAGTTTTTGGAAACTTGTGTCCCCGGATCTTCGTCCTCCTCATATTGTTGTTAGTGAGAGTGAGTCGTCAGATTCCGAGGAAAGTGACTCCCCCGAAAAATCCCAACAATAGGTAATCGTGGACAAAGTGTTTTATGTATAAGACCTTATAAGGCGATTTTTTTTCCTTCGAATTCTATGCGAGAAGATGTACTCCTCAGATTTTTGTGTATGCCCCAACTTGTAACATTTAACCCTGCAATATTTAGTGTGTGGAAATTTACATCGTTGTATCATTTCTATCTGTGGTTTACATTAAAAAGTCATAGCGTGTATAATAACATAAGAGTGTAAATAATTTAAGGCACAACATATTGTTTCTCAAAGAATAATTCAAAGAGACCCAAGTTATAATTCGAAGGGTGAAACAGTTTGAAGTACAAGGCAGAATTTATCCAAATAATAATTCGAGGCACTCATTATCATAACCCAATCAATAATTTGAGATAGGGCAAAATTCGAGGCACAAGTCGTTTTGACCCAAATTATAATTTAAGGCAAAGAAAGATTCGAGGCATAAATCATTATGACCCAAATCATAGTTTAAGATAAAGAGAAATTCGAGGCACAACTCATTGTGACCCAAATTATAGTTAAGGCAAAGAAAGATTCGAGGCATAAATCATTATGACACAAATCATAGTTTAAGATAAAGAGAAATTCGAGGCACAACTCATTGTGACCCAAATTATAGTTTAAGATAAAGAGAAATTCGAGGCACAACTCATTGTGACCCAAATTATAGTTTAAGATAAATAAATATTTGAGGCATAAATCATTATGAACCAAATCATAGTTTAAGATAGAGACAAATTCGAGGCACAAGTTATTGCGACCCGAAAAATAGTTTAAGGCAAAAAGTACGTCATATTAAGTAGCTCATTGGACACCTCGTTAAAACCTTACTGTGCCTATCAGGGTAGGAAAGAGTATGCCCTCACTATGCTCGGAACTTTCATATACAAAAAGGGACAACTTTATCATTCAAGATACAGCTTTAAATGTTCAATATTCCATGGGAGACGGAGGTATCGCCCTTCCTTGTCTTTTAGTCGATATGTTCCAGGTTTTACTTTCTCAGTGATCTCATAAGGACCCTCCCAATTTGGTCCCAATTTGCCCAGAATATTGTCTTTGGTATGCAAAAAGACTTTCCGTAGTACTTTGTCTCCCACATTGAAATCTCTATGCTTTACTTTAGACGCATATTGACTCCGCATAAGAGTTTCATAATGGAGGGACGTCAACTGTGCTCGTTGTCTTTTTTCTTCAACCAAATCTAACGACAGTGCTCTGTTTTGGTCATTCGCCTCCGCTGCATACATTGCCACACCATATGAAGGGAAAACAATCTCTGGAGGGACAATGGCATCCATGCCATATACTAAGGCAAACGGGGATACAGCCGTGGCTGTTCATGGAGTTGTCCTGTAAGCCCACAATACTTCTTGTAAATAACCAGGCCATTTTCCTACCTTCCCTTCCAAGTTCTTTTTCAAACCATCCAGAATTGTGTGATTGGTCACTTCCACTTGCCCATTAGCTTGAGGATGAAATGGGGCAGAAAAACATTGTCGTATGCCCCTAGAGAGGCAAAAACTTTTAAACTCCTTGTTATCAAACTGAGGCCCGTTATCCGTTGTGACTTGCAATGGCACGCCAAAACGACAACAAATGTTTGACACCACAAATTTGATTACATCTTTGGCCTTTGTCCCTGCTAAGGGTTCTGCTTCTACCCACTTAGAGAAATAATCCACTGCGACGATTATAGTTTGCCTGCCACCGGATGCCATTGGTAAAGGTCCAACTAAATCGATGCCTCACCTATCGAATGGGACTGCTTCCGAAATACTCTCCAATAATACCCCCGACTTGTGGATCACATTGGCATAGTGCTGATAAGTGTCACATCGCTTTACCAAATAGTTTGCATCTGAGGCAATAGTCGGCCAATAATAACCGGCCAGAAACACCCGATGAATTAATGCCTTATACCCACAATGGGCAGATCCTTCCCCATCGTGCAATTCAGACAGGATGATTTGTGACTCGTCCTTGTTTAGACATCGTAGTAACGGTCGACTCAAAGATTTCTTATACAGCACGCCTCCCAGCATAACATACCCATGAGATTTGAACCTGATTTTCCTTGCCTCGTACTTTCCGACGGGTAAAGTATCATTTTTGAGGAAGTCAATAATGGCTGATCTCCAATCGTCTTTGATCACATTGCTCTCCTCGGTAACGTTCATTGCATGTTCCGCATCGATCATGATCGAGGGACGTTCCTGAATCAAGACCCATGGGTATCCCTCCGTTCGTGAGGCTGAAGCCAAAGAATCTGGGACAACATTTGCTTCCCTTCGAACATGTTCATACTTAACTTCCTGAAAATCAGATATTAAGTCTTTTAATGCTTGAAAATACTGTATCAGCTTATCTTTTCTGGCCTCAGATTCTCCCAAAGCTTGGTTCATTACTAACTGTGAATCGCTGATCAGTTTAACCTTTTTGGCCCCACATATATGAGCTAAACGCAAACCCGCTAATACCGCTTCATACTCTGCTTCATTGTTAGTGGCCTTAAAGCCGAACCGAATAGCTTGGAACATAGCTATCCCTTCTGGAGAAATCAATTGGACACCTGCCCCACTTCCAGAAATGTTCAACCCCCCATCTGTTCTTACCAACCATTCTGTTTCATCAAAATGGTCAATGACTTCTTTATCCTCTCTATCCGTATGAAATTCAACCAAAAAATCAACTAAAACTTAGGCTTTTATTGTCGTTCGAGGCTCAAATTCTATGTCAAAATCTCCTAGTTCCACCGATCATTTAGTCATGCTTCCCGAGATATCCGGCCTCTGTAACAAACCTTTCAGGGGAAAAGTTGTCCGAACGATTATAGGATGTGCTTGGAAGTAAGGTCTCATTTTTCGAGCAGCCGTTACCAAAGCCAACGCTACCTTCTCCAATTTGAGATATCGCTTCTCCGCATCCAGCAAACTCTTACTGACATAATAGATAGGTTTCAGGAGAGATTCCTCTTCGCGGAGTAGAACAACACTGACCGCACAACCTGACACTACTACATAGACAATTAATTTCTCCCCAACCAATGGTTTAGACAATACCTCAGGGGACGTTAGATACTCTTGGATTTGGTGAAAAGCAGCTTAATATTCGTCGGTCCAACGAAACTGTTTCGTATTTCGCAACACCTTGAAGAAGGGTGCACACTTATTCGAAGACCTAGAAATAAATCTATTCAGAGCGGCCAATCTCCCTGTCAGAACTTGGACTTTTTTGATATTCCGGGGGGGAGTCATGGTGACTAAAGCTTTTATCTGTTTTGGATCAGCCTCGATGCCTTTTTCTCTGATCAAGTAACCAAGAAATTTGCTCGACCTCACCCCGAAGATGCACTTCTCCGGATTGAGTTTCAAATTGACCTTGCTTAAATTTTGGAACGTCTCCTCTAGGTCAGTAAAATGATCTTCGTCCCGCGAACTTTTGACTAGCATATCATCGATATAGGCTTCCATGTTCCGTCCAATCTGTCCCTCAAAGGTTTTATTGACCAGGCGCTGATAAGTTGCCCCTGCATTCTTTAAGCCAAACGGCATAACCTTGTAGCAATATAACCCTCTCCCGGTAATAAAAGAAGTGCTTTCTTCATCTTTAGCATCTAACCAGATTTGGTTATATCCTGATCAAGGACATATGTCCTCCGATGGTACTCCAGTGACATCCTGTGCACACCAAGCAAACATATCGAGCTTGTTAGATAAAAAAGCAATTAACCTTTCTTTAAGCTCCAAAGAATGTTTTACTCCGATCTTCAGAGATTTTCCACTCGCAAATTCATGTGTCTTGGAATCTTCTTCCGGGACCAGAAACCCGGGGGTCTCCCTCGGATCGTCACATGGGATGACTTCGGAGGAAGGCCCCTTTAATTGCTATGCTTTATCTGACGCTTATCCCCGAACTCCCTTCGAGGATAAAGCTATCTGGTAACATTCACGGGCCATTTTTTGGCTAATTTTGATTATCCCGACATTGTTCCCAACCACATACTTTAAACACTGATGCACCGTCGAAATTACGCCATGCATCCGGGACAACCAAGAGCGACCCAGAATGGAATTATACGAAGTTGGCGCGTCAACGACAATAAACAATACTTCCACCTCTTTCTTGAATGGCCCGCGGCCCAACTCAACCACACACTAAAACTCTCCAACAACCACTGTTGTAGCGCCAGCAAAGCCCACTATAGTCATGTCGGGTTGTCGGATAACTGGTGGGTCAGAAATTCTCCTGTAAGTGCTCATAAACAAGATATTCGCTGAGCTCCCTGTATCGATAAGTATCTTATGAACTTGATCCCCAGCGATGCCCGCGGTGATCACCACCGTATCTTCATGCGGGCCTGCAACATTTCGCATATCATGGTCGTTAAAACAAATGATGAGGGAGGGTAATCGGTGCATTTGTGCTGACACCCCCGCTTCGATCTGGGTAGTCAGGTTGACCATGTGCCTCTTCCGCGAGCTATTGGAATTTCCCGCAATAATATGTCCTCCAAAGATTGCCAGTGAATCGAAGAAAGCACAGAGGCTATTCACCCTCCCCCTCGGAATAACCTCTTCCACCATATTCACATTGTTCCTCCCCTCCTTGGGATCCAAATATTCTTGTTCAATGTCAAAGTCGTCGACCCCTTCTGAAATTACCATGGCTATGTCAGTGTTCTTTGGGACAGCTTTCACCACAACGTTCTTCTGGGAGTGCTTTTTGACAAACTCTAATAACATTCCATTCTCTATCAAAGCTTGCACTTCTTTTTTCAAAGCTATGCAGCCCTTGGTATCGTGCTCAATATCCTCGTGATACTTGCAATACTTATTAACGCTTATACTTTCCCTCATAGTCTGTATAGGAAAAGGCTTCCTGAATGGTACTGTAGATCTTGCCTTGTCAAATATAGCGGCAACATTTTCCGTCAACTCCGCAAAATAGTCTGGTCGAACCCACTTATTCGACATGGGTCTGGTTCCTTGATTGTAATTTTGCTGGTTGCCATAATACTGTGAGTTTGTTTTCTGCCTCAGCTGATATTGACCCGTACTTTTGGCTTGAACATTGGCACGGGGCCCTTGGCTACTCGGCTCAGATCTTTGAAATTGATTCTGATCCAACTGATCTCCGGATCCTTTCTCTGATGCCTGAGTCTCCTCCACCAGAATTCTCTTCTCGACCTGATCCAACAATGCTCCGAAGGTCATTGCCTGACTCTCTGCCACCGTATCCTTCAACAATCCATGGAGTAGGCCCATCCTGAAAGCTGCAAGTGCCACTGAATCTTTACAATACTCCATGTCTGTTTTCGTTTTGACAAACCGTTTGGTGTAATTCTTCAAGCTCTCCCCAACCTTTTATCTGCAATTGATTATCGTGTCTCCGTTAGCTCTGAACTTTTTGCTCCCCATAAAGTGCTGTATGAAGATATTCCAGAACATGTCAAAATTCTTTATCGAACCCTGTGGAAGCCTATTATACCATTTGGAAGCTACCCCCTTGAAGGTCCGAGAAAACGCTCTACACAGCAACTTATCATCGTCGTCGAAATTAATCATGAAATTTTTGAATTGTTCGATGTTGATGAGTCCGGATTCTGTTACCTCTTCGGATGGGAACAGTTCGGACATAGACCACTTCACCGGACAGGGCAGTTCGAACACCACCTCCATTGGACTGTTTGAACTAGAACTAAAGTACTTAAAAACCTAATCACTTCTTGACTAAGCTGCTTGCTCTCCTACTAAGAGCTCATGGATCCTTAAACTTGACCTGGGTCCGTTAAACATGACCCGAAAGCCCATAAGGCCCAAATATAAGGGTATAAATACCCAACCACCAACATTAAATGAGGGTAATGAAAATTAAATACAACCAGGCTGCTTAATTCTCCCTTTACTCTCTACTCAAACATTAAATACTTACAAACTTCCACAAAATCCTAAATAAAAGTTACAATTTTACCCTCAAACGATAATAAACCACACCAAATTGGCGACCACAGTGGGAGAAGAAGGTGCCTGAATCGAGCATTCAAAACCAACAAGAAAAATCAGTCTGAATGAATCCGGACGCCCCAAAAGTACCACCTGCTTTGCTTGAAGTGGTGGGTGAAAACGATGAGTACACTATCGAGGAGCGTGATAGATTAAAGGGAGAGATAGAAGCTCTGAGGGCAGGAAAGGCTAAGATGGGCATGAAAGAAAAGTCAAAAGCATCAGTTGCTTATCATACCGACAACCCTAGAGAGCATGAGCCTTCGAAGACTCATGTGAGTACCAAGAAAACTCATGCTAGCTCCAAAAAGTCTCACCGGTCTAAACCAGTGGAGAGTTCTGACTCAGATTCAGAGTCTTCTGGTAGCTCCTCGGATAAGGAAGGAGTTGAAAAGTCCTTGTCCTCTAGCAGCGATGAGGGCCGAACCAAAAAGAAGCAAAAGTTGATCAAAAAATATTCAAGGAAAAGGGATAGACATGGGAAATTGAAGAAGAATATATGCAAAGGGTCATCTCACAGCCGGAGGCATGTGGACCAGATGTTGATGGATCCTTTTGCCTTCCACGATGAACCAAGTATCTTTGCAACTCCCAATGAGGATACTGTGTTCAGTTGTGGTCGAAATTGGAGACAGTCTCCACTGTCTTCCAAAATTCTGTCCGGAAACCTCCCAAAGAGGTTCGATAGCACTAAAATGGAGAAATATGATGGTAGTACTGATCCGGACAACCAATTGGAGCAATTTAAGAATTTCATGATGAATTTTGATGATGACGATAAGTTACTTTGTAGAGCATTCTCCCAATCCTTTACGGGGAGTGCTCTAAAATGGTATAACAGCTTGCCTCAAGGCTGCATCAAGAATTTTGATACCTTTTGGGTGGCCTTTCGAAGACAGTTTGTTGGGAGTAAAGAGTTGAAGGGCAACGGGGACACAATAATCCATTGTGCCCAAGAACCAAACGAATCATTGAAAGAATACATAATTCGTTTTGTAAATACCAAAAATGAGTTGGTTGATTGCTTCGAGCAAGTAGCAATAGCATATTTGAGACAGGGCTTAAACCCTGGGAATTTGGCTGATTCGGTGACCAGAAAGAAAGCCATGACTTGGGGAGGTTTACTGAATCAGGTTGGAAAGCAGATCAACCTTGACGAAACAAAGAAAACTAGGGTGCATAGGCAGGTGAGGTCTGCCCCGGTTGCACCAAACCCCAATCAAAATCAGGCCGGGAACAAGGCAAAGGAGACCAGACAGGGGCATAGCAGGGCTAAAGCTCAATCTCAGCCAGCTGCACCTGCTCAAAGTAAAAAATCTAGAAATAAGAGAGGGCCTTGGGTTCAACCGGAGTGGTTTGCAGAATTAAAAGAAAGTGTGGCCACCATTTATGATAAAACAAAAGAAGAAGTGCACTATAGAAAACCGACCTCACTACAGTCTCCTAGGGAACATCGTAAAAATTCTTTCTGCCAATACCATAATGATACTGGCCATACCACTGCCAATACCATAATGATACTGGCCATACCACTACCAATACCATAATGATACTGGCCATATCTCCTGGGGGCATATGTCAAAAGAAGAGGAGGAAATAGACCTGATAATGTTCATCGGGTTGGTCCAAGTAATGCTGCTCCGGAGGGAGCTATGGTTATAGTTGAAAGATTTGATGTGGAGTCAGAGTACTTAGATCCTAATCCAACTAGGAATAGAGTGGGTGCCATTCAGCAACGTTGTAAAACAGTCTCCGGGCTTATTAAGTTTTTTGAGTCACTCACAATTTTCGGAGGGGATACTATGACAACTCCTACTGCTTCTTCAAGAAAGAGGCACGTTCATACTTTGGCCACTCAGCTATAAGGAGGCATGACCTCCTATCAGTCACAAATTTCATTTCCTTTCATTGTGTTCGATGAGGATGATTTGAGAAATATAGCTGGCCCTCATGAGGATGTTGTTGTCATAGGAGCATCCATTTGGGGCAATGACATAAGACGAATCTTAGTGGATACTGGGAGTTCAGCCAATATCCGTTTCTTAACCACTTACAAGAAGATGAAAAATCTAGCCGTAATTCAGCGTTCAGACAGATCAATTGTGGGCTTCACTGGGAGTTCAACAGATGTGATCGGGGAGTTCGAAGAAGAAGTTTTGTTGGGCAAGGGCCCTTTTATGAAGATGGTAAGGATCGTTTTTATTGTGGTGGATTGTCCCACTTGTTATAATGCTATTTTAGGGAGGTCTTGGCTCTCTAAGATGCATGCAGTGGCCTCAACAGTCCACCAATGTTTGAAATATGCTGTTCAGGGACAAGTGGGAGTTGTTCGGAGCAACCAAAAGATTGCCAGAGAATGTTATGCTACAACACTGTCTCCACGAACATTGGGGCAGTTCGTAGAAACGAAGAATAGCAGTTTTAGGGGCTTCCTGGGGATGAGGGTGAAATTGATGACCCCAGAGAGACCCCTGGAGTATTGATACCAGTTGAAGAAACACATTCTTTGGAAGAGGGAAAAAGTGTTAAGATAGGGTCTAAAATGCCATCAGAATTGAAGAGTGAAATGTTGAAGTTTTTGAAGGACCATCAGCATGTTTTCGCTTGGTGCAATGCTGATGTAACTGGGGTTCCAGCAGATATTATATCACATCACCTATCCATCCGGAGAGACATAGCACCCGTGGTACAAAAAAGAAGGGCTTTTTCCAAGGAAAAGGCTGATGTTATTGTTCAAGAAGTTGACAAGCTCACAAAAATGGGGCATATAAAGGAGTCTCAATATCCTTTGTGGACTGCCAATCCGGTCTTGGTGAAAAAGAAAAATGGCAAGTGGCGTATGTGCATTGACTTCATATATCTCAATAGGGATTGCCCAAAAGATTTATATCCAGTCTCCCGGATTGATCAGCTAGTAGATTCCACTTCCGGGAATAAGCTACTCTCCTTCATGTATGCTTTCTCCGGGTACAATCAGATTCAAGTAGATCCGAAGGATCAGGATCATACCATATTTGTCACTGACAGGGTCTTCATTGCTACAAGGTGATGCCATTCGGGTTGAAAAATGCTGGGGCTACTTATCAAAGATTGGTGAACAAAGCCTTTGCTGATCAAATTGGAAGAAATATGGAAGTATACATTGATGACATGATGGTGAAAAGTGTGGATGAGCAACTACACTTGACAGACCTCCAAGAAACTTTTGCCAACTTGGTAAAAGTGAATTTGAAGCTAAATCGAGAAAAATGTGTGTTCGGAGTGCAATCTGGGAAGTTCCTAAGTTATATAATAAGTGAGCAAGGGATACAGCCCGATCCGGACCAGCTTAATGCTCTATTCCAAATGGAGCCTCCTCGGAATGTTAAAGAAGTACAACGATTGACGGGGAGGTTAGCTGCTTTAAACCGATTTATCTCAAGGTCTTCGGACAGATGTGCCCCGTATTTTCAAACTTTGAAGGGTGCGAAGGGATTTGACTGGACCTCGCAGTGTGATGATGCCTTCAATGAGATTAAGAAACATCTGTCCTCCCCCAAAACCTTATTTAAACCAGTTGATGGAGAGACACTCTTCGTATATTTGGCAATTTCAAGTTGTGCCATCAGTGCCGTGTTGGTGAGAGAGGTGGATAACTACCCCCATCCGGTGTACTACATCAGCAAGAACTTGATAGATGCAGAGAAACGTTATTTAAAGCTCGAGAAGTTAGCATTAGCCTTGGTAATTGTTGCAAGAAAGATGAGGCCCTATTTTCAGGCTCATCCTATTGTAGTCCGGACATCCTTTCCCTTGAAGAATATCCTTCAAAAGGCAGACATTTCAAGTAGAATGACTAAATGGTCAGTGGAATTGGGGGACTTCGATATTGATTTTGCTCCTCGAACAGCAGTCAAAGCCCAAGATGTGGCTGATTTTTTAGTTGAATTGCACTCTGATAGGGATTCAGAGCAGACTACTGAGATGAAGGACAAAAAGGTTTAGGTCGTCCGGATGGATGGTGGATCCAGTACTATGGGATGTGGTGCAGGGGTGTGCTTGACTTCTCCCTATGGTGACAAAATGTACCAGGCCATATGTTTTTCTTTCAGGGCTTCCAACAATTAGTCCGAATACGAAGCAGCTATAGCTGGCTTAAAGTTAGCTTATATTTTTGGGGCCAAAAGAGTCAAGCTGATGAGTGATTCCCAACTTCTTATCCACCATGCACAAGGTCAATCTGAGGCTAAAAAGGAGCAACTAGTGAAGTACTTACTTCTTCTTAAAAATGAGGCTCTTAAGTTCAAAAGCGTTGTTTATGAGCATATACCCCGGGCAGAGAATGAACTAGCAGATTCATTGGCAACCATAGCCTACACTGAGTCATACCCTTGGATCCATGTACTGGAGAGCCCTTCCATTCAACTTAATGTGGGCAAAGAGGAAGAGATTTTCGAAGTACAGATGAAACAACCTCAAGATTGGAGATTTCCTCTCCTGCAGTACCTCTCCGATGGTATTTTGCCTCAGGATAAATCACTAGCAAGAAAAGTGAAGCACAAGGCTCGTGGATTTATCATACTAAGAGACATTTTGTATAAAAAGTCTTACAGCAAACCTCTTCTACGGTTTTTGGGAGATGATGAGTCTCAAGTAGTCCTCTCCGAATTACATGATGGTGAGGGATCACCTCACCTTGGATTCAGGGCTCTAACAAGGAGAGTTTTACTAGCCGGCTACTATTGGCCATCTATAATGCAGGATGCTAAAGAGCTGGTGAGAAGGTGTGATCCATGCCAGAGATATAGTAATGAAATTCATGTTCCAGCTATCCCTTTAGAGTCAATTTCTGAGCCAATACCTTTTACTCGATGGGGGTTGGATTTAGTGGGCCCTCTTCCTATGGCGTCCGGAGGGCGCAGAACTATAATTGTTGCTATAGATTACTTTTCAAAGTGGATTGAAGCATCCCCTCTGGAAGGCACAACATTAAAAGCTGTCATAAAATTCATTTTATCCAACATCTGTTGTAGATTTGGTGTTCCACAAAAGATAACGACAGACAATGGGCCTCAGTTCGACAATAGGGAAATGGAGAGTTTCTGTGCCTCAAGGGGTATACAACATTGTTTCTCTTCACCTTTCCACCCACAAGCAAATGGTCAGGTTGAAGTGGCCAACAGAACTATACTGTCCGGTTTAAAGAAGAATTTGGAAGGGGTTGCTGGGAAGTGGCCTAGCTATTTATAAGAGGTTTTGTGGGCCTACCAGACTACACCTGGGGCTGCAACACAAGAGTCACCCTTTGCCTTGGTCTATGGGATGGATGCAATAGCTCCCATAGAAGCGAGTCTCCCTTCGTTTCGGGTTCATAACTTCTCCGAACATGCCAACGAAGTGGCAATCAGAGCTCAGCTTGACTTAATAGACGAAAGAGGAGTTAAGTCTCACCTTAGAGCTGCACACTATCAGGGTCTGATGAGAAATAGGTTTGCTTCTAGAATTAAAAGAAGATATTTCCAGCCGGGGGACAAGGTGTTGAGAAAAGTCTTCCTACACACTAAAGACAAGCTGCTCGGCAAGCTGGCCCCAACTTGGGAAGGACCTTTTATGGTCATTGAAAGGATTAAACCTGGAACATATTGGCTAGAAGACAAGGATGGAAGGGTTTTGAACCACCCTTGGAATATTGAGCATCTCCGAATGTACTTGGAGTAATAGCTATGTAAATATTTACTTGTTTCAAAATCCATGTAAATATTTGGGGGCATACTCTTTCCTACCCTGGTGGCACGGGGAGGTTTTAATGAGATGTCTAGGCTTTTTTATAAAATCTGATGCCTTCTTCAAAATTCGAAGTGTGCTTACTTTGTTTCTTGTCATACCATCCGGATTGAATTAAAGGAATGATGACTACTTAAATATTTTTCATAGGAGAATTTAAACACTCTCACTTTAAAATGCTTGTGAAATAAATAAGGGCTATTTAAACACTAGCCACCAAAATGGAAACAAACTATGAAAGGATGCAAGAATTGTGCAAAATAAAGATGTTCATTGAAATAACCGGAGTGCCTTGGCCTTCCAAGGACTTTAAAAAAATTATCAAACAGAACAAACAAAATACATGTCCGGTCAAATACCGGACACCATTACAAAGATGCCTTGGCCTTCCAAGGACTTTAGTTCAGATAAATAACGTAAAAGATGAAAAGATAATTCATAATTTAAGACTGAGCCTTTGAAGATGGCTCAGCCTCACCTGTCTTATTTTTCTTGGGATCGTCCTCCTCCTCGTTTGGACTCTCCCCAGTATTTTCTTCATCATCAGACGAGGATGCACTGGAGAAGCCAAGCCTGTCACCTTCGGCCATTGTATGAAAAGGGAGGTTTGGATACTCTACATAAGTCCACAAGTCTCCCAGATTCCTCTTTGGAAACTTCTCATGAAAAAGCAAGACCATGTCTGACTTTACCTTAGCATACATTTCTTCTTGAGTATCTATAACGTTGTTGGCATAGGCATCAATCTTGGCCTGAATCTTGGTCTCTTGCTCCCTTAGCAGAGCTGCTTTCTCCTCTGCAGCCTTGGACACTGTGTTCTTGAGCGTGATCTTGTCATTCGTCAAGTTGTGGATGACTTGATCCTTGGCTTTCGCCTCCTCTTTCGAAGAGGAGAGATCTTTCTCCAATCCGGACAGTTTCTCCCGGAGATCTTTGATGGTGTCTTTTGAAGTAGCAACCTTGGTGAACCACCCCTCTTGGCTCTTCTTTAGCTCCTCGTTTTCTCCCTTTAGAATGTTAGCATGTTGGGTGGCAGTAAGAAGATCATCGAACAGTCTTTCTTTGTCAGATTTGAGATCTTTGATAATATCTGTCTGACTTCGAACTTGTTTCTCCAAAACAAGCACTGGCTGAACACTGCTTAAAATAGAGTGAGCTATAATATCCCTTTCACTTGAAACAGTAAAAGTTTTACCATTAAAAGTGACGGTGTTCGAAGTACTCGGAGGGAGGTAAGGCCCAGCAAAATCGTCTCTGGGGAGGTTGGCAAAGTAGTCACCAAGTCCATCAAGCCCGGTGATATCAACCCCATCGATGCTAAGGTCTCCTCCTTCAACCTCATCGGTTTGAAAATCACCAGGGATCTCCTCTACTTGTGTTGGGTCAGTAGGATCTACAGAGGGGAGAGGCTCCGGAGGCCGGAGAGAAAGCTCGTCACCCCTAGAGGTCTTTTTCTTCTTAGCCTCCATGTCCTTGCTTTCTCCTCCCCGCTTTCGGTATCTTTTGGGAGACCTTGGGGGTTTAGGGGATTGAACCTCTTCCCTAACACTCTCATGCTCTACCACTTCTAAGAGAGCAGCATCGATCTGGCTTGGGGTTGGCCCCTCTGGATTTATTGGAACAGCCACCTCCACTTCAACAGGGTCAGCTTCACCTACAACCTTCTTGCCTTTCTTTTTCTTACCTTTCATTTTGCTTGGGGCCTTGGCCCGGCCTGGAAAATAGAGTGACCCGTCCGGCTCGTGTGTTCTCTTGAGGACTACATCCGGAGGGGGTGGAGTGATGAGTTCTTCCCAGGTCAGATCCCTCCGGCCAGTAGTGTTCCAAAGGTGAGATCTTGCAAGGTTGCCTCCTGTAAAAGCATCGTGAAACCGGTTCCCCCATTTCTCAGTAGCCCAAGTGTTAATCTTGGTACAAGTGGTCTGCCCAAACTTTAGGTAGTCATTGAAGTCTTTAGGCAGTTCTGCTAAGAAAAAAGACAAGACCAGTTAGTTTAAACTAATTCAATAAAAGCAGAAATAGGAATATAAAGTAGGAGCCTTACGATCACTCCTCCATCTGCTGGTGAGGAGACTTGGATTGACTCCGGCCTTGATTTTCTTCCCGTTCTCCCAAGAACCACTTACGAACAGGAATTGAGTCCTCCAGTTTCTCTCCAACTCTAGTAGATCGTCCACTGCTTTATAATTATCACCCATGTTGAAGTGATAGAAGGGAATATGGTGGTTTCTGTAGAGACTGGCCACAGCTGCAAACTCCTCCATTGGTAGAGGAATCCCGGAGAGCCTAGAGGCCATAATGCAGGCCATGAGGGTGTACCAAGCATTGGGACTCAATTGGCTTGGACAGAGCTTTATCAGATGAAAGTATCTGACAATCTCTGGGTCCAAGGGAAATCTGAGCCCCCAGTTAAACAGCTCCGTGTAGATAACTATCTCGCTCAGCTTGCTGTCCATTGGGGTTTCAGAGTCTATGGGGATTCTTATCTTCACATTCTCCGGAATTCCCCACTTCGTACGCATCCGGCCCAACTCAGCTGTATGGATGAAGGCGTAATTGATCTTTTGCAAGGCGAGAAGATATTTAACATTGACCTTGTGGAAACAGGGTCCCACTCTTCCCTCAAGACACTCCGGCAGATCCGAATGCCTTAAGCATAACTTCTCCTTGCCTTTATCCTTTTGGGCAGCAACAACACCACTAGTCTGTCCGGAAGGTTCGGACTCAAAAGGAGCCTCTGCGATAGAGTCCTCCATTATTTCCTCCATGATTGAGGAAGGATTTTCGGTTGTTGTTGTGAGGGGGAGGTTTGGAGTTGGTTCAGCCTGACTTTTGGACTGATGAGCTTCAGAGCTCCCCTGGACCCTAGTCTCCGGTTGGGGCTCTGATGTAAATGTTTCTCTTCGGGGACTTGAGCCAGTGGCCTCCGGACCGGACAGCCTGTCTCTGGGTGCTTTTATGGGTACTTCTGACCCTGTACTGCTGTCTTTGGCACTTGATTTCGAAGGGGTGCCCTTGGAAGCCTGCCCTTTGACCAGCCGGCCTTTTCTTCGATCAACCAGCTTGTGAGGAGAAGTATCAACATCTGACCCCATAACTAAGAACGGGGAAGGTTTTTTGAAACTGGTGACTGTTAAGCCTGGCTCAACTATGGCTTTTGACTCTTGGACCGAAGAAACTAAGATGATAGGGGAAAGACTGGCTTGAAACAACCTTTTCGGTTTGACACCCTTCGTGGAGGAAGAACCCTGGTCAGACTCTGTAACTGAGAATGTTGGTTTGTCGATGGGTGAAGTGGGTAAGCCTGTTGCTATGCGCCTTTCCCTTTCGACTTTTTGTGCTTTCTCTAATTCAGATAGATTGAGCCACCCGCCTTTGATCAGAGCGTTCCTAGCCGTGAACATAAACAACCTAAGTAAGAATTTGTGTTTGAGAGAGAAAGCTTTGAAGATTAGCAGAGTGAAAACGAAAGTGATAGTAAAACAGTAGAAAAGTATCTTAATTTATAGTAAACCTAAAAAAGAAGTCTTGATTCCTAAGAGAATTCGAAAAGACTGATTAAAAGACGGCGCTGATGTCACCTTCATTAATGAAGGGGTTGCTTTTAAGAGAAGGTGGGTGCGAAATTCAAGGTGAAAAAACGGCTAAAGCAACGAACCAAAGAGAGACACGTGTCCCATGAACTTTGGCAAAAAACCGTTAAGATTCACAGAACTTTTCGGTCCGGATAAAACCATGGCACAATTCGAAGGACCTGTCCGGATAAAACTACCACTGACAACGGACTGTTTTTTCAGGTTTTGACAAAGGTATTTGAACAAACACCTAAAAAAGGGGCTACTGATGAGTCCGGATTCTATTACCTCTTCGGACGGGGACAGTTCGGACAGAGACCACTTCACCAGACAGGGCAGTTCGAACACCACCTCCATTGGACTGTTCGAACTAGAACTAAAGTACTTAAAAACCTAATCACTTCTTGACTAAGCTGCTTGCTCTCCTACTAAGAGCTCATGGGTCCTTAAACTTGACCCGGGTCCGTTAAACATGACCCGAAAGCCCATAAGGCCCAAATGTAAGGGTATAAATACCTAACCACCAACATTAAATGAGGTTAATGAAAATTAAATACAACCAGGCTGCCTAATTCTCCCTTTACTCTCTACTCAAACATTAAATACTTACAAACTTCCACAAAATCCTAAATAAAAGTTACGCTTTTACCCTCAAACGAAAATAAACCACATCAGATGTGATTATCAGGATCATGCGTCCCATCGAATTTTTCTAACTTCGAGATATCGAAATGCTTTGGGAGGTTTCCCACCAAAATGTCTGGGGACAGAGGAGAAGCTCTCCAATTGTGTCCCGTACGATAAACGTTGGATCTTAAATTGTCATTATTCGGAAAGTACAACCCTTCCTCGGATGGTAGAGTATATTGATGCTGCCACTCCGAATTTCGCGGGCCCATGTCTTATTTTCTAACAGGAAACTTCGTTTGGTAATAAGCCCGATCGTCAACTTTAGCACGGTAACTCTTCTCCCTCGGAGACTTCCTCTCCGAGCTTCTTCCCCTTCGGTAATCAGCGTGTCCTTGACCGTGCTTTTTCTTTCTGTGATTTCTCCTAGGAGATGACTCCGACGAACTGTATCGAAGATAATCGCTCGAGTCAGACGAATCCAAATGTCACTTTCCTTTCCTCCTCGACGATCGCCGTTCGTATCCCCTGTATCTATCGTCCCTGTTTTTGGGATTAAAATCGGTCTCGCGCTCCTCTTTCCCACTAGTTGGCTCCCTCCGTATCTCAGAACGAAGATTTGCATGTACGGTTTCCTTTTCTGCCTTCAATCTTTCGATCTCTAACAACAGTTTATTCCTTCGAGCCAACAGGTCTGAGTCATCGAAAGTGTCTTCGACTCGCTGGCCCCTATGCGCCTCGTCGTCCATGTCATTCCGATAGTCATCGCCCACTAGGTTCTCCTCGCAATTGTTGACAAAATCGTCCCCTTGCTCTTCCATAGTTTTCCTCGGAACTATTTCCAGGAAGCGATTGTCGTCAGAACGATCTTCGCTTCCCACAGACGGCGCCACTGAAGAGTTTGAAGATCATCCAGGGGTGATTATGTGATACGAGAATCTCTTAGTATCAATATAGGTTGAATTACTTTGTTTAGGAGCTGTTTTAGAGAGAGAAAGTGAGAGCTTAGCTTAAGTAGAAAAAGAAAGTAATATTATATTCGTCTTGGGATCTGTGAAGCGCGTGTGGTCCTTTTATAGTACAATTTCGGGCCCTACACGCTTTAATTCCCATTTATTACATTTTTAGTCCATACATCTTATTTTCTCCTTATTCTAGCTATTTCTTTGATAGTCTATACAATTTTCCCCTAACACAATTTCCTCTTTACATTTTCCTCCTATCATACTTCTTCTTTACAGTTTTCTCCTATCATACTTCTTCTTTACAATTTTCTCCTATCATACTTCTTCTTTACAATTTTCTCATTGTCTTTTATTCTTCCTTATCAGTTACAACTGAATAACACATGTTAATATTTAATAAGTTATCAAGATTATTTGTTAATCCGTTATAACATGTTTAGCTTTATAATTTTTATAAAAGATATTCAAAGTAGTAGAAATAAGGACTTTAAGCTTCATTAGGAGATTGATCACAGAAAAACCAATACAGAAATCTATAACTATTGGAATTTTTTTTTCCGATTATTCTTCATTACTTTAGATTTACATTTGAAAATGAATTCTCTTATAAAATTTGGCACCGTCTGTGAGAGTAACTACAGTGACTATTTCGGGGATACAAAAGGAAACTCCAAGAATCTGTCCAGTCTGGGTAACTCCAGTGACTATTTCAAGGATTACAGATAAATTTCCAGCTTGTGAAAGTAACATATGGCAAGGTCAATTGTTAGGCATGGCATCTGGTGCGTGCAATTCAATCAGCCAGATTAAATAACTCAAATTCTAACAACGAAAAATTTCAATCAACCAATTGGAATGATGTCTAGTGAGTAAGATGGATTAACCAAGCTCATAATGGACCAGTAGGTGCAACAACTTGTGCCTACAGTTATTTGACACAAGTTCAAGGAGAAAATCTCCCTAAGTAAGTTTTGTAAACTACTCATTTTAGTGTTCAAATTTTAGATTTGCAAATTGAAGAGTTAAATCAGGAATAAATTAGAGCAATTCAATTGCAACCTTAGAGGAACCAAAAAGCTAAAGAGAGACTAAGATACTGAATCATTACAATTATTTTTAGAAACGTTTTATGAAAAAGTAAGGGAAAATTGAACAAAGGAGATAGTATGACGAGTTGTACAAAGAAAATAAAAGTAAAAGATATGACATTTATGTGTGAAAATGGGATAATATTATATAAATAGATAAGAGTAATAATGAAAACAAAAGAAAAAAATAGAAAGATTCTTAGTTTGAGGATTAGTTAAGTAATTTGGTATCTGATATGGAAATAGAGTTTTAAGTATTAATTTGTAAATAATGTAAATTTAAGGATTTAATTGTAATTAATATAAGTTTTGTCCTTAATTTGTGACTGGTGTAAATTTTAGAGGATATTTGTAACTTTGTATAATTTATAAGGAATAAACGACAATCAGTCCACTTTTGTAACAGATTGAGTTTGAGACTAAGTCTTGGCTCCTCAATATAAAGGACTAGGCTATTCTAATAAAGGGGTTGAACACTTTTACTTTGAAACTCATTTGTACTTGTGTTTTCTCTCTCTAAAAATTCGTTAACATTTTATCTCTCTAGAATTCTTCCTTAGCAATTTACTAAAGCAAAATCAATATTAAGAAAAGATAAAAGGAAAAAAGTGGAATATAATAAAAATAGACCAAAAATGGCAACCTACATGGTTCAAGAATATCCACTTCTGAAGAAAATTCTTGAGAGAAAGCTTCCAGATAAATTTGACACTCATAAGATTTGAATTTACGATGGTTCAGGGGATCCTGAATACCATCTAAAGCAGTTTAGAAACATGATGATAGGTTTCAATCTGGATGATGAGTTACTCTTGATATGTTTGTCTACTAATTTTAAAATAAATATGATTGACTAGTTTAATTATCTTCCAAAAATATCAATTCGAGACTTTGGGGGTCTTTGGAGTGCATTTAGAAACCATTTTATGGGGTATGTAATACATATAAAAGAGAGTGATTCTATAATGACATGTACTACAAAAAAACGTTATAGAGTTATGTTTAGAGATTTGTTTGAGATATGAATAGTTTGGTGACATGCAAGGAAGTTATCGGTGTAGCGGGATTCAATAAAGGACCTGATACCAATTGAAATTTTTATGAGGATATTGTTAGATTCATAGTGGACGTCTTGGAAGATATTTAGGCAATATCCGATTGGTTTATGAGACTCAAAAATTCTAAAAAAGAAACTTCTTCTAGTCTAAATTTTAAAGAGTTTAAAGTGGTAGTACCTAACAGAGTAAAAGATTATGAGATCAAACATGACGAGATGATGAGAGTTCCAATAAATAAATTAAAGGTTTCATACTATATTAATCTAGCCCGAAGGTTTACTCCACTAACTGATAATATCACAGTTATATTTGATAAAAAAAAAGCAAAGTATCAAAATGCTCGTGTTATGCTAGCTCCAAGCAGTGATAAATCTCGTAAATATTTATGCGTGTAGCACAATGATCATGGTCAGAAAACTATTTATTGTTGGGAAATTTAAGATGAGATTCAAAGATGATCGATAGTGGTGAACTTATTCAATTTGTAAAAAAATAAAGAATTAAGAAACAAAGATAAAATCAACGAAGGGCACAAATAAGAAGAAATGGAAAAAGAGGGAGGACAAAGGAAAACATCGACATTTATACCATCATTACATGAAGCCAGTTAAGGAGCTAGTATTCAAGGATGGTCATTTGAGAAGAGTTGTTACTCGTCATAAGGATGCATTGATTATTGGTATGGATACTTCAGAAGTTATAGTCTTACATGTGTTGATTGACAATTTAAGATTAGTATCAAAATTAGTCATAAGAGAATAAAAGAAGTATCTTCATATAAGCCTACCGGTAAATAATTAGTCAGTTATGAAGGTAAATTTTTAAAATGTATCGGTGAAGTTGAGCTTTCAGTTTTTATGGGCTATGGTAGTAATGACAAAACTGTAAGAACTCTTTTTATGATATCTGATGCGCCCTGTTTGTACAATGTAACTATGGGGAGGCTATGGCTGCACAAAATTGAAGCAACATCATGTTGATTTCGACAGTATCTTAAATATCCAGTTGGAAATCTAGTCGGGATGTTTAGAGACGTTAAAGGAATGACATGATTTGTTATGTAATCTCATTAGATCCTAAGAAATTGGCACAATAACAATTAAAGAGCGTGACTGAGGATCGTAAAGTAGATGGAAGTGATAAGTCTAAAAATAAAATTGATGACCCATAGAGGATATTCAATGTGGTGAGACATTGGGTGAGATAATTCAAGAAGTGATAGGAAGTGGAAATATGATAAAGACTAGGAATCAATCAAATTAAAACTTCAAAATTAAATTGATAAAATTGTTGAAAAAGAATTATGATGTTTTTTCTTGTGCTTTTGGTGATGTGTCTAGAGTTAGTTCATCCATTATTTATCACGAATTATCGATTGATAAGAAGATGAGGCCGGTTCGTCAAATAAAAAGATTTTTTTACCAAAAGGTATAGGTCATTGTCAAAGAAGTGAAAAAATTACTGAAACTGAGATATATTAAGGAGTCAAGATATCCAAACCAGGTGCTAATTCAGTGTTGGCTAAGAAGAAAAATATACAATGGATATTGTATGTGAAATTTAGTGATCTCATCAATGCATCGCAAATGATGCATTTCCTCTTCCTTAGATTATTCAGTTGGTAGATGCTGCTTCAGGTCATGAATTATTGTCATTTGTGGACATATACTCAGGATATAACCAAGTTCGAATGCATCCAAATGATGAAAATGATACTGCTTTTGAGAGTGAGAGAGGTTTGTGTTGTTATAAAGTTATACCTTTCGATTTAAAAAATGCGGGGTCAACTTACAAGAGGTTAGCAATAAAATATTTGATTAGAAGTTGGGAAAAAACATGGAGGCATACATAGAAGATATGATTATAAAAAATAACATAGAGGATTGGAAAATTGAAGTACTATATAAAATATTCGAAAACTTGAGGAAATTAAATATTAAATTCAACCATTTGAAGTGTTCTTTTGGAGTTTGAAGCAGAATATTTCTTAGGTATATTGTTAATAAAAATAGAAGTGAAGCCACAAAAAATGATCAAAGAAGTTGAAATATTAATGGGTATACTAGAAGCACTATCAAGATTTATTTCTAAAGCTTCTGATAAGAGTGATTTATTCTTCAAAGTACTTAACGGATGAAAGAAATTCTTGAACAACGAATATGATAAGGCTTTATGTGCGTTAAACGAGTATTTGACTTCAACAGAGATTTTATCAGCTCTATACGAGGTGGATCACTATACTTATATTTATATGTTTCCGATTTTGTTTTAAGTATTGTCCTAGTCAGAGAATATGGAAGAGTGTAGAGACCAGTTTATTATGTGAGTAAATTTTTTATTGATGCAAAACAAAGATATTTGAATCTGGCGAAATTAGCTTTAACATTAGTGTTTGATGCTAGAAAGATGAGTTCATATTTTAAGAGTCATACCATCATCTTACGAACTTATTTACCTTCAAGAAATGTGCTACAAAAGTCAGATATTTCAGGACATTTTACATGATAATGGATATAGTTGAGAGAGTCTAAAGATCTTATATGACCAACGTACAATGATAAAAGCTCAAGCAGTTTCTGAATTTATTAATTAACCTACTAAAAAACACTAAATAAATCAGACAATCGATAGAGTTCAGTTTTAACTTGACATATAATATAACAGAATACGAGGTTATTTTGGATGGTTTAAAATTGGCTTTTATTTTTGGAGCAAATATGATATGGATAAGATCGGATTCTCAATTAGTGTTAAGTCGGGAAAAAAGAGTATACGAGGCTAAACAAGAGAATATGAAAGGTTACTTAGAGGCACTAAAAGGATGGCAAAATAAATTTGAAAGAGTAGAATATGAACATGTTCCTCGTATAAATAACGCGGTTACAAACTCCTTAACAAAAATAGCAGGGTTAGAAGATAATCCACTAGTTGGAATCCAAGAAAGACCATGAAGCTGAAGTAATAAAGACATTCATAAATTGAATACACGAGTATTTGTTATATATGAGAGGTCAGATTCTCTAAGTGAAAGGCTGAGGCCCGTGTTTTGAGAATACGACCTGTAGAATATACGATTCTTTATGATGTCTTAGATAGAAAAATTCCTACAAGGTCAACGTTACGATCCTCAAACGAAAATGAGGCTATTTTTGTCTTAGAGATTTACATGAGAGTGTTGTTGGGGCATATTATGGATGTCAAAGATTGATTAGACGTTTTCTTCTTACATGTTTCTATTGACTAAAGCTAGCAGCAGATGCCTAAGCTATTGTGCAAAGTTGTGATGCCCTTTAGAAATATGTTAATACGAGTCACCTACCAACGAGCTAATGAGCGTACTCCATGTGCCTTGTCTATTTGATAAGTGGGAGTTGATTTAGTAGAACCTTTACCAATGACTATAATGACTATAGGATATAGTCAATATTTGATTGTAGTTGTTGATTACTATAAAAATGATTAAAAAACAGCTTTACGGAAGTTTAGGATTCTAAAAAATTATAATTTCTTACAAACTCAAATTCCTTAAAAATGTAGTGTTGAAAATAAAAATTAATAATATTCAAATTTAATATAACTCTGGACATATTTCATCGAACATATAAAGATATCACTATATACCAAAGTAATAACTATTTATCAATAATTATATTTTGTCACTATATCTTATTTTTAACTTTTTATTATTATTATTTATCTAATATTTTTATCGTCCGTTACCATAATATTCAGATAAATCAATTAATGTTTTCTTTTTAAACTGAAACAAAACTAACTGAAACAAAACTAAATCAATTAATTTTGTTTTTCTTGGTTGTCATTTACAAAACATAGCAACTGTATTGACAGAGTTTATTGCTTATAAAAGCGTTAAACAATCAGTTTTAAGAAAATGAAGTTGTTTATTGCTTTTTTTGGCTGAGGGTCTCTTGTCTTGTGGATATCGCTTTCTTTAAAACCGGAATGAGTAATATATAATATATAATATATAATATAGTTTATAATGAAGTTGATTAGGTATTATTTATTCAGAAAAGAGTTAATATATCACAACATGATTCCACGTATTGTTTTTATGTTAAAGAACAATCAAATATATAGTTTATTTGAATGGATGTTCATGAACCAGTATATTTTATTTATTTATTTATTCATTAATCTATTTATTCTAAAAGGTTGAAAGAGAATTTGTCCAAAAGAGTGATTGTTTAATTGGAACCGATTCTAAGTTTTTATTTATAGTCAAGGTAAAAAGTAAATTACGTTACAAATAAATAAACAAAGAAAGTAAATTTTATTACCCTAATCAGTAATGTAGCATAGTAGTCACACATTCAAAACTTTGGGATTTATTTGAGTTTTCGAATTAATATTAGGGCGGTCAAACGGATATTTTGGATACGAATCTGTTTATATTCGAATCCGAAATCACTATCCGAATCCGAAGTTTTATAAAAAACAACATCCGAATCAATATCCGACGGATATTATCCGGATACGGATAATATCCGAATCCGAATTTCCACTAATTTTTTTAACTAATTGTACTATTGGATTGGCTACTTTTAGAAGCACTTTAGTAGAAATTCATATTCTCATTTTAGATATGGGATAAGACTAAGAAAAATATATATATATTTTGAAAAGCTACCATGTCTTTTATAGAAAATTTAGTAGCATTTCTTTTCCACAATTTAAATGTGGGATAAGTCACAAGACTAAAAAAAGGTATACTTGTTATAAAAAGCAACCATGTGTTTTATAAACAGTTTGGTAGAAACTCTTTTTTTCAACTTTAGATGTGGGATAAGATACATTTTTTAAAGAAACAACCCTATATATTTATAGCCAACTTTGTTAGTAATTTGTTTTGCTTTTTACGATGCAGGATAACTAAAAAATATGCTTACATAAAAAAAATTATATTTATTTATTTATAAAATTCAGATATCTTATATTTCGAATACGGATATGATTATATCCATATCCGCTATTTTCGAATACGAATTCGGATACGAATATTGACCGTTTTCTTTTGAATACGGATATTATCCGTTTTATTCGGATTCGATATCGAATATTTCGGTCGGATATCGAATTTTTCGGATTTTTTTACAGCCCTAATTGATATAAGTGTATAAATTAATGGGGTAGCCGAGATGCTTAGTAAGGCATGACTTCCGTACTTTCAATATTTCGTATTCCATTGTTTTCTTGACAAATTTAATTTGTAAATGTACATCAATAGAGAGTGAATTTTAAAACTTGTTTTTTAATATAATTTTTAATTTTAACTAATATATATTGTAATTAGAACATTAGATTTGGAAACTTTAAAAATATGTGACACCTATTTAAATTAATAGATTATTAATTTATCCATGTACTCATATCTCGCTAAATTAATAAAATATCTCAATCACAATATTATTAAATTTATAAAAAAATTAGTGTATATAATTTTTTTTTATAATGATTGATGAATTTTATTAATAATAATATATGGGTAGTTTCTAATTATATACTTATATAAAATGATAAAAATATATATATATATATATATATATAATATTTTAAAATATTATTGAGTTTTTAGTAATTTTTGGGGTTAATACTTACATTGGTCGTATAAATCACCTAAACAAGCCCAAAAAATCGTTTTCCCTAAAGTGTGATCATTCTAAAATAAACAAGTATAAACTTAATAGTGATTGGGCTTCTATTTTTTCAGTGGGAGCTTGAAGAAGTGGTCTAATTGGCGACCATTATGGGAACTTGATTGCTGGGTATGAAAGATCCTATGGTAAGGAATCCCCGATTGTGGCAGAATACAAGGCATTACTTGATGGTTTGTCACTATATAGATCCAAAGGTATCTCTGCTCTGGACATAGCAACAGGTTCCAGTTTCCTGATCGAAATGATTCTTCGAGATAAATCGTCTTGGTACCTTCAACCTATAATCAAGTGTTGAAGGGATCTTATCACTCACACAATGTCTGTAATCCGTATATTCCGTGAGCATAATGTTACTGTTGACTGAGCTACCAAAACTGTTAAGAATATTCCGTGAGCATAATGTTACTGTTGACTGAGCTACCAAAACTGTTCTTAACAGATGTGGTAATATGCACTATGGCTTGGAGAAAAATTCCTAACGGTCTAAAAGCTACCATACTTCTCGAAAGCCTTGGAATATGATACATTCGAATCAACAAACTTGATTAAAGAAAATTTGACTAGAATGGACAAAAATACCTCTGCTTATGTTAAGATGAAACTCAATCATCTCTTTTTCTTCATATACAAATTCAATATTGGGTTGTTAATGAATTAGCTGTAAATGAAATTCCTAGCAAAATATAATGTTCTTCGTAAGGTTCTCCTCAACCTCTGAATTTTGTATTCTTGAGCTGAAATTTTCAATCGAGCGACAAATTTTGGAATCTGGCACCTTCTATATTTTCATCAATGTATTTGCTATAGGTGGGCTCTTGCCTATGGGCTATAAGCCTTTCTAATTTGTTATAATTCAATAAAAGGTTACTTTTGAAAAACAATTAATTTTTTTTAATTCACTTTATAATTCTAGGATAAATGACATAACTATTTGGAAGACTTAATAAAAATATGTTCGATTAAAATCTTTTTAGTATTATCCTATTATATTGTAGATAATATTATAATATTACAAACTCTTCGAATGGAAACCAAAACAACAATAAATAAACCACTATTTATTCATTCATTAGTTCATTATTATTTTATAATGTTGCATTAAAAATTGATCATCCATATTTTATGGCTTAAGTTTTTTGTGCAACTAATAAAAGAGGAATAAAGTGAGGATACAACTCTTAACACGGTGAAAGATCACTTAGAAAATGCCATTCATGGTAATAAATCAATTTTCGACGCTGCTAACAGGGGACAAAGTAGGCTCAGCCAGGGGATCCTCCAGCCGGATAAAAAAAAACGACATTGTCACATGAATAGATGAAGAAGCTAAACATCAACGACAACTTGTAGCAGAGGAGATGAATCAATTCGAGAATCTCGGCCGCCTTACAATAGGAAAAAAGGCAAGAATATCCCAAAATTACACAGCATAAAGTGTCACATCTTCTAGTGTTTAATGATGTTTCTATAGAATTCCAATAAACTCCTCCTTACGGTGTAACACAACTTTGATTTCCATGGAAGCAAACCATATTTCAACAATCTCATGCTTAATAACAAGAATATTGACAATTTCATAGACAACAACCGAGATTCCAACAAGCTTCGATGGTCCAGATGGGAATCCCTCATAATTAGTAGAAGTTATGGCTTCTCAATCATGGATGCCGTATAACAACCTCGAAGTACAAACAAACCATAGGCTAACTTTTACCAGTGGCAACCGGCGCAGAAAAAGGTGCCCTCGATGATCTAAATTGGAGTCAAGGTTACATTTAAGCCAACCGAGGTTTGAAAGCCACTATCAACCACATAGAAACAATTTTTTCCAAGTTTCTCAACCTACCATATAAAACAAGAATAGTACAAATCCCTCAGCTGTAAAATGGCACAACTATTATATAAAAAAACATACCCATTCATGAAAAATTTGAATAATTGTTACGATTACTATGATGATTTATCAGATAATGAATCTTCATTAGCTTTGGCCATTTTGTACGGACTTCTGTTTCTGAACTCTAGGAAACACAAAATAGATATATACTAAGGTACGTTTGACCCAAAGTATCATATTCAACAATTTAACATCGAGATGATATATTACACATATAATGATAAAATGAAGTTTAGGGCATTCTCCATGACATTCAGAAGAAGTGTCATGTAATGGTTTAACAGTCTCCCAAAAATATGCATAAAAAGCTAGAAGATGCTTTAAACGATATTTGGGAACCACTTTGTAGGATCTAAAATATTTCAAAAGATTAGGACCACATAATTCACTACAAGAAAATACCCAAACAAATCTATAGATAGTATACTCGTAGGTTTTTAGAAACCAAAAACAAATTATAGTATTTCCATGCTTTAGTGGCCGTAGACGCATACATGTAAGGATTTTTTGAAACGATTTCTCCCAGATCACATAAAAATAAGAAAAATCTAAATTTTGGTGACCTACTAGCTCAACTAGAGAAATATATAAAGGTAGACGAGGTTGATAGCAAAAAAAAAGACACTGTAACTGCGACAATATTCTCACAAAACGTTTTCGTTATAAAAAAAGATACAATGCATCAAATCAATATAAAGAATGAAAAACCTAGTAATAATGTTACATCAACTAAGATCAGACCGAGAAATAATAAAGGTCAAGGTTACAAAGGAAAATTGAGTAGTGTCTACGAAGACAATAGTAACAGAAGGGGAGACTACCTTTAAGGGAGGTATTCACATAGCTAACCAAAATTTGACAACTAGGTATGAGAAGATAAAGTATGTTGACAAATATCAACGAATGGGAAAGTTGCATGGAGCACAGGAGAAAAGGCCTAAAACAAATATTTTAAGTTCCATAGTGATATTGGTCATCTTACTCGAGACTGTTGGGCTTTACGGGATCGAATCCAAAGTCTAGTATATGAAAGAGAACTTAGTGATTTTTTTGGGAAAAGGTAAAAAGCTCAATCTAGAAAAGGTTTAAGATAAATAAAAAGAAACCAAGCTTTAACACTAGTCAAAGAGCAAAGAGCTTTAGACAACAACGTTATCATCATTGTTGAATAAAAATAATACCTTAATCCAATAAGCGAGAAAATAATAAATCCACTAAGGAATTCAAAAGTAATATAAATTCTAACTTGAAGATTCATAATACTCAACATATTCTTGTCAAGATATTCGGACAAATTCCAATTTTTCTTCCATGCAGTGAGAGGAGCAGTAGAGTTTGAGTAGACTCTAACATATGATGAAGCTTTTAAAAACATAAATAAGTTATTAAATTCTCCAGAAGTATTAGAAAATCCTCAACCATGAAAATGTTAGTAGTTATACCTTGTAGTCTTGAACTACATTGTCAATAGTATTAATCAAGAAAGAATTGAGAGAATCTAAAGGCAATATAATATTTACATAAATTTATATTACCAGATGAAACTATATACTTACAATTATAAAAAATTATTTTAGCATTAGTAGTTGCAGGTAGGAAAATAAGATCGTATTGAAAGAATATTCAATAATAATTAGAACTTTCTTCCTCTTAAGAAATGTACTACAAAAGCAATATGTATCAGGAAGACTGACCAAGTAGTTTATAGAATTCAGGGAGTACGATATCCACACTAAAACAAATAATAATAATTAAAGCTTAAGCATTGGAAGATTAAATGAAATAATTTCATTTAGAAATACCAGTACTCACAAAAGAGTAGTATTAAATTACATAAAAGGTCATAATTGATGAAGAAAGTAATAATCAAGGCTTTAACGCAGGAGTACAGTTCATATCTTCACGATGAGATATCATAACTTAAACCATCAAGTTTTTATTTCCAACACCCAACAATAAACTATAGTACGATGCCAAAATTGCAGGATTACAGCTAGCAAACATTTATGGAGCCAGAATATTTTAATTATTAATAGAGTCACAATTAGTGGTAAATCAAGCATTGGGGTGAACTAAATAAAAATAACAAAATATTATTTAATGCATAAAAGAGCTTCGATGCCAAGTTAACCAATTTGAGTAGGTTGAACTTTAACAAGTTATAAGATCTTAGAATACAACCCTTGATGTGTTCAGATCTTCAGCCTACACATCGTTGGCTTTAGGAGTAATTTTTCAAGAAAATACATATATTACCTTACCTAATCACTTACAATCAACATTCACATCTAAAAGAGTAATGATAATAAAAGAATGAGAAGAAGAAGATTTGAGAAGTCAAAAAATAAATACCTAGTTGGATATGTACTTCTCAAAGATAATAGACTAATAAAATGAAAATGAAGTCGACAAGATTCATATAGACTTTCGACACATTGCACAAGATGGGATGCATCAATCATTAATTTGGTACTTAGGTCAGTTACATGATGGAGAATGGAGTTTTTACTAGAGCTGCATGCTTATTATTGGCCCATAGTAATGTATGATGAATAAAAAATCCAAGAAGTGCGACATATGCCAAAGTTTATCCAACTCCATAGATGTCCCAACAGTGCTACTAGAAACAATATCAGAAGTTATCCCATTAGATATATGAGGTTCAGATATTGTATGACCATTAACAAAAGCTCAATGAAGTAGAAAATTTCTACTGGTTACCGTAGATTACTTATCAAAATAAATGGAACCGCAACCCATAGTAAACATTATTACAAAATAAATAATAACCTTCTTAATAGTAAGTATATGTTAAAGCTACAAAATTACAAGATTTATTACAATCTATAATGAAACCTAATTCTAAAATGAAAAAATCACAAGGTTCTATACTAAAAAGGAATAAAACAATTTTTCCCTTTTTATTTCCATCCAGAAGGCTGATGGTCAAGTTGAAATAACTAACAAAACAATAATAAATGGTATCAAATATATGTTAGGAGGAGTTACATGAACCTAGCCAAAGTTTTTACGAACATCTTATGATCATACATAACTACACTTAGATCCACAATAGAGGAAACAACATTTTCCACAATATATTAAATGTAGGCATTAGTATTAGGTTAAATATGGATGCACTCTCAGAGAACCATAATGTATGATGAAATAAATAATGCACATGCCCGAAGCATGCAATTAGATGTAATTGAAGCAATAACAGCTAAATCACATCTTCGATCAGAATATTACAAGTCCTCAATGAGATAAAGTTGAACGAAGATTTTTCTTTAATACAAAATAAAATTGGCTCAACAAATTAGAACCCAATCATGAAGGTCATATTACGATCTAATCCAAAGTGAATCCAGGAGCTTACAGGTTATTGGATGAAAAGGAATCCAAATTTAACACCCTGAGAACGTAGAACATTTGAAACTTTATCACTTTCCTTAAAACTTAAAACATATTTATTAAACTATAAATATAACCATTTCCTACCTTGGTGGCATGATAAGGTTCTAACTAGGAGTTCGACACTTATAAAATATTTTTCTTCCAAAAATATCAAGTTTTATTTTCTTTTAGAATTATATTTATATGTATCAAAGGCCAACATGCTAACAAAAGAGTGATTCCAACAACAATATATAAAGTCTCTCAAAATAAAGTAAGTCTCACATGACTAAAATCTTTAGATAATAAATCAAACTTTGACTGCTTCAAGGATAGGAATAAACCCTAACAAAAGTCATGCACCCCTAACATGCTTGGAAAATTCTAGAAAATATCAAAGTTAGGAACACAATTTTTCTTAAATAAAAATGTTATCCAATTAAAATTGAAAATTTTAATAGAAAAAATAAAAGAAATATAAAAGTGTTTAACAAATAAAAACACTTTCAATGTTATAAAAAAAGGTACGTATTTAAGATATTAACGTTGAACGTTGTTTTCTAAAGAAATTATACCTTCAACTGGAGAAATGCCAGTTTCTATATTAGTTGCTTTAGCAATATTAGTTTGAATATTATGAGTTCTAACATTATTTGTTTGGACAATACTCCTTTTAGGAACATTTAAATGTAAATTTATATTTTTCTCATAAATTACCTCAAGTAGGTCACAAATATAAACACATCCTTATATCTTGGTAAAGGATGAAAGTCGGAAGATCAATATCTACTCTAAATATTTTGGCCACTAGCTCTCAGGAACATAATACCCTAAGCTTTCTAAGTTTACTGAAGGAAATTATTGTTGAAAATAGAGGAAGTCTTGTAGTCAATCTCTATAATCGCTAAACGAGCATCTTTAATAATTTTCTTTTGGTAGGAAGCAACACATTTGTTCCCGACCAACCAATTATTTTTTCAACTCTAATTTGGCATCTTCAATTTTAATTTTAACATCAATAAGTTCTTTGTCAACGGAAGATAAAAGGTCTTTCAAAAATCCTAATTAGACGTTAGAAATATTCAACTTTGCGTTATAATATTCTATTAAGTAAAAACAATATTCTTAAAAAAAACAACCAAAATTAAAAACTAAAGAGATTATCTAATATGCATGAATCATTTCCCTATCCAATCGAGACAACATAATACACTTACATAGAAATTCTCCATTCGATCGAGCCTTGGCTTTAGTCTTATTTTGTAATTGAGATATTAAAAGTCTTTCATTATCTATAAAATTTTCAAGTTTTTCCTTCAGATACATCTCAATATTAGTACCGGTATGGATATTTTATTTATCTTAGATAATTTTTTTTCAAAACATTCAACAACAACTTCAAGAAGAGCTTGAAGATCAGAAATATAATTTGTATGATGAACATTAAAATGATGAAGCATGGCCACTCTATTAATAATACCTTATAAATATTAAGTAATATATATCCAAAGTATAATTAGTCTTTATAAAAAAAGAATAAATAATGTTTTAAAAAAGAAGAATAAAAAGAAAGAAAGTCTAACTTACCTCAAATCCTAAATTAAGTTGTTTGTTAGCTAGGTCCAAGGAAGAAAAATTGCTTTGAAGTTTTCATTTGGGTGACTAAAGTTACAAACTAAGTCAGTATCTTACTAATTTGTTCCAAACAAAAAGAAAATAATGTCGTGAAAGGAAACGTCTCAGTTGTAGATTCATCTATGTTAGATAAGCCATCACACGGATATGTAGTCACAACTCCATTGTTATGCTGCCAAGCCAAATCTTCACAAAAAGGAACAAATTTAATAGAATATAGTCTTAACAAGAATAACTATTGGATTTGAAGACTGAGGGATAGTTGCCTCAACAATATCTTTTGAAGCAATTGGGGGGTGAGGATCGAGATAAAATACAATTATCGAAATATCATAATGTATAAAAACATGAGTCGAAGATTTACATTCAACTGCCAAAGTTTTTTATGCTTGATCAAAGGACTATGAGTTTCATGATTTTTGGCTTCATTTTGTGCAATACTTGAACATATGTTTCTCTTATTACCCAAGCGAACAACATTCATAACGATGGATTTAACGTGAGCATTTGTTTCGGTCTTCTTAGTTTCAGAACTTGCAACATGTACTTTCTTGACAACTGTGTCTTTGACCCGGAAATTTAACTTCTTCATTGAAAAGTGTTTATCCATAATATTTTTCTTTCAAGCGTGTCTCCATGTTATCTTCTTCTTTAAATATTTTCTCTCAATGTTTTTCTTTCCTAAAAAGATTTTCTTTATATTCTCCTTCAGAGATTCACATACAAAAACGTTACCACAAACTTCAAGACTCGACAACAACTTGTTCCGGATAAATTATCATGATACCATAAGCTTATTTTAATAATCTAACACATTTCTTATAAGTATTCTTCTCCCTATCATTATTAGGTGGCATTTAAATATAAGAAGTTGAGGAAACCCCATATAAAGATAAAAACAACCAGAGGTATAGTTATATATTGCTAAAATAAAATCAATTAAGTAATGATTGTTAAAACTAAAAAAGCAAAGGATAACAACCTATCTTTCAAAATCCAAGTTTGGGTAAAGTCATGAAATAACTCTTTTTATTAGTCTTCCAACTATCGCAAATATATACAAATTTATTTTTCCATATTTTGTTAAAGTCGGGAAGATCATGAATAATTCTAGCATATTTATCCATTAAAAAGTAAGAGAAAGGATTCGTTTTTCGACAATTGACTTTGACCACAGTAATAAATTCAATCACAAAGATGTGTTGATAAAACATTTATGAGAAGATAATTACTACATGAAGAACCCCCTATGCGTTATGTACAAGTTGGCTAGATAAATACAGTCACTCGAAATAATTTTAGCATGTATGAACCAAAGGGAAGTCAAATAATCATATTAAAAAAGTATGCATTGAAGAAAATATCATTTTTACGAGTGTTAAATGGAGTTTTCCAACTATCGAAAATCGAATAACCACTAATACAAGAATTTCCTAGTCTTTAAGTCGTTTTTTCACACAATTACTATTTAGATAATAGTGATATTGATGGTCCTTGATATATTTTATCTAGAGCTCATTTAAGGAAGTATCTACAGTCTCTGCTATGCCTTTGGATTAGAAGAATCATTTTGTTGCTACCTCTGTTGAAAAAAAAGAATTGAAATCATTAAGAGAATAAGGTGCAAGAACAACTTGTAGTGGGATAACAGTCTATAAAGTCTTTTTTTATTGTAATTTTATTAGCCTCGAGAGTTTGACGAGTCGGGTGCATATTCTGAACAACTTATTTTTTGGAGTGATTAGGAGACGAAGCGTTAGTTACTATATTGATTTATCTTTCCCATTTATATAAAATACTAATGTAAGACTTAATTTTTGTTTTAAAAGGAAAATAAATAAATGTTAAAGAGAAAAACATAAAATTTTCTAAGAAAGAGAAGGAAACTAAAAGACAACAGAGAAGTAGAGAAAAGTATTTATAACTAGAGGTAAGAACATATGAACTCTTAATTTTTTTAAGATTTATTTGGCTTGAAGCTGTTTGTATGACGAGTGAAAGAAATTCAAAATTTTTGGAGGGTAATGAATAAAGAAGGTGAATGGAACAAACATGTATTCTTAAAACAAGGGACTTCCATCAGCGCGTTAGTCGCTTCTAGGTTATTTCCCACGTGTTAATTCAATAACAATAAGCCCTCCAATTTCAGTGGTATTATAATAAAAGTTGCAAAAGAAAAATAAACTTTCTCCAAGCAAAAGCCTATGTCCATAACTTAACTCACATCCGGCGAATACCGAATTTGTATGGATGGGAATACGCGAATATTTAATCATTTTCACTAATATTCGGTTGAGTGCACATGTCAACAACTTCGGTCATCCGAAGCCTTCAAATTTAAATACTTAATTCATCAATCATTTCATCATCATTCGCCAAAGGTCAATGGATTACTTGACTATCTTCATAAGAAGTTCGACCAGAAGATAAAAATATCAATTACTCGAAGTTTTGAAAGCAATATGCAAAAATTCGATGTGTAGGTCTAGTTTTTCCTACATTCTTCACCAAGGAGTAAGGTGGTTACTCAACCACATCCAACAAAAACAATACAATTTTTATTCTAATAAATAAAATAATATTTAATACCCCTTAAACCTAATAATTATTAGTTGTATTTTTTAAAAAACAACACAAATTATTTTAAAAAAAATTGACCGGATAAAAATACCTACTGAAACATCAACAAATGGAATACGAACAAAATATTTCTTTTGAAAACAACTATTGAGTTAAAGTAACTAAAACCTAAATAAATCATCTTTAGAACTCAGTAAAAAAATGATTGGAATAATTATTGGTTTTGGCTAAATTAGGGTTAAAAGGAATAACCAGCTCCAAAATTTTGATAAATTTTAAAGCTTACCAAAAATACTTTTTAATCCCCGCCGGTTGAGCCAGTGGGGAAGCTTCCCACCGGATGAATATAGGTGGCCCGACAGGTGAGAGGATCTCACTCAACGGATGAGAAGGTTTCACCCGTTGAAGAGTTCCCCGCCGGTTGAAAAAGTCTCAACCGACGGGTGAACAAACGGATCCAAAGACGAAATGGTACAAATCTAAAAATATTCAAATTTTAGGAATGGTTAACATTTTTTAGCCCCATTTTAACCAAAACCATAATTATTTTGGCTATCATTAGCAAGTAATAGCTTTTGCTATAAAAACAAAGTATCACCAAATATCAAATCGAGAAGTACGAGTTTCATGTAACAAACTGAAAGTTGGCTCGTCTTTAATTGTGAAAGAGAGTTGAGATTAAACAAAGACATCAACGTTTAAAAAATCAATGAACCATGCCATATAGGAGTATTTAAAAACGTGGGCGGCATTCACAAAATAGTATTCCTACTACTAATGTTTATCCTAGATTTGGTCATAGATTGGCGCAGAGAATCTTCTCCGAATGACGAGCGCATAATATTTTACTAGCTAAACATAAATAAATCACACTAGATACGGAGAAGAGAGAAACAGATATACAATTAATACGGACAAATTATATGCATGTTATACAGTAGGAGATTCTTAAGATGCCTAAATAGGATTATCGGATAGTAGTTTTCAGATTTAAATATGGTTTTAATATATTTTGAAAAATAAATAATTATTTTATAGTTTTATTAAAAAATAATATATATTGTATATAATAATTAATAATTATTATCTATTTTAATATCCACAACCATGTCAAACATATATTTTTAAAAATATAAGACCTTTATAAAATTTATAAAATTATAAATATGAAGTTTTAATAATTATAGATGTTATTTTCTTGGTTGAAAAAGTCATACTTTGAAATTATATTACGTTTTCAAAATATATAATATATTTAAAGCAAAAAATGATCTAAAAAAAAATATTGACAAAAACTACATCGTGATTTTTATATTTTTACAATTTGAATTTTTAAACCTTTCAAATTTTAAAAACAAAAATCTGATTTCAAATTATTTTTATAAATTTAGAGTATGAAATTATAGTTACATCATCTTTTACGCAATATGCAATCATTCTCTTGTTTATGTCTATTATTACAATAAGTGTTAAATTTTGTCCGAAATCTAAAAACCCAATATATTGGTAGCTGTTAGTGGTTTTAATTCTTTTTTTATGTTTTATTTACCGATTCCTCTAAGTCTAATTTATGATTAAATACTTAGATTTTATGATGAGATGTAGTTGGATAATAAAAAAATTCCACCTACTGTCTTCATTCTAATTTATATATATATATATATATATATATATATATATATATATATTAACTCTTCCCATAGTGCTTCCTAACGTGTTAGGATACAAACTATCTTCATTCTAATTTACCTAGTCCTCAAAAGGGTAGCCGAGTTGGTTGAGTAAGGCATGCTCGTGACCAAAGATCATGAGTTCGAATCATTCTACATACCACCTTGTGTGGTTTACCTTCTGGCGTTGGTTTGTAGGTTATTACGTCAGATTAAGATTTTACCCTGTGCATACTCATTGCATTTTAAATAACAGTTACGGATCTCTCTAAAACAGAAAAAAAAACAGTGTAATGGGCTTGACTTTTTAGTTAATCGAATTATTTCATTAAACTCATTTAACCAATATTCGTAGCCTTTACTTTTTGTGAGAGAGTTAAAGGATTAGAATCTGCGTAATATTTGGGATGCTTACAATATTTGTTTGCCGATACGATCAAATATTTTTCAAACAAAGATTTTCCAAAGCCGAATGGTACTACTCAACCATAATTTATTTTTGGTTAGAATCCAAAAGAGTATTGAGATATTCTGTTTGTTTATTCTTGACGGGATTATTTTGCTATAGCCCGAATAAATCTTAAATGTATTTTTAAAGAAGGAATGAAGAGTTAATAAATTACTCAAAGCGCTCAAAGGGTATACCAGCACAATCCTTTTAAAGGAGGAATGAAGAGTTAATAAAATTTCCCGACACAGTAGATAAGTAAGCGTGGATATGAAAATTCGTTAGGTTAAGATGTTATATCCTCTAAAAATGATAGAGCTGAAGATGACCTCATGTTCCTTGTTGCTTTATCGAATCTAGGTAGATACAAATATAAAAGATACTTAAAACTGTGTATTTGTGAAACACTACCAAACCACAGTTGATACATTTGCAAATTTGAGGGATGAAGAGTGATTAATAAAAGTTTCATATGAAATTAAGCATGTTAGACTATATGCAGCGGGGCATATTTCTGCATCTCGAGCAGCCGAGTGTATTTGATATACGCTGGCTGTAAAAGATGGTTTGATATTCAAAAGATGAATTCCAATCAATCTTTTAAAGAACCAATTGCAGCATACCATTTGGCATGCTGCAATGTATTTTTTTTTAGAAAAAATGGTTTTTTAAAAGAAATAGTTGGTCAAAAAATTAAAAAAACTATACCATTATTTATAATTTTTCGATATTTACGATTAGAGACTTGGTTTGTTTCATTCCGACACCAATTTTTTTTGAGTTTTTTATTTATTTAGTATTTTCAAAATGATTTTTGGAACATTTTTGTAAGTTAAAAAAATAAATAAATTATGCCATGATTTATAATTTCTTGAGATCTATAAATAGAGATTTGGTTTGATTGATTCGGACAACGAAATTTTTTAAGTTTTTTTATTAAGTATTTCCGAAACAATTTTCAGAACATTTTTGTAAGTTAAAAAAATAAATAAATTATACCATTATTTTATAATTTCTTGAGATCTATAAATAGAGACTTGGTTTGATTGATTCGGACAACAAAATTTTTTAAGTTTTTTTTATTAAGTATTTCCGAAACAATTTTCGGAACATTTTTGTAAGTTAAAAAAATAAATAAATTATACCATGATTTATAATTTCTTAAGATCTATAAATAGAGACTTGGTTTGATTGATTCGGACAACGAAACTTTTTAAGTTTATTTTATTAAGTATTTCCGAAACAATTTTCGGAACATTTTTGTAAGTTAAAAAAATAAATAACAGCATTAAACCTGAAAAATAAAATAGCATAAATAACTTAAAGCGCTCAAAGGGAAATAAAGCAAATACAACAACATAACCCTATAGTAATATGAAAGGTTTAAAAATAGATAATAACATAATAAGCTATAAATTTGGATTTAAAAGTTTTAAATTCATTACAAAACTTAAAAAATTAAAATTCATAATGTTATTGATATAGTTACATTTAAAAAAATTAAATCATCGATAATTTAAGTAATAATTTGGTAAATAAAAATTAAACAAATAAATTTAGGTGATCAATAATATATTTTATTAAATTTGTAAATTATTTATTCTATTAAAAGTTGAAGCTTTTTGGGAAATCAAACCAATTTTATTTTTAACTTTGATTTTTAAATATACTATATATTGTGTATTATATTTTTAATTATTTCAATTTTATAGTTTTTATTTGTAAAGAAAATATATTATGTTAATTTAAAAAAATTATTTATTTTAATATATATAATTTTAGTGTAAATATATAGTAAATAATAAGAAAGATAAATAAAAATATATGGTAGGATATTGTATGATAGAATGATGTGGAAGAGAGAGAAATATGGTGGGGTATGCTGAAAGATGAAATATGCACCGCTGTGGGGAGTGATAATTTTTGCAGAATTATTTGGAGAGTATGCTGATGTGACGCTGATGTGGCGCGCTTTTGAGAGATGAAATATCCCCACTGCTGTGGATGGTCTTAGGTGAAGTGAAACGTATGCAAATGAGATTAATTCCACGCAATTCCCTTAATATGTTTAAATATTCTCCTTTAATTTCCTTGTAGATCTTTACTATTGATTTAAGAAATTTGAAAGTCAAAACACATGACAATATAAGTATTTTTCTCCTTTTTCAGTTTTTTAACCTTTTCACTAGTGGTACATTGCCTAAGTTTCACTTCACTTTAAATTATCTATTTAAAATGACGAGAGTTTTTTGTCCAAAAATTCTTTGCTTTATTATTTTTATACAATCGATATATGTATTTAGTTTTATGTTAACAATCAATGTTTGAGAAATATAAGTTAAAACCCTCTATTATGAATAAGAGGATCTAATAGTGAGAATCCTAACAAGAATGTGTTGTTTGGTTCTCTATCATAACCGATACATATTTCTCATAAAAAGAGTTGGAATAACAGAAAGTTTGAATAGGGGTAATTTCATGAGGATATTGATCATCTTAAGATTATCTCTGATGAATTAAAATTTCACCTTAGTAAATTGTTATAAAAGAAATCTAGAGAGAAAGAGTTAGAGAGTTTTTAGAAAGAGAAAGTTCAAATACAAATGAGTTCAATAGAAAAAATGTTCAACCCTTTTATTAGGTTAGCCTTACTCTTTATATAGAGGAGCCAAGACTTAGCTTCAAAAGTGAAATCTGTTATAAAAGAGGACAAATTGCTCTTTAGTCCTTAACAATTATTTATAATTACAAATATTCTCTAAAACTTACAATGTATATAATTTAAGGATTGTATTTATATTATTTACAATTTAATCCTTCAATTTACATTATTTACAATTTAATCCTCAAAATCCTACTTCCATATCAGAAGCCCAATAGTTCTCATGTGAGTATATGAATGAGAACTAAAATGTTTTCGAACTAGAATCTCTTCGAACTAGAACATATTCGAATCCTTTCATACGTCAAATTCAAATGGCTACTGTTTAATACAAACTCAAACTCCAAAAAATCATTTCAATATACAAATTCGAAGCAACCGTTCGAAACAACCGTTCGAAGCAACCGTTCCAAATAACCAAGATTTAATATAACTTCGAAGCCGATAATTTTCCTCGAATCATTATGGAAACAGAATTTGAAAATGTAATCATCGACTTTTACTAAATCAATACACAAAAGTAATCGTTACATATAACCGTTTGAATCAATTTCACCGCTTTGTATTCTACCCTATCACTATCAAAGTCCCTTAAACTTCACACGTCTCCTTTTCTTTCTATAAATTCAACAGTAGCCTCACTTTTTATTATCCCAACACAAATCATTTGAGGGAGAAAAGTCAAAAGCCTGGCTACCTTCATCGCATTCTTCTTTTTTTTTACTTCAGAATATTCATTACAAAAAACGAAACTTTCTGATGAAAATTCATCTTCTCCGATCAATCTTCATCTGGTTTATGAGAAAAAAATCCAAGAACCTAGAAAAACCAAGGCTAACATACCCAAGAAATCAAAATCTCTAGAATCTGGTAACAACTTAGTCTTCGGATCGTACGACTACTTCTGCATTACTCAAACAGCGGAAGAGTATAGAGCTGCATGATTAATCAATAATACTTATGTTGGAACAACCACCAAAATGATTTATTACGGTAATTTTGATCCAACCAAATCTCATGTTATTTCTCATTCTCCTATAATCGAAGAACGTTCCTCGTTCAAAATCCTAGGTCCTAAAACACCTCGAGCCTCTTCATCTCAAAGTAACATTTATCCTTTGATTAGTGAAGAATCTCCTTTAAGGCAAAAATCAAATACTCCCTCTTCGAATCATTCTTCAATAACCAGAAAAAGAAGAACTTTTATTGCCATGGGAGACGAATCAGAAATTATCCCAACTACTCCCCCTTCGAATCCAGATACTGAAGCTCCTTAGCAGAGAGAAGTAACTGAATAAATTCCTCAAGCTAATAATCCTTCACCAGAAGCTGTTAATCCATTATCTCAACAATCTAAAGAAGAGACATCAAAAGCTAATGAAGTTGATTCCGAGGCTACCAAAATCGATCTCGAAGCTAAATCCGACGATGGGAACTCAGAAAATACCCATAAGCCTCAAGTAGAAAAAGATAATTGTTTTGTTTCCGAAGAAAAAAGAGCTAGGATTGGCGGAAACTTATGGAATCTCAAGGCTAAATACATCATTGCTCTGAAAAAAGTTCGGTATATATATTACAAGGATAGTCAAGCTTCAGATCTAAAAAAAATATGGAATGTGAGATAACATAACTCTTCGACTACCTAAAGAAGGAGAAACTCCCTTAAACTGCAAGGATTAGGAGCTGATAACAAAGAATCACTTGACACATAATTGCTGATGACTTCTCATGAAAATGATATGAATAAGCTCAAGACTGATCATGCTACTGAACTGGCTACTGAAATATCCAACTCCAAAGGTCTACAAAATTCTCTTACCCTTTGTGAGACAAAAAAGAAAGAACTGACCAAGGAGATAACTAAACTAAAGAAAGATTTTAAAGTAGAAAAAACCGTTGCTGTTGCTGTTGCCGAAGTTAAACTTTCAAAAGATACGCTAGCTCCTATTAACACCGGAAAAGAAGAAACAACCATTATCTTTCTTCGAGAACTTCACGCTACTTATCCAAAAATCAACCTTACAAGTTTCTGGAATGACATTCCCATGGAGAAACGTCCAAGTGAAGCTTTCGATCCTATTCCCGATTCATCATCTTAAGAAGAAGAATCGTCCGAGGAGGACGAGTCGTCTGATTAACTTTATCATTTTTTATGTTTGTCAGGTTAAGAAATTATTTTTTATACTTCAAAGAATTAATCTAATCGACAAACGGTTTCCTTGTTTTATTATTATCTTCACATATTGATTGATGCTAAAATTTAAAAATGAATATTACTGAAGTACTTTGAATTTTCAACATATAATTATAGACTGTAAACTTACCACCTCAAATACCTTAACGAAATTGGTGAACATGGTAGCTCTTCGAAAAATTTGCAATGTGTTGTTAAGCTTTCACTTTGCAAAAAAATGTAATGTGGTTATTAAACATGGTTGTTTCTTCGAAAAGTGTTATAAACACTTCAGAACATTCTACTCTTAACCAACCTCAAAGATGATCATTCTTTGATAAGTTGTTAAGATAGTTTTATTCAAGAATATGTAAACAACCATTGGCAAAAAATAAACTTTATTGATAATATTGAATATGCACACAACGCCTCGTTAAAACCTTCATGGGCCAACAGGATAGGAAAGAGTGCGTTATTCGAAAGTAAAAATTTCAAAATATAAAAATATAAAAATATATCTACTCCCAATAAAGCTTCAAGTGTTGTATATTCCATGGATGTTGAAGCATCCTCCCCTCGAAATCACAAAGACGATAAGACCCTGACTTTATCATTCAAACAACTATATAAGGCATTTCCCAGTTCATAGCCATTTTCCCAAGGTTCTTCTCCTTTATGTGCAAGAAAACTTTTCTCAACACCTTATCACCTTCTTTAAAACCTCTTTTCTTCACCTTCGAACCATATATATTCCTCATAAGAGTTTGATAGTGGATTACATTCAAATGAGCTCGAACTCCTTTCTCCTCAATCAATTCTAAATTCGCCATTCGAACTTCATCACTAGATCTTTCAGAATATTGAGTTATTCTAAAAGATGACATCGTAGATTCTATGGGGCTGGCTGCATCCATTTCATATGCTAAAGCAAAAAGAGTCTCCTTTGTAGCCTCTCTAGGAGTTGTCTGATAAGCCCAAAACACCTCTTGCAAATAGTTTGGCCATTTTTATGCTGCCCCCGTCAAATTCTTCTTCAAACCATCGAAAATTGTTACGTTTTTTACCTCCACTTGCCCATTAGCTTGAGGATAAAAAGGCATCCAAAAAATTGTTGAATTCCTTTAGAAGTACAAAATGAAGCCATTCTTTTGTTATTATACCGAGGGCCATTATATGCTGTAATCCTCTGAGGAACTCCAAAATGATAACAAATGTTGTTCACAATAAACTTGATCGCGTACTTTGCTTTTGTCCCTGATAACAGTTCTGCATCTGCCCACTTCATAAAATAATCCATCGCTACAATTATCATTTTTCTTCCTCGAGAAGCCATCGTCAAAGGTCCCACCAAATCAATCCCCCATCTATCAAATGGTAATGCCTCGGATATAGACATAAGTGGCACCGCTGGCCTATGAATAACATTAGAAAATCTCTGATTAGTTTCACAACTTCGAACTAAATTCTTAGCATCATTCACGATTGTAGGCCAATAGAATCCTACAAGTAAAACTCGATGTGACAGAGCTTTGAACCCATAATGTGCTGACCATTCACCATCATGCAATTCTGATAATACTTCTTGTGATTCTTTCTTTCTTAAGCATCGTAACAATGGCCTGATCAATACATTTTATACAATATTCTATCTAGTACTATATATCTGAAGGCTTTACTTCTCAATTTTTTTTTCCAATCGTGAATCATCTGGTAATGTTCCTTGAGTAAAAAAAGTTGAGAATGTTTGATCGTCAATCGCCTCAGATTACATCATATGTAACAAAAAATTCCTATATACATTCACAATGGTTAGATTGAGTAACAATTGAAGGATTTTCTTGTAACAAAATTGAATGATATTCTTCCTTGTAAGCGATATTTGCCAAATAATCAATGACCATGTTACTCCATCGACCAATATATTCCACAATAACGTTGTCAAACAAAAGCATTAAACACCGAAGTTCCCAAAGATATAATATCAAACGATCATTTTTTGCTTCGGAAAATTCAGATACCTGATTTGCTAACAACTGAGAATCTGTTTCCAAGCGTACTAAAGTTGCTCCACAATTTTTTGTCGATCTTAAACCTGCCAAAACAACTTCGTATTCAGCTTCATTGTTTGAAGCATGAAAACCAATTTTAACAGATTAAATCATTGTTTCTCCAGTTGGAGCTATTAAGTGAACCCCAGCACTACACCCCGAAGCACTAGATCCTCCATCTGTTTGAACAACCCACCTTAAATTTACTGGAGTATCCTATCTTATTTCTTCCTCATCTGATCGGCTCGAATGAAATTCAACAAAAAAATTTGCCAATGCTTGCGCTTTTATTGCTGTTCGAGGTGTAAACAAAATGCCATAGTCCCCCAACTCTACTGACCATTTAGTCATTCTCCCCGAAATATCAGGTCATTGTAACACATTTTTCAAATGGAGTGAAGTTCAGACTTTAATAGTATGTGCTTGAAAATATGGACGCATCTTCCTTGCAGCGATCACCAGTGCTAATGCCATTTTTTCTAATTTCATATATCTCTTTTCTCCTTCCATCAAACTTTTACTAATGTAATACACAAACTTTGTAATTCCTGAATCCTCACTAATTAACACTATGCTTTGTGCAAAATCCGATACCGTGATGTACAAAAATAGCTTCTCCCCATTTCGAGGCTTTGACAAAATCTCTGGTGATGACAACAAATTTTTAATGTTTGTGAATGCTGCTTCACATTCCGATGTCCATTCAAACATGCTTTGTCATCTTAACATTTGAAATAAAGGAAAGTATTTATCAGAAAATCTAGAAATAAATCAATTAAGTGCTACTAACCTTTCTGTGAGAATTTACACTTCTTTGATAGACCGAGGTAAATTCGTTGTTATTAAGGCATTCAACTGCTATGGGTCAGCTTCTATTCCTTTTTCATTGATGAGAAAACCCCAAAACTTCCCTGATCGAACTCCAAAGGTGCATTTTTCAGGATTTAACTTTAACTTGATTGCACTTAAATTCAAAAAAGCTTCCTCTAAATCATCAAGATGCAGTTCATCCTTTGAACTTTTTACCACCATGTCATCTATATATACTTCCATATTCCTTCCGATCTGAGTAGCAAAAGCTTTGTTCATCAACCTCTGATAAATGGCTCCATCATTTTTCGACCCAAAAGGCATAACCCTATAATAATGCAAGCCCATATCAGTTATGAAAGTTGTCCATTCTTGATCTTATGGATCCATTTAAATTTGATTATATTTGCAAAAGAGTCTATGAAAGTTAAAATTTTATCGTCTGAGGTAGAATCAATCAACTGATCTATTCGAGGAATAGGAAATGAATCTTTGGAACAAGCTCGATTCAAATCTGTAAAATCCACACACATTCTTCATTTCTCATTCTTCTTTTTTACCAAACCAGATTTGTCGTCCATAAAGGATATACCGTGACTCCTTTATGTATCCAACCTTAGATAATCGATCCATCTCGGCAAAAATCGCTTCTGCTTTTTCCGAGGAAAACGCTCTTCTTTTCTGAATAACTGGCTTGACCTTCAGATCAATGGCCAACCTGTGACGAATAGCCTAAATTGGTACTCCTGTTACATCCTTTGTCCTCCAAGCAAAGACATCCGAATTAAAAGATAAAAAATGCAACAGTTGTTGACGTATAAGCGGGGTCAATAAGATTCTAATCAAAGCATTTTTCCTTCCGAAAAGTAAAATCTTCAATCTCTTCAATTACCGTTAAAGACCCTAGGGTTTCTCTCGGATCGTCAACCTTTTATTCCAAATTCGAGGGCACCACTTCTAACTATTATTCATGTATTAATTCTCCACTACTGGATCCTTGGATCCGAAGTGCAGTGGCATATCATTCGCTAGCAACCTTTTGGTCACCTCGAACGACCCCAATCTGATCTCCAACCACATACTTAAAACACTGATGAACTATAGACACAACCCCATACATTCTTAAAAGCCGCGATCTTCCAAAAATAACATTATAACTCGTGGGATAGTTCACCACCACAAAAAGTACCTAGACCTTTTTCTTAAATGATTATTTTCCCAAACTCACTTCATCCTCGAATTCTCCAATAACACGAGATGTTACACCCGTGAATCCTATAATTGTTCGATCTGATTGAGAAATCCGAGGTGTATTCGTCATTCTATCATATGTTGATTTAAAAAGGACATTAGCAGAACTTCCAGTGTCAATCAGCACACGTCGAATTTCGATGCAAGCCACCTCTGCTACAATAACCACAACATCTTCGTGTGGTCCAGCTGAACCTCGTAGATCATCCCCATCAAACAAAATGAAAGGAGTAGATTTCTTTCCATACAAATTCGAAGAAAGTTTCCCTTCAATTTGAGTTGTCAAGTTGACAACATGTCTCTTCCTCGAACTATCCGAATTACCAGTCATCGAATCGCCTCCAAAAAAATCTGACGATTAAAAAAACTTGCATAACTCCCGCACATTTCCCTTTTCTATTGGCTCTTCGACCACCATTAGAAGAAATTTGTTCAGATCTTTCTCCACATACTCAGAAGAAGTATCAAATGGTTTAGCCTTTGAATCTAAAATCATCAAATTCTCACCTGGTGCAGCCTTCGAAGTTGATGCAACATTATTTTTCGATTCGCTCCCTTGCGACTTTACATAAGTCAGGAGCTTTCCATTTTCGATCAAAAATTGAATCTCTTTCTTCAAAGCAATGCAATCAATTGTATCATGTCCCGAATTCTTTGGAGTGCTAACTGGTCCGCCTCAGACTCTAGTCGACTCTTCGACTTTAATCTGATCATGAACTTGAGCCATCAAAGCTCCAAAAGTTTAGGCTCTTCTCTTTGTCGTCTCATTAGCTAGATCCCCTGGCAATAATCCTTGGCGAAAATCTACCATCGCTACATTCTCTTCATAGTTGTCTGAACTGGCTTTGGTCAAAACAAATCTCTTTGTATAATCCTTCAACTTTTCACCAAGTGTCTGCTTGCACTGAATAATGGTATCACCATTCGCTCTTATTTCTTTGCAACCCAAAAACTGCCTTCGAAATGCAATATAAAAATCCTTAAAATTTGAAATAGACCCCCTCAGAATTTGATTCTACATCCTCGTCACTAGAGGTTACATACTTTTGCTTATCTTTTTTCGCTTTGAGAGAAGAATATCGCTCTTTAAGAGACACAAAACACATTTTTTGTGCTCAGTTTTAGCTCATCAATCATCAAAATATCGATCAGATTAGTCTCCTATCTCAGTCTTTTTTGTTTGTTGTCTAACCTCGGATTTAAGCTTCGTTGAGTGGATGTCTTGTTCCCTTCGTTCATACTTCTCATTTAATGCATTAATCTTGTCTGAAAGCTGGTTCATTCGTACCTCAATATCAGATTGAGTTTGGATCGAAGATGATCCACCAGGCCTACTTCCATATCTTTGTAAATTATCTTTTAGAGTTTCCATCGCTGATCGAAGCGAAGGATTGTTCTCGAGATTCATCGTATTAATTTTGAACAAAAAATTCAACAAGATTGTATCAAATTCGAACATAATAAGTCAGTGATTTCTTTTATTCAGTCCCCAGTGGAGTCGCCAATTTGATTAGTTAAGATTTCACCTTATTAAATTGTTATAAGAGAAGTCTAGAGAGAGAAAGAGTTAGAGAGTTTTTAAAGAGAGAAAATTCAAGTACAAATGAGTTCAATAAGAAGGTGTTCAACCCATTTATTAGCTTAGACTTGCCTTTTATATAGAGGAGCCAAGACTTAGCCTCAAAAGTGAAATCTGTTACAAAAGAGGACAAATTTCTCTTTAGTCCTTAAAAATTATTCATAATTACAAAATTTCTCTAAAACTTACAATGTATATAATTTAAGGACCTAACTTATATTATTTACAGTTTAATCCTTAAATTTACATTATTTATAATTTAATCCTCAAAATCTTACTTCCATATCAATCCCAACAGTGGATTTTAAGGCTATTGTTTCCATTACTACAACCATGCCTATTAGATATTCCACTTCCAAAGTTCCAGTTGAGGCAACACAAATACCCAAAAAAAAAATACATAATGAATTTTGTAAATCACACCAAGATTGGCACATGATAGCTATAGATATATTATAGTTTCCGATCATAGTAAAGTAATATATATATATATATATATATATGAGGTTCTTGTGAATGTAAAGATTCAATTCCTTGTAAACGGTGAAACTCCCTAGACGTTTATGTATACGAGGTTGTATTATTCTCATACATCATGGAGTTGGGTCTCAAGTTTCCTTTAAGTCGAGATTTATTGATTTTTTAAGACACATCTATCTACCTTAACCATCTTGTGTTGAATGCTTTAATAATTTTAATGGTAGCTATAATTATTTCTTTAATGGTATATCTTTATTATAGTGTGAGATAGTTCTTAGTGATGAAAACAGTCGTTGGGTGAAGTCCCAACCCATACTTCTATTACAATATGGAAGATGGAGCAAAGATCCTCGAGAACCTTGCTGATTATAAAAAAATTTAGAAGAGAGAATTTGTTTATGTTTCAGGTAATTGGAAGACCAAAATGAAAGAAGATCAATGGCTTTGCTCTCATTTTTAGATTTTGAAAAATGATTCATCTACCTTCGTTTATTTTTAAAATTATGATTATTTTATTGGACATAATTGTGATATTTAATAAGATTTCTTGCGAGTTATTTTAAAATTTCCAAATGAATCATTCTCAAGGAAAGTTCAAGATGTGGAAAGATATTATACTATTTTGGCGAGGGAAGTTGTACAATGGTGTTAATCGTATAGGTAATTTCTTATGATTGATAATATCAGTAACAGTAGCCTATAACTCAAAATTTCTTGCATTGGTGGATATTCAGTATACATAAATCAGGAAGATGTTGAAGATGATGATGAATATTCACCCACAAAAACCACTTCCAAAGCTTTTGCTATGTTGGAAACTGAAAGAAAATATGGTTTATTTGTAGTGCAAGTTATGATCAAGCATTCTCCCACCAAGAAAGATTAAATCCTGCTGAGGTGAAGGTAGAGGAGGTCAAAGGTCCCTAGTTGAAGTGGCAGAGAGTAGGTTTTGCAGATGAGCAAAAGAGGTAAGGACTAAGCGTTAAAGATAGATAAAATATTTTTACCAAGCATGATCAAAGATGTGTTGTTAGTATTGGGGGTGTGTAAGAATGTTTAAGGAAAAACCAAGAATGTTGGGCCAAAGCCCAATTATGTATTCGCGAAGAAGGTAATTACTCCTCTTACTAAAGCTAGAATTTATAAATCTCCTAATGTTGAGGGTTCATCCAGTATGTTTGAAATGCTAGAGAAGCCATAATAGAGGCATGATGATGTGTGGAAGCTCACAAATTTTCCTTAGCCTAAAGCACTAATTCTTCATTCTTAGATGAATATGCTAAATATCTCTAGTGAGGAAGTTATTGTCGATACCCATGTATTAGGTAATATAATTCTCGTTCATAATGCATATTAACAAAACTGGTATCTAGATAATACAATCCATGATACTATTATATTATTCTATGTATGTCCAATTATTAATTATTTATTAGTAATTATATTTGTTAATTATATTTTATATTAGAATAGCTTGGAAATTGTAAATATATATAGATTAGATATTCTAATTAAGGATATATTTACAATCTCCCACTTAGGCCATCACATGCACAAAATATATTCTTTAAATTCTACATTAAGGATGTTACTGCATTAACAAATAAACTATTTTTTTATAATTTTAAACAACAATCAGCAAAATACTAGGAAAGCCACTCTATATTATGCGTGAACATTCTTGCATCAATCTTAATACAAACAACTATTTAAAAGAAACTTTGACTTCTCATGGTATGTATTATGACAATCACATGACTATGTAACCACTTAACATATAGATTCTCAATAAATTCATATTATTTAAATTGAGATCATTAATTGTATAAAGTGTACAATATAATATAAGAGCAGTAATAACCTAAGTTTATACGAACTTAACTAAATAAAACACAATCCAAAATTATGGATTGGAAGCAAACAACCACTAATTCCAAACATACTATAAAGTAAGAATGCCCACATGAATGATGTTTGCATGAAATATTTTGAGCGTTAAAAACTTAGTAAGAGAAGATGAAAAATGACCTTAAATCTTTCATCTTTTCGATCATCTTGACTCAGAAATAAATTAATAATAAAGTTTATTCTTATTTGGTATATTTTAATTTTCTTAACAAAACAGAACTAAATGTAATTGTTTTTATAGTTGGCTGTTATTCAATGTGGTACAAATTTTATTCTCAAAACATGTCAAAATCTTAAGCACACAAATTGGTCTAACATCTACTTAACTCATAAATTCATAACACACGAATGGTATATTTAATTATCTAATGTTTTTTAAGTCAACATGCAATGCTATTTTCTTATAAATATCGGAGGATCCATGTTGTACTGCACAATGGTCAATCCCATCATATTTAAGTATTTACTTATTATTATTGTCATGAATAGTATATTCATGCATCGAGAACTTCAGTTTTCGAAACATATCAATTTTTTTATCTTCTGAATTTACAAATCAATCTCGAGACATTAATTGAGACAACTTATCTCATCTTATCTCTATGAAGTCTATAATATTATTTTGTTTTGTAACATAATATTTGTACGGTGCTTCTAATGTGTATCTTTCGTGATAACACAGTAGACATCAAGAATGATCCTGATGAATCTTGGCTCATAATACATAAAATGTCTTATTTAATTTTACATCAAATTGCTTAAATATAATTTTTAATGCAAATAATTATTATAATTCATGACAAGGAATATATTACTGATATACAACATTACATCTCAATGCACTCCAATTGAACTTGTTAAGTCCATAATACTCTACTAAGTTCATCTCAAGACTAAATGAGACTATAACTTTGAGAAATCACGATATCATTTATGAGACACTTATTATGAAATCATAAATGAATACATCAATGTAAAAAATTATTAAACTTAACTCAAATTTGCATACAAAGATTGTAAACTTTTTAATTTTCTATTGCATTGATTATTTTTTATAACCCATTATACACAACTATTCACTCATTAGGTTTTTTATATATCAACTTTCCTTAATTTTAAAATTTATAATAATATCATATTAATATTCATGTGATAAAGTTTAACGATGAACTATACAAGATATATTGTGATTGTCCTGAAAAGATCACTCACTTGATTAAATTGAAGATTTCTTAAAGAAGTAAATATTTTCATATTAAGATAAGTTTGTGGAATTATGAATGTATATATTATATGATTTTGTAGCACAAGGCCACATTTATATGGTCTTTTTGGACAAACGAAAACAGGGCGAAGCGAAGTGATGAAGTTCATGTCCAAAAATCTAGCTTTTAGGGCCTCATTTATCTGTGTTTGGGTTTTTTTCAACATTTTTCTATTTTTTCTTTATTTATTTACAATAGGTTAACAACTCCAATCACTTTGAAATTGGGATGAGTTTTATTCTATTACGCTAAAAACAATTTGTAATTTTTGTGCACGGTTTCGAGAACTTCTATAAAAGGCTTTCAAACCATACTTTACCGTCAGACTTTGCTGAATTAAATTTGAGATTATTTTCTCTGAGTCTCTTTTGCTCTCTAACCTAGGGCTGGGGTTTTTATCAACTGTTTCATTTCTCTTATTGAGTTTTTGCAGCCGTCAATTTTGTTTCTACTATCTGCTTCCATCATAACTGTATCAGAGTGTCAGAGCACGTACCGCGTGGGTTAAGGAGATATGTTGTCTAACAGAACTGCTCGAAAAAAATCCACTCTTCCAATCACAAAACTAGTCGATCAGAAGGAGTTGAAACACAATTTGGCCAGATAGGTGAATAAATGAATTTGTTGGAAGACCAAATAAAGAATATACAAGAAGATATGCATAGGGTGTTGAACAACCATAATAACGGATATCAAGCTCCAAGTTTGGGCAACCAACTATTAGGATCTGAGAGAGAGACTCGTCAGGGACATAATTTGTTTTCTCCTTGAAAGGAACAAGGTAGAGGTTCATATTACCCTGAAGACTACCGTGAGAAGGTCTTTGAGCAGTCGCCAACGAGAGATTTTGAACAAAACACAAATAACTGGTGGGAATCAGAATTCTAATTTTAGATCCCAGAGTTGTGTGGGGGTCTCAAACCAGAGAAGTTTTTAGATTGGATCGCCTCAGTGGAAGAAGTCCTTGATTTCAAGGAGGTTCCGGATGCAAAACGGGTACAGTTGGTCGCAACTAAGTTCTGAGGCTGAGCTGCATCTTGGTGGTAGCAGCTAAAGCAAAGTAGGTCGAGGCAAGGTAAGTCGTAAATAACAACCTGGGTTAAATTTGTGAAGCACTTGAGGGCGGCGTTTGTTTCCTACAATTATGCACTTATAATGTACCAATGGTTCATAAAATTTAAACAAGGGTCAATGAATGTTGACGAACACACTAACAATTCTTTCAAGTTGCAAAAATGTGTGGATATTTCTGATTTGATAGATCAATTAGTATCTCGCTATATAGGTGGGATGAGACAACAGTTTCAGGACCAACTGAATATGTTTGACCCTGTACATGTGTCTGGAGCACATTAACGTGCTCTGCATATAGAGAAATCCTTTTCGCGAAGGCCATATGAATGCTATACTCTTAAGATAGCACTGATGGCGTTTCCAAAAAGGACGGTTCAAAGTCATAGCCTTACAATACCAACTGCAACCCCTATTCGTGCAGGTGCTTATTCGTAGGTCCCTAGTCGCGCATGTACTTCCTCGTAGGTCAAGTGCTACCATTATCATGGACCAAGGCACTTTGTTTTTTAGTGTCCAAAAACATGTCAATAACCACATCAGTCGAGAAGTTTGTTCGCCGAAGCTTCTGATTTTGATTTGTAAGGTGAACCACAGGTTGATGAGGATCTGGAGGATGCTATTGATGAGGTTCAGTCATACTAGGTTATTAGAGAGGATGCTAAGAAGACCTTGTGTCTAATTCGTGTCTATTTTACACCTAAAGCAAAAAGTGAAGGGGGTGATTGGTTGCGAAATAACATTTCCATTGGACTTGTACTATTGGAGGGAAGGTAATTAAATTCATAATCAATTTAGGAAGCTGCGAAAAGTAGTGATGTAACAATCTGTAGTGATGTATCAATTTAGTCAATAGTTCTTCATAATGTTGGTTGCGAAACAACATTTCCGAACAGGTTATGCAGAAGGTGGCTTTGAATACAAAAGACCACCCCAACCCCTACAAACTTTCCCTCTCAAAGAAAAGTAGTGATGTAACAATCTGTAAAGGATGTCTAGTGTCCTTTTATGTCGTTAACTATAAGGATAATGCATGGTGTGATGTTTTTGCTATGGATGTTTATCACTTATTGATAGGCCGACCATGTCAATACGATAGAAGTGTCACGTACGACTATAGGAAAAAAAATCTATAGTTTCATATGGAATAAAATTAGATTCATAGTAATATCATCTAAAGAGGTATCTCAAAAACATGCACTTGTTATATCATATGAGTCGTGTAAGAACTTTTTAGCTCCAAAATCATTTATAGAGCATGCTAGTGATACATGAACTGTATATCTATTGGTGGTAAAATAATACAATGATGATCCGTTTGATGGGATACATGAGTGCGTGCGCTCGCTATTAGCATAATGATTTGTTGTGTTTCCCGATAATTTTCCTACACGTCTTCCTCAATTAAGAGACATCCAGCACCAAATGGGCATAATGTCGGATGCTAGTTTTCCAAATTGAACATACTACCGAATGAGTCTATAGGAGCATGAGGAGCTCCATAGACAGTTGGAAGAACTATTGACTAAAGGCCACATCCTTGAGAGCCTCAGTCATTATGCGGTTCCAGCACTCTTAACACCAAAGAAAGATGCTTCAAAAAAGATGCGTGTGGATAGTTGGGCTATTAACAAGATCACATATAGGTATCAGTTTCCTATTCCCCGGCTTGATGACTTATTAGATAAGTTGAATGGCGCTACAGTGTTTACGGAACTGGATTTGATAAGTGAGTATCACGAGATTCACATTCGAATTGGAAATGAGTTGAAAACATCCTTTAAGACTCGCGGGGGTCTGTTTGAGTAGATGGTCATGCCATTTGGCCTTTCCAATGCTACTAGCATGTTTATAAGGGTTATGAATTAGGTATTTTGTCCCTTAATTAGAAAGTTCTTAGTTGTGTATTTTGACAATATTTTGATATATTGTACCACTGAGGAGCTGCACCTCCAATATTTACGAGAAGTATTGGTTGTTTTGAGGCAAGAGAAGTTTTATGGGGGACTCGAAAAGTGTTCTTTTATTATAGATTCATTTCTATTATATGGGTATGTTCTTTCAAAAGATGGTTTGTTAGTGGATGAGTCAAAGGTAGCAGCAGTTTATGAATGACCTATACCTACATCTATCACAAATATCCATTCTTTTGATGGATTGGTTTCGTTCTACAGGATGTTCATCTATAACTTCAGTACTGTCATGGCTCATATCCCACTTTATTTCTTGCAAGAAAACCATAGACATTGTGAATTTTGCTAATTTATAATTCCCTGAAGTCTACCGCTTACATGGCATACCCTTGAATATTGTTACTTATCGCAATTCACAGTTTATCAAACAATTTTGGAGGAGTTTGTGGCGCCTTACAAACATAAAGGTGAGTTTTAGTAGCGCGTAACATCCACATACAGACGTACAAACAGAGGTAATTAATCGAACATTAGGAAACATGTTATGTACAAAGGTCTTTGGGAACTTGAAAGCATGGGATTCATGTCTTTATCATGTTGAGTTCACCTATAACAGGCACCGCAAGAGAAGTATTGGGCACAGTCGCTTCATGGTCATGTATGGTTACAACCCACAGTGTCTGATGGATTTGGCTTTCCCAACTCTTGACAAGGTTCCAGCCTCGATCGAGACTGCCATCGCTAATCTATTGAAGATCCGTGCGAGCACAAGAAAATACCTTGAGGAAACAACTCAAAAGTACAAAGTAGCCGCAGATAAGAGGCACCGACTGGTGCAGTTCGCAGTAGGGGACTTGGTATAGGCAGTTTTGATCAGAGATTGTTATCCTACATATGAATATAACAAACTAGCTACAAGGAAGGTGGGTCTGTTTGAAATTATTGAGAAGATTAATCCCAATGCATACAGGTTAAAGCTACCTAGACACATGAAGACCCACGACGTCTTAAACGTGAAGCACCTGGTGCCATTTACCAATACAGTCAATGATGATGAAGATGCGAATTCGTGGGCGAATTCTTCCCAAGAAGGGAAAGATGATGTAGTAGCACATGTGCATGGTTATATGACCCTTTTCAACAAGTAGAAATAGGTTTTATTTGAGACTCAGGTGTTAGAATTAGGCGCTGCAACTACTCAAATCGAATGCGTCAAGAAGTCCAACAAATTTCGGAAGCACCACAGGGCTAAGCCTGGTGATGAAGTTCAGGCCCAAAAATCTAGGGTTTAGTGCCTCATTAATTTTTTTTTGTGTTTTTTCAGCATTTTTCTATTTTTGCTTTATTTATTTAAAATACTTAAACAACTCCAATCATTATGAAATTGGGTTGGGCTTTATTTTATTACGCTAAGAAACGATCTGTAATTGTTTTGTAGGGTTTCGAGTACTTATATAAAAGGCTCTTAAACTCTACTTTATAGTCACATTTTGATGAATTAAATTTGATATTATTTTATCTGAGTCCCCTTTTCTCTCTAACATAGGGTTGGAGTTTTTATCTACTATTTCGTTTCTTTTATTGAGTTCTTGCAGCCGCCAATTTTTTTTTATACTATCCGCTTCCATCCTTATCATAGTATATTTTGAGTTAAGTATGGTTCAAATATATGATTGTTTTTTAGGCGATGGGCCCTAGAACCTTTCTAAAGAAAATCAAGAATCGGGTTAAACAGTTTTGACAATTTCCTTTTTATTTTACCTTACTTCGTGCACGCATCTCTCTTAATCTCTCATTTGTCGTGGACACCAGAAACACCTCTCCACATAAATCGTCAAATTCAACGAAAAAGCTAGAAAAATATTCAAGCCCTACATTTTTGAAGGAAATTAACCCTAATTTCCCCACTCTCCTATTGAGAACCTTGACAAATCAAGCCTCGTAAACATCCTTAGGCATCTTTAACAACCCTTATTTCGTGCCGGACTCTAATTCGCTTCAAGAAAATCCATGGAGGAAAGGACATTTAGCAAATGACGTGATTTTTGGAGATGCATTGAAGAATAATCATAAAGGATTTAAGCACGCATCAATTCAAATCTAGGAAAAAGAAGATTGCAAGACGATATTCTTTGCTAATTCTAGATAAGTCACATCTTTTATCTTTTTTTAATCATACATTTGGCTCGAAATTTTCCTTTACAAAACCTAGTTTAGGTAAATTACAAATAAATAAAAATACTCTTATAAATTGTTGGCCTTATCAGTGTCTCCTAGTGGGATTATAGACACTTTTTCTTAGAATTTTACCTTATCGGAAATGTGTTAAATATCTACAAAATAATTGTTTTATCAGTTGACCAACATTCTTGTCGAAATGGTACCCGGAATTCAATACTAAGACTGAATCCCCCTTAACTCATATTTGTGTCTCATTCCCCAAGCTTCATAAATATATTTACAATTATGACCGAATTGTACATATATCCTCTTCAATTGGTAGACCCCCCCACTATACGGGTCAATGATAACAACATGGCTAGATATAATAATTGCAAGGCTTGGTTGGAGATTGATGTCTCCAAACCTTTGCTAAATAAAATATGGATCCAATTTGATACAAATGATGGGTTATAATAACATATTAACTATGGTGTCAAACCCTCATATTATACCAAATGAAAAAATTTTAGTCACAACCTAAAGTACTGTAAAAACATTTGAGAAACTCAAATTTAGATATTGTTCAGCCAAATAACTAAGTTAATCTAAATTCTTGATAACTAACCTAAAAATACTTGGTTACCAAAACATAACTCAATTCTGAATTCAACAATTTTCCAATATCCAAACACACCAAATTCATTAAATCAATCCATTAACCTTGAACACCTTGAAATAGAGAAACCATATTCTGATAGCAATGCTAACATATATGATTCTTTTGATAATTCAATTAAAAACTCATCTCACCATGTTAATGATATTAAATTGGATATCTTTAATAAAGACACCTCAGATTTCTTTAGTCATGCTAACAAATTTATCTCTCTTGAGAGTCAAAATGTTTTAAAAGGAAAAGAAGATAACCATGACCCATTAATCAATAATGGTGAATTATTGAAGCCCTATACACCCTAGAGATTGGCAATATGCTTAATTCTTTAAACGAGTATGAAAATCTTGACTTTGAAACAGAAATCTGAAACCCTACCCTGAAAGATCAAATAAATATATCACCTAAGGGTAATCCATCAAATGTACCAGATTAAAATTTGAACTTAAAGAACCCTCTATCCTTATTTGTTGATTCTAACCCTAATTTAATTAGTAAATTAAAAAAAACGTCATCCAGAAATGCATCTAAAACAAAGTTGACATCTTCCACAAAGATCTCAACTGGACTCTCAACCTTAATATTGAAATGACTCTGAAAGTTCTCAACTAGAATGCCAGAGGGAAATGTAAGAAGGGAACTATCAAAAGATTAAAATCCATTATCAAGTCTGAAAGAATTTATTCCATGGATCTCAAAGAGCCTATGATCAATTCTGACCGACTTCTTTAAATAATCAAGTCATTAAAAGTTTCATCTGGATGTGAAAATACAAACAAAAAAATATAGGTAATATGGAAGGACAACTTCCATATTTCCATATCAATTGATAACGAACAAGTTTTACTTCACTTTGTTAATGACCCCATTATTAACAAAGAGTTTTTAGTCTCAATTATTTATGTCAAATGCTTTTAAACACTAAGACATGATCTATGGAACAAATTAAGACATATATCTAACACTAATCAATAGTGTTTAGTGTTAGGTGACTTCAATGTTATTCCATCCAATGATGAGTATCTTTCCTACCTATCCTTGTCCCAATCTGGCATATATGACTTCAATGACACTATCATGGACTATCAGTTGGAAAATGCTGATTTTCAGGCATAAAATATACCTAGACCAACAATAAAGTTTGGAAAATATTAAATATGGCCTTAGTTAATGCCCAATAAAGAGATTACTTTGTTGTCACAATGGTGAAGTATTTGGCCAGAATCGGCTCAGATAACTCATTATTGTGTCTAACCATATAAAAATATACAACCCAACCCAAATCAAATTTTTTAATTACTCAATATGTGAATTCTCCATCCAGAGTTTTCTCAAACTGCGGAGGAGAAATGGTCTAGAAATATCAGTGGAAATCATTTACAATTTTTTTTGTTCCAAACTAAAAAGGTTAAAACATCAGTTAAAATAATAGAATTGGAATACTTTTAGTAATATTTTTAACAGTCTTACTAACTCTGAAGAGAAAGTTAAATTCCTTGACATTCGGTTTGTAAATTCTCAATCTAATGAAGACAAAATAAAACACTTTAAGTCCAAGGCCAAACACCTCAACCTTCATAAAAGGTTAATAAGAAAATAAAAACTCTAAAACTTGACCCTATAATATACATATAACATTAGATATTTCATAAATTTCACCTTTCTTCTAATCAATATTAAAGTATAGAGCTAGCACTTTAATCTGTGTTATTTTTTATGTTTTATAGATATGGATAAATTTGAAAATCTAAAATGTGACACTAAAATTTAAAACCTTAAGTATATACTTATAAAATCTACTATGATAACTACAAACTAAATAAAATATTAATGAATAATAATATATTACTAAGCTCACAACACTTCATGTTAAAGAGTTGAAGTTTTCAAGCTTTAAAGTCGCACATACATTTATATGAACTTGTTTATTGTAACCATCAGCGAAGACCATTGGCCAATGCTTTATACATTATTTTTACATAACATTATACAATTGTTTGCTCATCCTCATACAAATATGGCATAATCTTCATTTGTGTCGACTTATGAAAATTACTACGATTCTTGATGAATGCCCAAACACCTTTCATGTATTACTCGTTAGTATGGATCACTTTAAAGATATATCTGGGTCATCAGTCATTTCAAAGAATAAGCATATGAAGTATTCATGTATTAATCAAGCTAAAAATATTCACGCATACCAGAAAGATCTTATGCTCTATACCTATAATATGAGCATTTGTAAAAGTCCTCTTTGTGTAAAATATCTACAATAAGCTCAAATATATACAAGAAACTGAATATTATTCAAGTGTCAAACCTGAAACGAAACATCCTTAGTAATACAAGATATTATCTCAAATATCAAACATTTAATTTCTCAATTGTTGCGCGTAATCACTCTTACATGCTAGAGAGCATATATAATTTCTTAACATAAATTTGAGGAAGCATATTAACAAAACATACAACCTCATTGTAATAATAAAATTTGAATCGTCTATCGTTATATAAAGTGGTTGGGGATAGACAAATAAAAATAAAAACACAAAAAAACATATTTAAAGGGTATTAGTGGTGTTATCAAGCTTTGTCTCTTGCTACAACGGACATATATTGACAAACCGTCCATACATATTGGATATCTGTCACTACGACGATGTACATGCTTGTCGCGACAGTGCACTCGGTGCACTATAACAACCGTTAAATCTCCACGACGACTAAACACATTCCAATACCAAAAAACTAACATTTTGTTTATGAATTAGAGTTTTATCAAATCTCTATGAACATATCTAAAAAATTAAGTTGTGTTTTAATTAATCTTAACATAAAACATATATACATGTAATTAAGCCCAAATTTAAACAATTTTAATCTCCAAATCATGTAATTTTATAGTATGAGATACAATCAGATTTTAATTAAATGCATACAGTGGAACCATTTGTAGATTCTAAAACAATTAAGGATCAGTTCCCCAATTCTTAATTAATAAATAAAAAAATTCACATCTCGAACAAACCAATCTTAAAAGACGCTTACGTATTATAATAATTCACCTTGGACTCTGTGCGGACTGTCTATATGTCTGCTTTTTATAACTGAGATTAAAGAGTGCACTAATTTGTGACACTCCTCCTTAGTGCATTCTTTCAATCAACTAGACCGAGAGCTCCTTTGAACTCTTCGAACTTCGATTTGGGAAGAGCATGAAACATTTTTTAGCAGACATGTATTTTTAGATCGTAGTAACACACAATATTCATATGGGCTACAACAGCTTTCCATCCAGCTCCAATAGCAAATCCTGATAGGATAGGTTGAAGATTGCTAGTAACCATACATAGAGATGTCAATCGTGTTAAATCTCTAACTAAATATTGAACTCTTTTATTGTCTGAGAACAACGTTGGGTACACATCTTTGTATACAATATGAACCACCGAAAACAAAACTCTAATAAATGTCGATGATATAACCAACATTATTAAAAAAAATTCACAATTCTTGGATGTCGTGTGCCTAGCGCGTTTCATACTCGAACACTTACGGATGCATTTGTTCCAATGGTAATATGGGCAGTCCAACTTTCGCATCCTCTAGATATCCAGCAAACAGTATCAGTGCTGTGAAATACCATACTTCCAAGTAGAACATGACAGCTGAAACAATGGACAATTTAACAAACCTCCAGAGATTAATAAACGCCTGCCATGAAAACCCGGAACAAGCTACTACACAAGTTCCGCTCAGTATATAAAAAATCTGAGCCACATTAATGAACCACCACAAAAAATTCAACACCATGGCTGCACATGCTAGACCCCACCCGAGTTTCAAAATAAACAATCAACTGAAACAAACATGAACGGCTAAATCCATAGTCGCAATAGAAACCATGACCATCATTTTGTTTTGCGACTGGAGAAACTCTCACATTTGAGTACATAAAATTTGTGCAAAATTGAACAACCCATCATGAGTTTCAATTTCCTTACCATCTGGTTCTTTTGATTCATTTTGAACATTTTTGTCTAGTTTATTTAAATTTTTAATCTCATATTCTGAAATTGAACCACCAAGAGAAGATGATCCACTTTCATCCATTTTAATTTCTAGATCTCATGAGGCTTCTCCTCTTCTTCCTCCACAATTGGAGGTTTTGTCATGGATCAACCTCAACGATATGCAACCTCAACATTACAACCGACTTAGCTACATGATTCAAGTTTACTATCCACAACCAGCTCTAACAATCTAAGCTCACCCGTACACGTAATTGTCACCGAATCTCCATCGTTATCCTTATACTTGAACTAAACCGACTTTAATGCTGGAAATTGTGTACTCATAATCTCCCTCAAAACCTTATAGTTACAATTCACAGGCATCTGACTAAGCTTTATATCATGCCCATAAACAAGCTTCAATTTTCTCCACTTGATTTGAACATACATTTCTATTAAATGCTTACGAATCGATACCGCATTCAACTCAGATAAACCCGCTTCAACCTGACTATCATGGCATGTTGCCGTACTAATACCGCTTTTAGAAGAGCCCTGCAAAACCTTCAACATAGCCTTGGACTATTTGCTTTTGCTCTCACGCGGACAATTTTCAGTCACCATACCACTTTGTGGCTTATCTACCTTATTATTACCACCAAGAAACACAATTAAACCATTTGGTACCTTCTTCGGTGCCAGGCGTGCAGGAAGACAAGGCCTAAGTCTATGAATTAGTGCACCGCGGACAGCTGAAGCACCAAGGGAAACTGGTTGATTAATTACCGAAGCCATGTTATACGGTTTATTAACAGTTTCAATAGAGAAATAAGTTTTCCACTGTCGCTCATTGCTATCTTCAACATCACGTACAACATTTGAATATGATTCGACGATTTTCGAATAACAATTTGGTTTAATATGGCATGGTTTTCCATACTTCTTGCAAACAAGCTTTGCACGAAAATCCGACTTGATGTGTCCAGTCCTTCCACATCTAAAACATGTCAGTTTAGAGTAGTTTGTTGACTCCCCCTCAATCCTTATGTGCTTACCATCATTTTGAAAATGAATTTGTGTGTTTTTTCATCTTGACCAGTCTTTAGTAAAAAGTGTATCTTCAACATCAACAGAATACTTACCAAGCATTTGTTTAACCAATGCTTCATGATTAGGGAGTAGGCTCTCTAACTCAACAATTGATAGTTGGTTAACCCATCCTTGTATTGATGATATAAACGGCATGGAGTCAGATCGTAATCCACGAATCAAATAACGTTTTAGCCTTGAATCACTAATAGGTTCATCAGTGTCCAAACCTAAAATTTCTTAACCTACATTCTTAACCTTAAGAAAGTAATGAGAGATTGACATATTACCTTGGGTTAACAAAGCAAGCTCATTCTCAAGGTACTAAAGAAGCATAGTATTTTTCTGGGTAAATAACCTGTGAAGAGTATTCCAGATATCATTTGAAGAATCCAATGCACGAACATGATCAATAAATTCCTTACTGATCAAAGTTCTCAACGCGAATAAAGCCTTTCCACACCTTACTTTCCATTTCCTCCTTAACTCACCGTTTTCCAGAGTATCACTAGGAAGTATCTCGGTACCGGAAACAAGATCCCATAAATCTTGTCCTTGAAGGAAGGCCTCCATACACAACCATTAATATTGGTAATTGGTTCCAACAAACTTCTTTGTAGACATAAGAGAAGCTGAATTACTTCCATTCATATTGATTTAGAAGTAATAACACTTGACAAGATTTCTCTAGATAATAAAATAAAACACCTAATATCCATGAAACAAAATGAACAGACAGATGAAACAATTTGAACGGACATATAGTTTGATTTTATTACTTGAAGAATGAAAACAAAAGAGTTTAGTACTTATATAAAATATGATTCTCATTACCCACTAACATCACTTAGTAAATTGAGACTTTCAATCTTCTTAATATAACTCTCACTACTCCACTAACGTTATTTAATAGTTGAGAATTGATTTGGAGTTGTCTGCTTCTTTTGGGGATTCTGTGGAGACTATGAGAACTGAGGGAACTGTGCGGAGAATCTGCGAGTACTCCATGGGGACTGTCTGTCTGCTTTTTATAACTGAGATTAAAAAGTGCACTAATTTGAGACGCATTTTCTCTTTCCGATAGTACACCTATAAAAATCCTAAATCATTAAGAGTTATAACTCAAAATGTATATGTAGCTTTAACTTCACTCTCTAGAATTACTAATATCATTGACCGACGATTATATCACATTTTCCATGTACCACAATCGTTATCATAATAATAGAACTCAATAATTTACCACAATCGTTATGATAATAATAGAACTCAATAATTTACCTAATAGATAATATAACTCTCTTTTAAAAAATTATGTCAATCTAATTGGTATATATATAATTCATTATATTGTTATATTATGAATTAGATTGCTTTTCGTAATATTTTGAATACTACAAACAAACAAACGTATATTTTTAAAACCCAAACTCAAATAAAGCACTAAATTTGTGGTTTTTGTCTATTTGCACTAAAAACAAATGAAATGACAGATTTTATTAGTTATACAAACCAAGACCACATAGTTCTAAAAATATACTATTGTTCCATTTGGGCGAAATTTTCTTTTAGATACCGGTTTCTTTTAAAATAACTGGATAATAATAAATAATATAGTTTATAATGAAGTTGATTAGCTATTGTTTTTCAGGAAAAGTAAATATATCACAACATACAACATGATTCCACGTATTGTTTTTATGCTAAAGAAAATAAAATCTGTAATTTAAAATCCATAGCTTAACTTGACCCGGTACATTTTATTTATTTATTTCCCGGAAGAGATTCACAACATACTTCTCAAAGAATGACTTCCGCTGGATCCAATTCTAAATGTTTATTTATAGTAAAAGTAGTAATAGTAAAAGTAGATTACTTTTAAAATAAAGTAAATTTTATTTGAATTTCGAATTGATATAAAACGATACAGACATGGCCATATTTATTGTTGAATTAAAAGAAAAGTATTATGATTAATGATAAAAGTAGATTGAATCTCATTATAAACATATTATTTATAATTTACGTTTTTGTATCTATTTAAAAGGTAAGGGTAAATATATAAAGGTCTGAATCAGAATTTACACTTTCAACTATCGCAATTTTTTTTATTTAATCTTTTGATTAAAAAATTATCGGTCAGGATCTATGTACTATTCAAAATCTATAAATTTAGTTTCGTGCGTGGTATTTTTAACAAGATATTTCTCACATAGATTGGCTGAGACTACGAGCTTACATTGGTGATATGCTAGTTACCAACACTCGAAATGAAGATCATTTGGCTGATTTGGTTGAGACATTTGTAAACCTCAAAAAGTAAATATGGGACTAAATCTAAAAAAAATGTACCTTCGACATAAGTTATGGGAAATTCATAAGGTTTATGGTCACTCAAAAGACATTTAAACATACCAGACTCAACTATCCAACATAGCTACCATAGATCATCTAAGTAACATAATATAAGTGCAAATACTAGCATGAAGGTTGGCTAAACTAAATAGATTTATATCCATATATTTTGATAAGTGTTAGTCTTTTTCAAGTGTTAAAAAGATAAGGGTAATTAAATTTGACTCTAGCTTGTGAAGATTCCTTCAATAACACCAAAACATTCATCAATTCTCTATAGGTATTGGCAAAACCGAAGCTAGGTGAGTCTTTATTCTTAATTTAACAGTTTTGGTTTTTTCTTGTTAGTTATGTGTTATAAGATAATAATGAAGGAATTTAAAGTTATATAGTATGTAAGAAATTTTATGTTAGATATTAAAACTAGATACTTACAATTAGAAAAAATTTCATTTACAATTGTAGTTGTAGCTAGTAAGATAAACCCTTACTTTTACGCCCATACAATTACAGTAAGAACCTTCTTCACCATAAGTGATGTATTTCGAAAAACTTAAGGCTAGTGTAAATGTGTTATTTGTATATAACTTAAGGCTATAACTCAATAATGTAATTGTAAAAGAATAAAACTTATGTTGTAATACTAAAAGACTTGAGCTAAACATCTAACTAAAGTGTTCGTCCAACTCCTCTCCCACCTCTAAGTCAAACTCTATAAAGCTGATATTAATTATTTATTCGTCCTCTTAATCATACCAGTTCATCAAATAAGAATCTAACACAAATAAACCTTACCAAATTATATTTGTTTGTGGGAACTAATGTGTAACCTACTTATTTTATTTCAAGAACTAGTGAAAAACAAAAAATATTAATGACAAATGTAGATGTGGAACCGATCACTCACTTGATGAAGAGACACATACATGTAAACTGATCGCTCCCACTGCTTTAATTGTGTTGTCTATAGTCATTTAGTAATTGATAAATGAAGATGAACGAGGAGAATTCTAACTAATTTTAAATTTTACAGACTATGATAATTTCTAATATTCCACGATAAGGTTCGGTATCGAACAATGGGAGAATAATGATAAAGATGAGGGTGCAAATTCTACAAGATCTATGTTAAGATTGCTACCAGAATATGACCAACATACACAGTTTTTTTGTTCCGTACAAATAATGATGATCCAAAAAAAAAAAATCATATTATAGGTTATCTAATAGGAATACAGAACGTCATGGTCATTGTCATAATAGTATAACGAGGAAGACCATAACCTCAAAGCACAACCGTGAAAATAATAGTTAGGGAAATGCATATGAGTACTTGTTTATGCTATTGTGGGGGAATTCAGCCTAACCCCAAACTACCTAACCCTGGAGTAGGTATGCCCAACCATCCAAGTACTCAGCAAGTACCTCCCAAACAGATTCTTCCATATATAAGTGTACCAATACATATTTTGTATATTTCCTAATTTCTAGTAGTTTTAATTCATTTTAGGTTTTATTTACTGGTTTCTTTAGCTACGATCTTCCATAGGAAACTTAGATTGTTTCATTAAGGATTGGTTTAAAAAAAATAGAGTTAAAATTAATATTGTTGTCATTATTCATGTTTTCTTTGTGCTTGCATGTTTGCATTAATTTTGACCCATCGGGTCAAACCCGTTGCGACTAGAACTAGAGCTGATTTTGACCATATGTGTTGAGCGTTCTTGTTGAAATGCACCTAATTTTGACCGGGAGGTTAAAAAAGATGGTTTTAAAAATAAATTTGATTTTACGCAGTGTTGAAACTTAGTGTTTCTGCAGCTTAAAATTTCCAAATGAAGGGTCAGAATTAGATTATACCTAAGTTAAAAAAATAACCTATACAACCCAAATTAGTTGTCTTTCTTAAAGACCCAATTTTTATCCTTTTATGCTAATTTTGAGGTTCATAGTTTTTATATATAAAAGTTGGCAATATAATTGTTAGAATATTTATGTTATGATTTTTAGGTTGTGCGGTTCCATTTGAGTTTGAAATAATCAATTTGATTAAAAATGAGTTTCACTTTTATTTTAAGTTTTTGTATGTTTTGGACGTTGTTATTTTATAGTGTATATTTAAAATATAGATATTTTTAATTAAAAGGGTGCCATCAATTGATAATTTATATTTGATAATAAGGTAAAATGATAAACTGTGATTAAAAAATTTTGTTTGAAGTTTAAAAATAGCACTTTAAACACAAATATGAAGCTTTATACTTAATGCCAAAAATCTAATATATGTTTCATCTTTTTAAAATGAAAATAATTTGATGATATTTTTATATATTATTAGGTGTATGGTAAAAGTGACATGTATTGTTATTCAAAGACTTGAGTAGAGAGTAGCAACGTTCAAGACTCTAGAGAATGTAAGACATAAGCTCAAGTAAGACTTAGGTTCATGGACATTTGTTGGAACCTACGAGATGAAGCTCTCTCGAGGCTAATGTCTAAGGATCCATTTGACTAATATGCATGAACATTTCATGTTAAACTTGGGTGCAGAGATGTATCTATCGAAACTTTTAAAGATGTTTATATTTATCTTTATAAGATTGGGTTCATGTAATAAGAAGAATTTAAATTTATGAGACATTCTCAATCATAGATCAAGTTACTGTTGATATGAGCATGCTTGGAGGATGATCAGGATAGTACAAGGTACATGCAATGTCAAACATCAAAGGTTAGTGGTGGCACTAGTTGACAATTTCTATTATGAGTCTAATGTATCATCTCACTCATCTTTGTTACTTTATATAGTGAAAGAGAAGTATGGAGCTCGTGCACGTGATTTGATAGATCGAGATCAAGAGAACACAAAGAGTTTTATTGGTTTTAGGAAAATAAGCAAGCTAGGTAATAAACACAAAAGACCCTCTTCATAGTTCATTTTGTATACTTGAGAAGTTTTGGACCATAAGAAAAGTGTTTGGAGTTTCCTCAGAATATAAGGAAAATATTTAAGAGTTTCCATGTAATAGTTTTCTATTAAAATTAGTGTATGTTGTGCGCGGATTTATGATTTATTCACATTCTTAACCACTTTAATTTTATCATGAGTGTTTATTTTATTTATGTTATACTTATTAATTGTATGTTTGAAAATTTTACAGAACCGAAGTTTTACTTCTTTTTCGTCATATTTGTAAAGTATTTTAAATCATCTTTTGATTGAATTTTAGTCAACTACCTAAAACTATATCCATTTAGCATGAAGTCTCGACCCCATCCGAATAATTTAATATTGTAATGTTGATGTAGTCAAACACTAAACATATTTTTGTTGTTTTGTATCATTCTTGACGAGGGCATTTCCTTCATTAATAAAAAACCCAAAAAGATAAGACTAAAATGATCAAAAGTAGTTTTATTAATCAATGATTCCATCATTTTATAATGATTCCATCATTTTATAATGATTGGAATTCGTTATTGTATACACTTTAAAATCAATTTTAAAAGGTCTATCCTAATCTGGAGCAGATTTCCCGATATTTTTGTTAGACTCATTAATGAGAGTTGAAGAAGTTTTGAATTTGAAAAGACATTGAACTAATTTAGTGAGCAATAGATTACTCATTAAGGTCTGTAATTGTGTATACTTATTTTTCTGTGTAAACTCTCTATAAACCCAATAGCTAGGTTTTGTGAATGTATCGAAAAATACAGAGTCATTGGGTATTTCTGATAACATCCATCATCAATAGGTCCGAAGACGTAGACATAATTTGCCGAGCTCTGTTAAATTGTTTTTGTGATTTATTTCACTTTTGTTTTTGTGTTCTTTTTTCCTTTGATCTGATTGTAGGAAAATTGTGTATTTTCCCAGAACATTTTTTTTACCTCAAGCCAGTTTAGAAGCCATTTTTCAGGAAAATTATGTATATTACCAATGAATTGTATCAAAGCTATAGGTTTGGTAACGATAAAAAAGAGGTCATATTTGAGTGGGAGCAATGGCTAGAGATGAAGGAAAAGTGAGACTCGAAAAGTTCGATGATGTAGATTTTGGATTCTGGAAGATGCAGATTGAAGATTATATGTACCCAAATAATCTTTATCAACCCCTCTTAGAAAAAAGTCAGAGAGTGTGAAATATCAAAAATGAAGAATGAACCTTTCTTGACATACAAGCTCTTGGAGTTATCCGATTGACGCTATCTCGCAATGTTTCTTTCACCATCGTAAAGGAAACAACCACGACGGGTCTTATAAAGGCTCTCTCTAATATGTATGAGAATTCATAGTCGTCTAAGAAAGATCACTTGATGAGGCATTTATTCTATTTGAAAATGACGAAAGGCGCGCCGGTAGCTCAACATCTCAATAAACTCAATACAATCACAACTCAGTTGTGTTCAGTTGAAATTTATTTTAATGAAGAAGTACGAGAATTGATACTCTTGTCTTCACTACTAGATAGTTGTGATGCTACTGTCATGGAAGTGAGTAGCTCGTCAAGAAGAAATAAGTTAAAATTTTATGATATTTATGACCTATTTCTCAGTGAAGGGATTTGAAGAAGAGAATCGGGTGAGTCATCAATTTCCTCACTCTTAAATGCAGATTCTAGAGGTAGAATTTCAACTAGAGGGCATGGACGTGGTAAATCTAACAACCAAGGTAGATCAAGAGAATGGAGGTCCAAGTCCAGGAATTCTAAAAATTCTTATGGGTTGAAAAATATCGAGTGTTGCTATTCTGGGAAGATCGGGCATTATAAATATCAATACAAGAGAGAACCAAAGGACCATGAGAAGAAGATAAGGGAAATGTGTCACTTATGAAGGATATGATGCGTTAATATACTCCTTCGAAAGAACAGAAGAATCTTGGGTGTTAGACTCTCGAGCATCGTACCACACTAATTCGAAGAAATAATTATTCGAGATGTATGTCCATGGTAACCTTGGAAATGTATATCGTGGTGATGAAAAACCTTGTGATATTAGTGGTAAATGTGTTGTGAAGATTAAGTTGAATGGGTCTGTATGGGAACTGAAAAATGTCAGACATATCCCTGATCTGCAAAAGAACTTAATCTCGGTATGGAAGTTGGCTAGCAAAGACTATACTACGATCTTCCATTGTGAAAATTAGAAGATTTCAAAATGAGTAATGACGGTGTCTCATGGAAACAAAAGTGGTACTATTTACAAGATAATAGAGATGAGTTGTTCAATTGCAATAACAAAAGGAATATAAAATCCAAACGTGTGGCACCAGAGGCTTGGCCACATCAGTGAGAAGGGTATGAAAATTATATACTCGAAGGGGAAGCTTCTAGGTGTTAAGTCAATCGATATAGACATATACAAAGATTGCATAGTTGGAAAACATAAAAGAGTCAATTTTCAGACGAGTGGTAGAACCCCATAGAAAGAAAGGCTATACATTGTTCACTCTGATGTTTGGAGACCAACAACTGTTTCATCAATAAAAGAGAAATAATACTTTATGACTTTTATCGATGATCATTCTTGAAATTTATGGGTTTATTTTCTAAAGCATAAAGTTGAAGTGTTTGATGTTTTTAGGAGATGCAAATCTATGGTTGAGAATGAGACAAGTCTGAAGACTAAAAAGCTTTGAACTGTGCAAAGTACACATCACCACAATGATCTTGTCGAACATATGAATAGAAAATTGGCTGAAAGCCAACAACATTCGTGTACAATCTAGTTTACCAAAGCAATTCTGGGCAGAAGCAGTCAACACATCGTCTTACCAGGTTAACCGAGTCCCATTGCTTCCCTTAGAGCATAGAATACCCGAAGATGTATGGAGTGGTAAGGATATAACATTATCACATCTAAGAGTTTTTGGCTGTACAATATATGCTCATATAAGTGATCAAGCCAGGAACAATATTGATCCCAAATCAAAGAAATATGTCATGATCGGCTATGGCGAAGATGAGTTCTGTTATCATTTTTGGGATGAGAAAAATAGGAAGATGATACGAAGCAGAGATGTGATATTCAATGAAACAATGATGTACAATGACAAACATAAAACCTAAGCATATGACTCAAAGTCTTATGTATAAGTATTTGTAGATATCGAGGGGGTCCTAGATAGTCAAGAGATAAAGCCGATCAAATTAACCTATCAGCAAGAAGAGTAAGTTGAACAGACCGATCGACATCAGTCCGATACCACACAGCGAACCGAGGCAGTTCCTGTTTTGAGAAGATCTTCTTGACCCCATGTTCCCAACTGAAGATACTTGAACTACCTTTTACTAACCGATATAGGGGAGCTTAAATGTTATGATGAAGCTTATCAGACTAGTGATGCTAGTAAGGGGGAGTTTTTTTATGAAAAATGAGATGGAGTCTTTAGTCTCAAATGAAACATAGGAACTAGCTACGTTACCCATAGCTAAGAAGGAACTTCATAACAAATGGGTGTACCGGGTGAAAGATGATAATTATGTCTATAAGAGATACAAAACCCGACTAGTTGTCAAAGGGTTCCAACGAAAGAAAGGAATTGATTACACTAACAGTTTTGCTGCAGTTGTGAAGCTCAATACTATTAGATCAATGTTGAGTATTCTTGTCATTGAAGACCTTTATCTTGGACAGTTAGACGTGAAAACTGCATTTCTTCACGGGGACTTGGATGAGGAGATATACATGTATCAACTAGAAGGTTTCTTAAAATAGGAAAAAAAACATGGTATGTAAACTCAAGAAATGTTCTTATGGTCTAAAACAAGTTCCAAGACAGTGGTACAAGAAATTTTATGGTTTTATGCACAAAGAGAGTTTCCAGAAGTGTAATGTTGACCACTGTTGCTATTTCAAAAGATGTAAGGTTGGTTATATCATTTTGCTACTTTGTGTTGATGATATGTTAGTAGAAGGTTCAAATATATAAAATATTGGAAGATCGAAGCATAAATTGTCAAAATAATTTGATATGAAGGACTTGGGTTCGACGAAAAATATTATTTGAATGTAAATAACAAGATATAAGCATAAAATGTTTTACAATTATCTCACTCAGAGTACATTGATCGTGTTTTGCAGAGATTTAACATGGGTGATGCCAAACCAATTAACACACCATTGTCATGTCACTTTCGTTTATCCAAGGATATATGCCCTCAGACGGAGGAAGATAAAGACTTTATGGCTAAGTTTCTTTACACCTTAGTTGTTGGAAGTTTGATGTATGCAATGGCCTGTATGAGACCAGACATTAGTCATGCAGTCTGAGTTGTAAGCAAGTTTACGTCAAACCCAAAGAAAATTCATTGAAAACTGTAAAGTAGATTTTGAGGTACCTATTAGGTCCTATAGGAAAGTGTTTGTACTTTGGTAAGGGTGAGTTAAAGGTACAATTCTATGTAGATGTAGATTTTACAGGTGAAGTTGATCCCAAAAAATGAAGCACCGGTTATATATTTATTGTTAGAACTACATCTGTTAGTTGGATGTCAAAGTTATAGAAAATGGTCACTCTATCGACTACAGAGGCTGAGTATGCAGCAGTGACCAAATCCAATAAACAGATGATATGTCTTCAAGGTTTGTTAACCGAGTTGGGATTCAAATAGAAGAAGAGCGTTCTGCATAGTGATAGTCAGAGTACAATTCAGTTGGCGAAGAATTCAAAATTTCATTCGAGAACCAAGCATATCAGTCTTCGTTATCATTTCATCAGATCTTATTGGAAGATGATGTGCTAATAGTGGAAAAAATCCAAGGAAGCAATAATCCAGCTGATATGTTCACAAAAACAGTAGCTATTGAAAAACTGAAGTTGTGTTCAACTTCAGTTGGTCTGCAACAGTAACAAGACTAGAAAGAGTTATGGTGCATAGATCAAGGTGTGAAAACATGTTAAAACCAATCTTCAACTCGGAGATTTTTAGATTCATTAAAGAGATTTAAAAAGTTTTGAATTATAACGACTTTTCATCAAAGTTTTATAATGCTTTGCTCCAACTTGAGATTGATCGCGTCATTCTTCTATTAAATCAACATTAATATGTTTTTCCTATATTATCCTCGTATGAATAAAATTATATTATGTGACCGGAATCATAGTTTTCGCCGGGATAACTGTTTCAATCCCATAAACCATGCAAATGGTGTTCTGATTGTTTTAGATTTTGGAGTTATTCTATATACTTATAAAACTTTATTTATGAAATTGGACCACTTTATCTTAGCCAATTATAGCTTTCTTTATATCTCATGCAAAATTGTTCTATTTGTAACCTCTACTTTCTCATTTTCTTGTATATAACACGGAGTAGAAAAATGTTGTTGTATCCCATGCTTCCTATAAAATGTTATTACCATATCATTCTGAAACCGAGGTCATCAACCACCTCACAATTCCATAACGACTCAAAATTTTATATTGAAAAAAATTCATAAACTTCTTATGACCTCGTTCGTGTTAACATCTTTGCCTCCACCAGATTAATAGCCACTATAAAAACGTGCCTTCTTCATATTGCCATTGGTAATGGTCTTACTAAATCAATCCACCGTCTATCAAACAGACACAGGGCATGATTTGATCTTTTCCTCAATATGTATACGACTTGTATTATTAAAACGTTGACAAATATCACAATATTTTACCCAAAACTATATGTGGGCTCAAAATGTTGAGTAAAAATAAAACGTCTTAACAATCCACAATATCTACATTGCGCATACACTTCTACTTCAGGCAAATTCTTCAAAACGAACGAAGCCTATTTCTTTCCCAAGCATCTAACAAAGGTCGTGATGAATGTTTTGGTATAAAATACCATCAAAGGCAACATACTTTACAACACACAATTGTAATGCACAAGCCAGAGATTTATCCGATGATATAACTTCATCTGAAAAAATAGTAGATATTCTCATCGCTAATCATTATCGTCATCTACTACCAATACCTTGTTTTTAAATATTTCCGAAAATTGACGGTATTTCTTGTATTATTACTAACAGATTATCCTTCACACTGCTTAATTTTGCTAAGAAATCTGCTTCCTTGTTTTCTATTCTTAGACCTTGTTCATATATAATTTTTTCAAAATAAGTTTTCATTTATTTCACTACTTCCAAATACATCCTCATATTTTCTTATTTTGTTTCAAAATTTCCTTGGGGAATAACCAACCATTAATTGAAAATAAGATAATAAACAAAGGACTTTTTCCTTAAATAAACAAGCTAAGCTCATTCCAATCAACACAACTTCATATTGTACTTCATTATTGGTAATAGAGAATATGAATTTAATATTCACCCAACTCAATTGACCACCTTACCAATCTCCCAGATACATTCGTCTTACTAAGAATACTTTTTAACAAGAAAGAAGTTCTAAGAATAATGACATAAGCTTGAAAATATGACATCACTTTCCTTGCAGACATGACTAAACCAAGGGTTATATTTTTTAAGTTTAATTATCTAGTTTTTGAATCAACCATTGTCTTATTTATATAATAATTTTTTCGGATTCCATCATCTTCTCTTATTAATACTGTGATAATGACAAACTTGGACATTATGTGAAACAAAAACAAAAGAATTCTCTTCTTCGAAGTTGTCCAAATTTCTAGAAAACTTACATATTGCTTCAAATCACTAAATGACTTTGTACAATCATAATTCTAAGAAAATCGTTTAGCACCTCTTAAAATATCAAAAAATAAATGTGTTGTTCCGCGACACTCTTGAAATAAATTTCGACAAAGCACACAATCTTTCCGTCAACCTTTTCACTTCTTTGATTACTTGGATGGTTACATTGTTATAATGCTTTAAGTTGACTATGATCAACTTCAATTACTTTTGTACTTATTCTAAAATTAAGAAAAATTACTCGATTTAACCCTAAAAGAACATTTCACCGAATTAAACTTAAAATTATACTTTCTTTAATTTTCAAAGGTTTTATAATGTTGTTATATACTCACTTGCCTCATTACTCTTAATTATCACATCATCTATATAAGCTTCAAAATTCCTGCCCAACTACTTAGCAGACATACGATTAACAAGTCTCTCATATGTTGCTCTTATATGTTTTAAACCAAATGACATACCTTATAACAATATAACCGTTTTTAACGTAAACGTAATACTTTTTATTATTATTTGGATGCATTTTAATTTGACTATAACCTGAATAAGCATCCATGAAAGATAGATACTGATGATAAACTCTTGGATCTACTAATTAATCAATTCTAGGAAAAAGATAAGCATCATTTGGACAAGCTCAGTTAAGGTTAGTAAAATAAACAAACATCCTCCATTTCCCATTTTTATTTTTTACTAACATCGGATTTGCTAACCATGTTGGATATTTTGATTCTTTGATAAGCCCTATTTTTAACATCCGATCAACCTTTTTAATAAAATCTTCTCATTTTCAACCGGAAATACCTTTCTTTATTGACGAATAGGTTTTAACCTATTGTTTATTGCCATTTAATGATAAATTATCGATCGACTAACTCCAGTCACCTCAGATAGATTACACACAAAAACATTATTATTCTCTCTCAAACAATCTATTAATTTCTTTTTAAAGTCTTCAAATCATAATTTTTTATTTACTATAATACTTCAGTTTCAATTAACACTTCTCAAAGATCATCAATTTCATACTCTTTTACTATTACAATAGGTTCACCACATTCGTTAGTAATCATATCTCCCAAAAACATTTATGTTTTTAAACTTTTACGGTTTTTGGAGCTAAAAATAAAGAATACAACTTCTAGTTGTTTGTTGGTTTGCTTAAATTATTCATATTCGTTCAATGATTGCATATTTTACACATTGACAAAAATAAGATGTTATTACTTCCATTTTACGTAACCAAAGTCTTCCTCAAATAACATTGTACAAACTCATAGCTTCGATTACATAAATAACGTAGTGACAGTCTTTTCAAATTCTCCTTTCCCGACAGTCACATATTACTCAATCTCTCCTTCAATTTTATTTGATGTTTCAACAAAACTCAGTAAATTTATATAAGTTTTCTTAAATGGTATAACTTTAATCATTTGATCATAACTCATTTTGTAAAGCACGTTAGGAGAACTTTGAGTATAAATTAATAATTTTCTAACAATTATCCCATCAATAAGGAGAATTATCAACAAATCATCCTTGTCTGGAATCAATAATCTCATCAAATATTCATTAGTAAATGATAAATTTAAAGTAGGATCATCCACCAAATGTAAGGACGATTCGGCAATTGAATTGACTGATATGCCTTTTCCCGGTAAAAAAATTATCTTAAAAAACGCAAGAACTTGACAGATTCATTATTGGAAAAACGTTAATAATTTTTTTTAACTATTAGAGAAAACAAAACGATAAGGGAAATTTCTTGGATCATGGACCAAATGTAAGGCAATTCATTAATTTAAAGGGTTTCTTTGAAAAAGAAAACGCTTCAACAAACAATACAAATATTCTTCATTAGGAAAATACTAAGAAAATTAGACTAAAATGATCAAGAGTAGTTTTATTAATCAGTGGTTTCATCTATTTTACAATGATTGAATTTCCTATTTATAGACACTTTTTTCTCTAAATTATAAGGATGGATGACATGTGAATCCTAATAACATGTGTCAACCATCTATTACAAAAGATATATAAAATTCATATATCAACCCTTAACTATCGTGGGCATTCTAGTTATATGTTACATCTTGGTTAAAAGTTCTAATATTTCTAAGTTATTTATCTCTTTAGTAAAATATAATTTGGCATCGGTCGTTCATTAGATATTTTTGTCGCGTTCATCCTGTAACACTTATGGCATTGTTCTATTATTTTATCGATGTCATTAGCTAAATCTTTTGCATTTTTTCTTTTATGGATACACACTTTAATATTTTTATCATAGTTTTTATCGAGGCTAAAAACCCTGGTTAGTCACCGGTGTTTGACACCTATTACATTCGTTCCATTAAGCTTCAGTCGTCACCAAAACGAGTCATGGGATTTTAAAATCGTTGCATTTTTGCCACTAGTGCGTGCAAATTAACATGGAGATGACACGTGCTAGCCCAATGTACCCAGGTTTGTTCCATATACGGTCACTCCCTTTTTCATTCCAAAAACACCCCTCTTTACTATTTACCTTATTTACCTTTTACTTTTTACTTTTTACTTTTTACCATACCGTTTTAACCTTATTTACCTTATTTACTTTACATTTTTACTTTTTACCCTAACTTTTTCATTTACCCAGCCAAACACCAATAACCCGACCCGTTTAACCCTTCTTCTTCTTCTCCATCGTCTTCTCTCTTTCTCTCCACCATCGACCCTGTGCCTCCACCCATACCATTAGTGAGCAGGAGCAAAAGTATCATAGCTTCACAAGTAAACTGAATATCTGCCATTACCATCTGCAAAAAGGATGTATCATGAAGGTTTTTGTCTGGCATTGGATACGAATGTCGTATCTTTAATGTAAGTTATTTTATTCTGTTGCTACGAAGTTGAGGAGAGTGTGAAAGTAGTGAAAAAAGCAGCCAAAAGTAGAAAATTTGAGGCAGAGCAAGTGTTAGCTACTTTGTCTATAATACATGATGCTAAGATTGATACTTCAATGAAGAATAAATTACTGCTTTTGACTCGCGGGCTAGGTTAGGCAATATGAGACTTCAATGAAGAATAAATTATTTATGTTCTAGTGGGCAATTATCCTTCTGTTCTTGATTTGTTTTGAGAACTTCTATAAAAGGCTTTCAAACCATACTTTACCGTCAGACTTTGCTGAATTAAATTTGAGATTATTTTCTCTGAGTCTCTTTTGCTCTCTAACCTAGGGCTGGGGTTTTTATCAACTGTTTCATTTCTCTTATTGAGTTTTTGCAGTCGTCAATTTTGTTTCTACTATCTGCTTCCATCATAACTGTATCAGAGTGTCAGAGCACGTACCGCGTGGGTTAAGGGGATATGTTGTCTAACAGAACTGCTCGAAAAAAATCCACTCTTCCAATCACAAAACTAGTCGATCAGAAGGAGTTGAAACACAATTTGGCCAGATAGGTGAATAAATGAATTTGTTGGAAGACCAAATAAGGAATATACAAGAAGATATGCATAGGGTGTTGAACAACCATAATAACGGATATCAAGCTCCAAGTTTAGGCAACCAACTATTACGATCTGAGAGAGAGACTCGTCATGAACATAATTTGTTTTCTCCTTGATAGGAACAAGGTAGAGGTTCATATTACCCCGAAGACTACCGTGAGAAGGTCTTTGAGCAGTCGCCAGCGAGAGATTTTGAACAAAACACAAATAACTGGTGGGAATCAGAATTCTAATTTTAGATCCCAGAGTTGTGTGGGGGTCTCAAACCAGAGAAGTTTTTAGATTGGATCGCCTCAGTGGAAGAAGTACTTGATTTCAAGGAGGTTCCGGATGCAAAACGGGTACAGTTGGTCGCAACTAAGTTCTGAGGCTGAGCTGCATCTTGGTGGTAGCAGCTAAAGCAAAGTAGGTCGAGGCAAGGTAAGTCGTAAATAACAACCTGGGTTAAATTTATGAAGCACTTGAGGGCGGCGTTTGTTTCCTACAATTATGCACTTATAATGTACCAACGGTTCATAAACTTTAAACAAGGGTCAATGAATGTTGACGAACACGCTAACAATTCTTTCAAGTTGCAAAATTGTGTGGATATTTCTGATTTGATAGATCAATTAGTATCTCGCTATATAGGTGGGATGAGACAACAGTTTCAGGACCAACTGAATATGTTTGACCCTGTATATGTGTGTGGAGCACATTAACGTGCTCTGCATATAGAGAAATCCTTTTCGCGAAGGCCATATGAATGCTATACTCTTAGGATAACACTGATGGTGTTTCCAAAAAGGACGGTTCGAAGTCATAGCCTTACAATACCAACTGCAACCCCTATTCGTGCAGGTGCTTACTCGTAGGTCCCTAGTCGCACATGTACTTCCTCATTGGTCAAGTGCTACCATTATCACGAACCAAGGCACGTTGTTTTTTAGTGTCCAAAAACATGTCAATAACCACATCAGTCGAGAAGTTTGTTCGCCGAAGCTTCTGATTTTGATTTGTAAGGTGAACCACAGGTTGATGAGGATCTGGAGGATGCTATTGATGAGGTTCAGTCATACTAGGTTACCGGAGAGGATGCTAAGAAGACCTTGTGTCTAATTCGTGTCTATTTTACACCTAAAGCAAAAAGTGAAGGGGGTGATTGGTTGCGAAACAACATTTCCATTGGACTTGTACTATTAGAGGGAAGGTAAGTAAATTCATAATCAATTTAGGAAGCTGCGAAAATGTGATTTCCGAACATGTTATGCAGAAGGTGGCTTTGAATACAAAAGACCACCCCAACCCCTACAAACTTTCCCTCTCAAAGAAAAGTAGTGATGTAACAATCTGTAAAGGATGTCTAGTGTCCTTTTATGTCGTTAACTATAAGGATAATGCATGGTTTGATGTTTTTGTTATGGATGTTTATCACTTATTGATAGGCCGACCATGCCAATACGATAGAAGTGTCACGTACGACTATAGGAAATTTTTTTATAGTTTCATATGGAATAAAATTAGATTCATAGTAATATCATCTAAAGAGGTATCTCAAAAACATGCACTTGTTATATCATATGAGTCGTGTAAGAACTTTTTAGCTCGAAAATCATTTATAGAGCATGCTAGTGATACATGAACTGTATATCTATTGGTGGTAAAATAATACAATGATGATCCGTTTGATGGGATACATGAGTGCGTGCGCTCGCTATTAGCATAATGTTTTGTTGTGTTTCCCGATAATTTTCCTACACGTCTTCCTCAATTAAGAGACATCCAGCACCAAATGGGCATAATGTCGGATGCTAGTTTTCCAAATTGAACATACTACCAGATGAGTCTACAGGAGCACGAGGAGCTCCATAGACAGTTGGAAGAACTATTGACTAAAAGCAACATCCTTGAGAGCCTCAATCATTATGCGGTTCCAGCACTCTTAACACCAAAGAAAGATCCTTCAAAAAAGATGCGTGTGGATAGTTGGGTTATTAACAAGATCACATATAGGTATCAGTTTCCTATTCCCCGGCTTGATGACTTATTAGATAAGTTCAATAGTGCTACAGTGTTTACGGAACTGGATTTGATAAGTGAGTATCACGAGATTCACATTCGAATTGGAAATGAGTTGAAAACATCCTTTAAGACTCGCGGAGGTCTGTTTGAGTAGATGGTCATGCCATTTAGCCTTTCCAATGCTACTGGCATGTTTATAAGGGTTATGAATTAGGTATTTTGTCCCTTCATTAGAAAGTTCTTAGTTGTGTATTTTGACAATATTTTGATATATTGTACCACTGAGGAGCTGCACCTCCAATATTTACGAGAAGTATTGGTTGTTTTGAGACAAGAGAAGTTTTATGGGGGACTCGAAAAGTGTTTTTTTATTATAGATTCATTTCTATTATATGGGTATGTTCTTTCAAAAGATGGTTTGTTAGTGGATGAGTCAAAGGTAGCAGCAGTTTATGAATGACCTATACCTACATCTATCACAAATATCCATTCTTTTGATGGATTGGTTTCGTTCTACAGGATGTTCATCTATAACTTCAGTACTGTCATGGCTCATATTAAAAAATTTATATAAAGAAAGACATTTTGCTGGACCCTGAATCAATTACTGCGTTTGAAGGGATTAAAGTAAGACTCACAACTTATTCCGGTTCTACCTAATTTTTATATATGGTTTGAACTGCAATATGATACATGTGGATTAGGAATTTGAGTTGTACCTAGCCAATATGGATGATATGTGGCCTAGTTTAGAGAGAGGTTTTGTGGATCTAAACTCAACTACAAAACCTGTGACAATGAGTTTTATATACAGTGGTGCAAAATTTGGAGCACTAGAATTCATACTTGGCCTATAGCGACTTTGTACTATACATCGATCATGATACATTGAAGCATTGTTAAAGTCAGGAGAAGCACTTTTCACGCCACACACGCTAGGGCGCGTTCACCCACCGATTTACCTTTTCTATCAAGCATACTTCAACGACAGTTAACCGTGTAGTTAATATACTGAGCCGACGCAGTATGATGATTCGTATAGAATGAGAGGTTGTGAGATTCAAGATGATGAAGGATCTACTGGCTACCGATCCATATTTTGGTCATATTCTAGAGGATGTCAAGGCAAGTTTGCGAATTTTTTTTGCAGTGAGCAACAACTACCTCTTCAAAGATAACTTACTCTGTATTCCCGAGGGTAGTTTGAGTCTTTATACATGAGAGACACAACGAGGGCATTATGGTAGAGATCAAACGCTCTATTCTATATCCAGCCAGTTGTTCTAGCCATATTTGAGGAGATACGTTATCCGGTTTGTCGCTGGCTATCGGGTTTGCTAGATGGCGAGATGCACATCCTCCAATGCAGGTCTATAATTACTACTTGCAATACTGGAGGGACCATGGTAAACCGTGAATATATATTTCAGGATTTCCGCGAACGTAAAGAGGTAACAATTTCATTTTTGTGGTGGTTGATGGGTTTTCTAAGATGACCCACTTTATTTCTTGCATAGACATTGTGAATTTTGCTAATTTATAATTCCCTGAAGTCTACCTCTTACATGGCCTACCCTTGAATATTGTTACTTATCGCAATTCACAGTTTATCAAACAATTTTGGAGGAGTTTGTGGCGCCTTACAAACATAAAGGTGAGTTTTAGTAGCGCGTACCATCCACATACAGACGTACAAACAGAGGTAATTAATCAAACATTAGGAAACATATTATGTACAAAGGTCTTTGGGAACTTGAAAGCATGGGATTCATGTCTTTATCATGTTGAGTTCACCTATAACAGGCACCGCAAGAGAAGTATTGGGCACAGTCGCTTCATGGTCATGTATGGTTACAACCCACAGTGTCTGATGGATTTGGCTTTCCCAACTCTTGACAAGGTTCCAGCCTCGATCGAGACTGCCATCGCTAATCTATTGAAGATCCGTACGAGCACAAGAAAATACCTTGAGGAAACAACTCAAAAGTACAAAGTAGCCGCAGATAAGAAGCACCGACTGGTGCAGTTCGCAGTAGGGGACTTCGTATAGGCAGTTTTGATCAGAGATTGTTATCCTACATATGAATATAACAAACTAGCTAAAAGGAAGGTGGGTCTGTTTGAAATTATTGAGAAGATTAATCCCAATGCATACAGGTTAAAGCTACCTAGACACATGAAGACCCACGACGTCTTAAACGTGAAGCACCTGGTGCCGTTTACCAATACAGTCAATGTTGATAAAGATGCGAATTCGTGGGCGAATTCTTCCCAAGAAGGGAAGGATGATGTAGTAGCACATGTGCATGGTTATATGACCCTTTTCAACAAGTAGAAATAGGTTTTATTTGAGACTCGGGTGTTAGAATTAGGCGCTGCAACTACTCAAATCGAATGCGTCAAGAAGTCCAACAAATTTTGGAAGCACCACAAGGCTAAGCCTGGTGATGAAGTTCAGGCCCAAAAATCTAGGGTTTAGTGCCTCATTAATTTTTTTTTTTGTGTTTTTTCAGCATTTTTCTATTTTTGCTTTATTTATTTAAAATACTTAAACAACTCCAATCATTATGAAATTGGGTTGGGCTTTATTTTATTACGCTAAGAAACGATCTGTAATTGTTTTTTAGGGTTTCAAGTACTTATATAAAAGGCTCTTAAACTCTACTTTATAGTCACATTTTGATGAATTAAATTTGATATTATTTTATCTGAGTCCCCTTTTCTCTCTAACCTAGGGTTGGATTTTTTATCTACTATTTCGTTTCTTTTATTGAGTTCTTGCAGCCGCCAATTTTTTTTATACTATCCGCTTCCATCCTTATCATAGTATATTTTGAGTTAAGTATGGTTCAAATATATGATTGTTTTTAGGCGATGGGCCCTAGAACCTTTCTAAAAAAAATCAAGAATCGGGTTAAACAGTTTTGACCATTTATTTTTTATTTTACCTTACTTCGTGCACGCATCTCTCTTAATCTCTCATTTGTCGTGGACACCAGAAACACCTCTCCACATAAATCGTTAAATTCAAAGAAAAAGCTAGAAAAATATTCAAGCCCTACATTTTTGAAGGAAATTAACCCTAATTTCCCCACTCTCCTATTGAGAACCTTGACAAATCAAGCCTCGTAAACATCCTTAGGCATCTTTAACAACCCTTATTTCGTGCCAGACTCTAATTCGCTTCAAGAAAATCCATGGAGGAAAGGACATTTAGCAAATGACGTGATTTTTGGAGATGCATTGAAGAATAATCATAAAGGATTCAAGCACGCATCAATTCAAATCTAGGAAAAAGAAGATTGCAAGACGATCTTCTTTGCTAATTCTAGATAAGTCACATCTTTTATCTTTTTTAATCATACATTTGTCTCGAAATTTTCCTTTACAAAACCTAGTTTAGGTAAATTACAAATAAATAAAAATACTCTTATAAATTGTTGGCCTTATCAGTGTCTCCTAGTGGGATTATAGACATTTTTTCTTAGAATTTTACCTTATCGGAAATGTATTAAATATCTAGAAAAGAATTGTTTTATCAGTTGACCAACATTCTTGTCGAAATGCTACCCGGAATTCAATACTAAGACTGAATCCCCCTTAACCCATATTTGTGTCTCATTCCCCAAGCTTCATAAATATATTTACAATTATGACCGAATTGTACATATATCCTCTTCAATTGGTAGACCCCCCCCCTATACGGGTCAATGATAACAACATGGCTAGATATAATAATTGCAAGGCTTGGTTGGAGATTGATGTCTCCAAACCTTTGCTAAATAAAATATGGATCCAATTTGATACAAATGATGGGTTATAATAACATATTAACTATGGTGTCAAAGCCTCATATTATACCAAATGCAAAAAATTTAGTCACAACATAAAGTACTGTAAAAACATTTGAGAAACTCAAATTTAGATATTGTTCAGCCAAATAACTAAGTTAATCTAAATTCTTGATAACTAACCTAAAAATATTTGGTTACCAAAACATAACTCAATTCTGAATTCAACCATTTTCCAATATCCAAACACACCAAATTCATTAAATCAATCCATTAACCTTGAAAACCTTGAAATAGAGAAACCATATTCTGATAGCAATGCTAACATATATGATTGTCTTGATAATTCAATTAAAAACTCATCTCACTATGTTAATGATATTAAATTGGATATCTTTAATAAAGACACCTCAGATTTCTTTAGTCATGCTAACAAATTTATCTCTCTTGAGAGTCAAAATGTTTTAAAAGGAAAAGAAGATAACCATGACCCATTCATCAATAATGGTGAATTATTGAAGCCCTATACACCCTAGAGATTGGCAATATGTTTAATTCTTTAAACGAGTATGAAAATCTTGACTTTGAAACAGAATCCTAAAACCCTACCCTGAAAGATCAAATAAATCTATCACCTAAGGGTAATCCATCAAATGTACCAGATTAGAATTTGAACTTAAAGAACCCTCTATCCTTATTTGTTGATTCTAACCCTAATTTAATTAGTAAATTAAAAAAAGCGTCATCCAGAAATGCATCTAAAACAAAGTTGACATCTTCCACAAAGATCTCAACTGGACTCTCAACCTTAATATTGAAATGACTCTGAAAGTTCTCAACTAGAATGCCAGAGGGAAATGTAACAAGGGAACTATCAAAAGATTAAAATCCATTATCAAGTCTGAAAGAATTTATTCCATGGATCTCAAAGAGCCTATGATCAATTCTGACCGACTTCTTTAAATAATCAAGTCATTAAAAGTTTCATCTGGATGTGAAAATACAAACAAAAAAATATAGGTAATATGGAAGGACAACTTCCATATTGCCATATCAATTGATAACGAACAAGTTTTACTTCACTTTGTTAATGACCCCATTATTAACAAAGAGTTTTTAGTCTCAATTATTTATGTCAAATGCTTTTAAACACTACGACATGATCTATGGAACAAATTAAGACATATATCTAACACTAATCAATAGTGTTTAGTGTTAGGTGACTTCAATGTTATTCCATCCAATGATGAGTAGCTTTCCTACCTATCCTTGTCCCAATCTGGCATAGATGACTTCAATGACACTATCATGGACTCTCAGTTGGAAAATACTGATTTTCAGGCATAAAATATACCTAGACCAACAATAAAGTTTGGAAAAGATTAAATATGGCCTTATTTAATGCCCAATTAAAAGATTACTTTGTTGTCACAGTGGTGAAGTATTTGGCCAGAATCGGCTCAGATAACTCATTATTGTGTCTAACCATATAAAAAACTACAACCCAACCCAAATCAAAATTTTTAATTACTCAATATGTGAATTCTCCATCCAGAGTTTTCTCAAACTACGGAGGAGAAATGGTCTAGAAATATCAGTGGAAATCATTTACAATTTTTTTTGTTCCAAACTAAAAAGGTTAAAACATCAGTTAAAATAATGGAATTGGAATACTTTTAGTAATATTTTTAACAGTCTTACTAACTCTAAAGAGAAAGTTAAATTCCTTGACATTCGGTTTGTAAATTCTCAATCTAATGAAGACAAAATAAAACACTTTAAGTCCAAGGCCAAACACCTCAACCTTCATAAAAGGTTAATAAGAAAATAAAAACTCTAAAACTTGACCCTATAATATACATATAACATTAGATATTTTATAAATTTCACCTTTCTTCTAATCAATATTAAAGTATAGAGCTAGCACTTTAATCTGTGTTATTTTGTATGTTTTATAGATATGGATAAATTTGAAAATCTAAAATGTGACACTAAAATTTAAAACCTTAAGTATATACTTATAAAATCTACTATGATAACTACAAACTAAATACAATATTAATGAATAATAATATATTACTAAGCTCACAACACTTCATGTTAAAGAGTTGAAGTTTTCAAGCTTTAAAGTCGCACATAGATTTATATGAACTTGTTTATTGTAACCATCAGCGAAGACCATTGGCCAATGCTTTATACATTATTTTTACATAACATTATACAATTGTTTGCTCATCCTCATACAAATATGGCATAATCTTCATTTGTGTCGACTTATGAAAATTACTACGATTCTTGATGAATGCCCAAACACCTTTCATGTATTACTCGTTAGTATGGATCACTTTAAAGATATATCTGGGTCATCAGTAAGTTCAAAGAATAAGCATATGAAGTATTCATGTATTAATCAAGCTAAAAATATTCACGCATACCAGAAAGATCTTATGCTCTATACCTATAATATGAACATTTGTAAAAGTCCTCTTTGTGTAAAATATCTACAATAAGCTCAAATATATACAAGAAACTGAATATTATTCAAGTGTCAAACCTGAAACAAAACATCCTTAGTAATACAAGATATTATCTCAAATATCAAACATTTAATTTCTCAATTGTTGCGCGTAAGCACTCTTACATGCTAGAAAGCATATATAATTTCTTAACATAAATTTGAGGAAGCATATTAACAAAACATACAACCTTATTGTAATAATAAAAGTTGAATCGTCTATCGTTATATAAAGTGGTTGGGGATAGAAAAATAAAAATAAAAACACAAAAAAACATATTTAAAGGGTATTAGTGGTGTTATCAAGCTTTGTCTCTTGCTACAACGGACATATATTGACAAACCGTCTATACATTTTGGATATCGTCACTACGACGATGTACATGGTTGTCGCGACAGTGCACTCGGTGCACTATAACAACCGTTAAATCTCCACGACGACCAAACACATTCTAATACCAAAAAACTAACATTTTGTTTATGAATTAGAGTTTTATCAAATCTCTATGAACATATCTAAAAAATTAAGTTGTGTTTTAATTAATCTTAACACAAAACATATATACATGTAATTAAGCCTAAATTTAAACAATTTTAATCTCCAAATCATGTAATTTTTTAGTATGAGATACAATCAGATTTTAAGATACCTGAATCATATTTTTTAAATGCATACATTGGAACCAGTTGTAGATTCTAAAACAATTAAGGATCAGTTCCCCAATCCTTAATTAATAAATAAAAAAATTCACATCTCGAACAAACCAATCTTAAAAGACGCTTACGTAGTATAATAATTCACTTTGGACTCTGTGCGGACTGTCTATATGTCTGCTTTTTATAACTGATATTAAAGAGTGCACTAATTTGTGACACTCCTCCTTAGTGCATTCTTTCAATCAACTAGACCGAGAGCTCCTTTGAACTCTTCGAACTTCGATTTGGGAAGAGCATGAATTTTTTTTAGCAGACATGTATTTTTAGGTCGTAGTAACACACAATATTCATATGGGCTACAACAGCTTGCCATCCAGCTCCAACAGCAAATCCTGATAGGATAGGTTGAAGATTGCTATTAACCATACATAGAGATGTCAATCGTGTTAAATCTCTAACTAAATGTTGAACTCTTTTATTGTCTGAGAACAACGTTGGGTACACATCTTTGTATAAAATATGAACCACCGAAAACAGAACTCTAATAAATGTCGATGATATAACCAACACTATTAAAGAAAATTTCACAATTCTTGGATGTCGTGTGCCTAGCTCGTTTGATACTCGAACACTTACGGATGCATTTGTTCCAATGGTAATATGGGCAGTCCAACTTATGCATCCTCTAGATATCCAGCAAACAATATCAGTGCTGTGAAATACCATACTTCCAAGTAGAACATGACAGCTGAAGCAATGGACAATTTAACAAACCTCCAGAGATTAATAAACGCCTGCCACGAAAACCCGGAACAAGCTACTACACAAGTTCCGCTCAGTATATAAAAAATCTGAGCCACATTAATGAACCACCACAAAAAATTCAACACCATGGTTGCACATGCTAGACCCCACCCGAGTTTCAAAATAAACAATCAACTGAAACAAACATGAACGGCTAAATCCATAGTCGCAATAGCAACCATGACCATCATTTTGTTTTGCGACTGGAGAAACTCTCACATTTGAGTACATAAAATTTGTGCAAAATTGAACAACCCATCATGAGTTTCAATTTCCTTACCATCTGGTTCTTTTGATTCCTTTTGAACATTTTTGTCTAGTTTATTTAAATTTTTAATCTTATATTCTGAAATTGAACCACCAAGAGAAGATGATCCACTTTCATCCATTTTAATTTCTAGATCTCATGAGGCTTCTCCTCCTCTTCCTCCACAATTAGAGGTTTTGTCATGGATCAACCTCAACGATATGCAACCTCAACATTACAACCGACTCAGCTACATGATTCAAGTTTACTATCCACAACCAGCTCTAACAATCTAAGCTCACCCGTACACGTAATTGTCACCAAATCTCCATCGTTATCCTTATACTTGAACAAAACCGACTTTAATGCTGGAAATTGTGTACTCACAATCTCCCTCAAAACCTTATAGTTACAATTCACAAGCATCTGACTAAGCTTTATATCATGCCCATAAACAAGCTTCAATTTTCTCCACTTGATTTGAACATACATCTCTATTAGATGCTTACGAATCGATACCGCATTCGACTCAGATAAACTCGCTTCAACCTGACTATCATGGCATGTTGCCGTACTAATATCGCTTTTAGAAGAGCCCTGCAAAACCTTCAACATAGCCTTGGACTATTTGCTTTTGCTCTCACGCGGACAATTTTCAGTCACCATACCACTTTGTGGCTTATCTACCTTATTATTACCACCAAGAAACACAATCGAACCATTTGGTACCTTCTTCGGTGTCAGGCGTGCAGGAAGACAAGGCCTAAGTCTATGAATTAGTGCACCACGGACAGCTGAAGCACCAAGGGAAACTGGTTGATTAATTACCGAAGCCATGTTATACGGTTTATTAACAGCTTCAATAGCGAAATAAGTTTCCCACTGTCGCTCATTGCTATCTTCAACATCACGTACAACATTTGAATATGATTCGACGATTTTCGAATAACAATTTGGTTTAATATGGCATGGTTTTCCATACTTCTTGCAAACAAGCTTTGCACGAAAATCCGACTTGATGTCTCCAGTTCTTCCACATCTAAAACATGTCAGTTTAGAGTGGTTTGCTGACTCCCCCTCAATCCTTATTTGCTTACCATCATTTTGAAAATGAATTTGTGTGTTTTTTCATCTTGACCAGTCTTTAGTAAAAAGTATATCTTCAACATCAACAGAATACTTACCAAGCATTTGTTTAACCAATTCTTCATGATTAGGGAGTAGGCTCTCTAACTCAACAATTGATGGTTGGTTAACCCATCCTTGTATTGATGATATAAACGGCATGAAGTCAGATCGTAATCCACGAATCAAATAACGTTTTAGCCTTGAATCACTAATAGGTTCATCAGTGTCCAAACCTAAAATTTCTTAACATACATTCTTAACCTTAAGAAAGTAATCAGAGATTGACATATTACCTTGGGTTAACAAAGCAAGCTCATTCTCAAGGTACTAAAGAAGCATAGTATTTTTTTGGGTAAATAACCTGTGAAGAGTATTCCAAATATCATTTGAAGAATCCAATGCACGAACATGATCAATAAATTCCTTACTGATCGAAGTTCTCAACGAGAATAAAGCCTTTCCACACCTTACTTTCCATTTCCTCCTTAATTCACCGTTTTCCAGAGTATCACTAGGAAGTATCTCGGTACCGGAAACAAGATCCCATAAATCTTGTCCTTGAAGGAAGGACTCCATACACAACCATTAATATTGGTAATTGGTTCCAACAAACTTCTTTGTAGACATAGGAGAAGCTGAATTACTTCCATTCATATTGATTTAGAAGTAATAACACTTGACAAGATTTCTCTAGATAATAAAATAAAACACCTAATATCCATGAAACAAAATGAACAGACAGATGAAACAATTTGAACGGACATATAGTTTGATTTTATTACGTGAAGAATGAAAACAAAAGAGTTTAGTACTTATATAAAATATGATTCTCATTACCCACTAACATCACTTAGTAAATTGAGACTTTTAATCTTCTTAATATAACTCTCACTACTCCACTAACGTTATTTAATAGTTGAGAATTGATTTGGAGTTGTCTGCTTCTTTTGGGGATTCTGTGGAGACTATGAGAACTGAGGGAACTGTGCGGAGAATCTGCGAGTACTCCATGGGGACTGTCTGTCTGCTTTTTATAACTGAGATTAAAAAGTGCACTAATTTGAGACGCATTTTCTCTTTCCGATAGTACACCTATAAAAATCCTAAATCATTAAGAGTTATAACTCAAAATGTATATGTAGCTTTAACTTCACTCTCTAGAATTACTAATATCATTGACCGACGATTATATCACATTTTCCATGTACCACAATCGTTATCATAATAATAGAACTCAATAATTTACCACAATCGTTATGATAATAATAGAACTCAATAATTTACCTAATAGATAATATAACTCTCTTTTAAAAAATTATGTCAATCTAATTGGTATATATATAATTCATTATATTGTTATATTATGAATTAGATTGCTTTTCGTAATATTTTGAATACTACAAACAAACAAACGTATATTTTTAAAACCCAAACTCAAATAAAGCACTAAATTTGTGGTTTTTGTCTATTTGCACTAAAAACAAATGAAATGACAGATTTTATTAGTTATACAAACCAAGACCACATAGTTCTAAAAATATACTATTGTTCCATTTGGGCGAAATTTTCTTTTAGATACCGGTTTCTTTTAAAATAACTGGATAATAATAAATAATATAGTTTATAATGAAGTTGATTAGCTATTGTTTTTCAGGAAAAGTAAATATATCACAACATACAACATGATTCCACGTATTGTTTTTATGCTAAAGAAAATAAAATCTGTAATTTAAAATCCATAGCTTAACTTGACCCGGTACATTTTATTTATTTATTTCCCGGAAGAGATTCACAACATACTTCTCAAAGAATGACTTCCGCTGGATCCAATTCTAAATGTTTATTTATAGTAAAAGTAGTAATAGTAAAAGTAGATTACTTTTAAAATAAAGTAAATTTTATTTGAATTTCGAATTGATATAAAACGATACAGACATGGCCATATTTATTGTTGAATTAAAAGAAAAGTATTATGATTAATGATAAAAGTAGATTGAATCTCATTATAAACATATTATTTATAATTTACGTTTTTGTATCTATTTAAAAGGTAAGGGTAAATATATAAAGGTCTGAATCAGAATTTACACTTTCAACTATCGCAATTTTTTTTATTTAATCTTTTGATTAAAAAATTATCGGTCAGGATCTATGTACTATTCAAAATCTATAAATTTAGTTTCGTGCGTGGTATTTTTAACAAGATATTTCTCACATAGATTGGCTGAGACTACGAGCTTACATTGGTGATATGCTAGTTACCAACACTCGAAATGAAGATCATTTGGCTGATTTGGTTGAGACATTTGTAAACCTCAAAAAGTAAATATGGGACTAAATCTAAAAAAAATGTACCTTCGACATAAGTTATGGGAAATTCATAAGGTTTATGGTCACTGAAAAAACATTTAAACATACCATACTCAACTATCCAACATAGCTACCATAGATCATCTAAGTAACATAATATAAGTGCAAATACTAGCATGAAGGTTGGCTAAACTAAATAGATTTATATCCATATATTTTGATAAGTGTCACTCTTTTTCAAGTGTTAAAAAGATAAGGGTAATTAAATTTGACCCTAGCTTGTGAAGATTCCTTCAATAACACCAAAACATTCATCAATTCTCTATAGGTATTGGCAAAACCGAAGCTAGGTGAGTCTTTATTCTTAATTTAACAGTTTTGGTTTTTTCTTGTTAATTATGTGTTATAAGATAATAATGAAAGGAATTTAAAGTTATATAGTATGTAAGAAATTTTATGTTAGATATTAAAACTAGATACTTACAATTAGAAAAAATTTCATTTACAATTGTAGTTGTAGCTAGTAAGATAAACCCTTACTTTTACGCCATACAATTACAGTAAGAACCTTCTTCACCCTAAGTGGTGTATTTCGAAAAACTTAAGGCTAGTGTAAATGTGTTATTTGTTTATAACTTAAGGCTATAACTCAAGAATGTAATTGTAAAAGAATAAAACTTATGTTGTAATACTAAAAGACTTGAGCTAAACATCTAACTAAAGTGTTCGTCCAACTTCTCTACCTATAAATAAATAAACATTTCCAAGACGAGTTAAAAATCACATTATTTTCTCTATACACTTCTCTCTATCTAGTTTAAACTTAATATATGTTATGCTTATTTTTAATATAAGAACCATAACAACTCTCCTACTTCTTCTCAATAAAGTTTCCATTGTCTTACAACACATTCTAAAATTTCGTAAACCTTACCAAATTATATTTGTTTGCTAGATGGCGAGATGCACATCCTCCAATGCAGGTCTATAATTACTACTTGCAATACTGGAGGGACCATGGTAAAGCGTGAATATATATTTCAGCGATTGCCGCGAACGTAGAGAGGTAGCAATTTCATTTTTGTGGTGGTTGATGGGTTTTCTAAGATGACCCACTTTATTTCTTGCAAGAAAACCATAGACATTGTGAATTTTGCTAATTTATAATTCCCTGAAGTCTACCGCTTACATGGCCTACCCTTGAATATTGTTACTTATCGCAATTCACAGTTTATCAAACAATTTTGGAGGAGTTTGTGGCGCCTTACAAACATAAATGTGAGTTTTAGTAGCGCGTACCATCCACATACAGACGTACAAACAGAGGTAATTAATCGAACATTATGAAACATGTTATGTACAAAGGTCTTTGGGAACTTGAAAGCATGAGATTCATGTCTTTATCATGTTGAGTTCACCTATAACAGGCACCGCAAGAGAAGTATTGGGCACAGTCGCTTCATGGTAATGTATGGTTACAACCCACATTGTCTGATGGATTTGGCTTTCCCAACTCTTGACAAGGTTCCAGCCTCGATCGAGACTGCCATCGCTAATCTATTGAAGATCCGTGCGAGCACAAGAAAATACCTTGAGGAAACAACTCAAAAGTACAAAGTAGCCGCAGATAAGAAGCACCGACTGGTGCAGTTCGCAGTAGGGGACTTTGTATAGGCAGTTTTGATCAGAGATTGTTATCCTACATATGAATATAACAAACTAGCTACAAGGAAGGTGGGTGTGTTTGAAATTATTGAGAAGATTAATCCCAATGCATACAGGTTAAAGCTACCTAGACACATGAAGACCCACGACGTCTTAAACATGAAGCACCTGGTGCCGTTTACCAATACAGTCAATGATGATGAAGATGTGAATTCGTGGGCGAATTCTTCCCAAGAAGGGAAGGATGATGTAGTAGCACATGTGCATGGTTATATGACCCTTTTCAACAAGTAGAAATAGGTTTTATTTGAGACTCAGATGTTAGAATTAGGAGTTGCAACTACTCAAATCGAATGCGTCAAGAAGTCCAACAAATTTCGGAAGCACCACAGGGCTAAGCCTGGTGATGAAGTTCAGGCCCAAAAATCTAGGGTTTAGTGCCTCATTAAATTTTTTTTTGTGTTTTTTCAGCATTTTTCTATTTTTTCTTTATTTATTTAAAATACTTAAACAACTCCAATCATTATGAAATTGGGTTGGGCTTTATTTTATTACGCTAAGAAACGATCTGTAATTGTTTTTTAGGGTTTCAAGTACTTATATAAAAGGCTCTTAAACTCTACTTTATAGTCACATTTTGATGAATTAAATTTGGTATTATTTTATCTCAGTCCCCTTTTCTCTCTAACCTAGGGTTGGAGTTTTTATCTACTATTTCGTTTCTTTTATTGAGTTCTTGCAGCCGCCAATTTTTTTTATACTATCCGCTTCCATCCTTATCATAGTATATTTTGAGTTAAGTATGGTTCAAATATATGATTGTTTTTTAGGCGATGGGCCCTAGAACCTTTCTAAAGAAAATCAAGAATCGGGTTAAACAGTTTTGACCATTTATTTTTTATTTTACCTTACTTCGTGCACGCATCTCTCTTAATCTCTCATTTGTCGTGGACACCAGAAACACCTCTCCACATAAATCGTCAAATTCAACGAAAAAGCTAGAAAAATATTCAAGCCCTACATTTTTGAAGGAAATTAACCCTAATTTCCCCACTCTCCTATTGAGAACCTTGACAAATCAAGCCTCGTAAACATCCTTAGGCATCTTTAACAACCCTTATTTCGTGCCAGACTCTAATTCGCTTCAAGAAAATCCATGGAGGAAAGGACATTTAGCAAATGACGTGATTTTTGGAGATGCATTGAAGAATAATCATAAAGGATTCAAGCACGCATCAATTCAAATCTAGAAAAAAGAAGGTTGCAAGACGATCTTCTTTGCTAATTCTAGATGAGTCACATCTTTAATCTTTTTTTAATAATACATTTGTCTCGAAATTTTCCTTTACAAAACCTAGTTTAGGTAAATTACAAATAAATAAAAATACTCTTATAAATTGTTGGCCTTATCAGTGTCTCCTAGTGGGATTATAGACACTTTTTCTTAGAATTTTACCTTATCGGAAATGTATTAAATATCTAGAAAAGAATTGTTTTATCAGTTGACCAACATTCTTGTCGAAATGCTACCCGGAATTCAATACTAAGACTGAATCCCCCTTAATCCATATTTGTGTCTCATTCCCCAAGCTTCATAAATATATTTACAATTATGACCGAATTGTACATATTTCCTCTTCAATTGGTAGACCCCCCCCCCCTATACGGGTCAATGATAACAACATGGCTAGATATAATAATTGCAAGGCTTGGTTGGAGATTGATGTCTCCAAACCTTTGCTAAATAAAATATGGATCCAATTTGATGCAAATGATGGGTTATAATAACATATTAACTATGGTGTCAAAGCCTCATATTATACCAAATGCAAAAATTTTAGTCACAACATAAAGTACTGTAAAAACATTTGAGAAACTCAAATTTAGATATTGTTCAGCCAAATAACTAAGTTAATCTAAATTCTTGATAACTAACCTAAAAATACTTGGTTACCAAAACATAACTCAATTCTGAATTCAACCATTTTCCAATATCCAAACACACCAAATTCAATAAATCAATCCATTAACCTTGAACACCTTGAAATAGAGAAACCATATTCTGATAGCAATGCTAACATATATGATTGTCTTGATAATTCAATTAAAAACTCATCTCACCATGTTAATGATATTAAATTGGATATCTTTAATAAAGACACCTCAGATTTCTTTAGTCATGCTAACAAATTTATCTCTCTTGAGAGTCAAAATGTTTTAAAAGGAAAAGAAGATAACCATGACCCATTCATCGATAATGGTGAATTATTGAAGCCCTATACACCCTAGAGATTGGCAATATGTTTAATTCTTTAAACGAGTATGAAAATCTTGACTTTGAAACAGAAACCTCAAACCCTACCCTGAAAGATCAAATAAATCTATCACCTAAGGGTAATCCATCAAATGTACCAGATTAAAATTTGAACTTAAAGAACCCTCTATCCTTATTTGTTGATTCTAACTCTAATTTAATTAGTAAATTAAAAAAAACGTCATCCAGAAATGCATCTAAAACAAAGTTGACATCTTCCACAAAGATCTCAACTGGACTCTCAACCTTAATATTGAAATGACTCTGAAAGTTCTCAACTAGAATGCCAGAGGGAAATGTAAGAAGGGAACTATCAAAAGATTAAAATCCATTATCAAGTCTGAAAGAATTTATTCCATGGATGACTTCAATGACACTATCATGGACTCTTAGTTGGAAAATGCTGATTTTTAGGCATAAAATATACCTAGACCAACAATAAAGTTTGGAAAAGATTAAATATGGCCTTATTTAATGCCCAATAAAGAGATTACTTTGTTGTCACAATGGTGAAGTATTTGGCCAAAATCGGCTCAGATAACTCATTATTGTGTCTAACCATATAAAAAACTACAACCCAACCCAAATCAAATTTTTTAATTACTCAATATGTGAATTCTCCATCCAGAGTTTTCTCAAACTGCGGAGGAGAAATGGTCTAGAAATATCAGTGGAAATCATTTACAATTTTTTTTGTTCCAAACTAAAAAGGTTAAAACATCAGTTAAAATAATGGAATTGGAATACTTTTAGTAATATTTTTAACAGTCTTGCTAACTCTGAAGAGAAAGTTAAATTCTTTGACATTCGGTTGTAAATTCTCAATCTAATGAAGACAAAATAAAACACTTTAAGTCCAAGGCCAAACACCTCAACCTTCATAAAAGGTTAATAAGAAAATAAAAACTCTAAAACTTGACCCTATAATATACATATAACATTAGATATTTCATAAATTTAACCTTTCTTCTAATCAATATTAAAGTATAGAGCTAGCACTTTAATCTGTGTTATTTTTTATGTTTTATAGATATGGATAAATTTGAAAATCTAAAATGTGACACTAAAATTTAAAACCTTAAGTATATACTTATAAAATCTACTATGATAACTACAAACTAGATACAATATTAATGAATAATAATATATTACTAAGCTCACAACACTTCATGTTAAAGAGTTGAAGTTTTCAAGTTTTAAAGTCGCACATACATTTATATGAACTTGTTTATTGTAACCATCAGCGAAGACCATTGGCCAATGCTTTATACATTATTTTTACATAACATTATACAATTGTTTGCTCATCCTCATACAAATATGGCATAATCTTCATTTGTGTCGACTTATGAAAATTACTACGATTCTTGATGAATGCCCAAACACCTTTCATGTATTACTCGTTAGTATGGATCACTTTAAAGATATATCTGGGTCATCAGTCAGTTCAAAGAATAAGCATATGAAGTATTCATGTATTAATCAAGCTAAAAAAATTCACGCATACCAGAAAGATCTTATGCTCTATACCTATAATATAAACATTTGTAAAAGTCCTCTTTGTGTAAAATATCTACAATAAGCTCAAATATATACAAGAAACTGAATATTATTCAAGTGTCAAACCTGAAACAAAACATCCTTAGTAATACAAGATATTATCTCAAATATCAAACATTTAATTTCTCAATTGTTGCGCGTAATCACTCTTACATGCTAGAGAGCATATATAATTTCTTAACATAAATTTGAGGAAGCATATTAACAAAACATACAACCTCATTATAATAATAAAAGTTGAATCGTCTATCGTTATATAAAGTGGTTGGGGATAGAAAAATAAAAATAAAAACACAAAAAAACATATTTAAAGGGTATTAGTGGTATTATCAAGCTTTGTCTCTTGCTACAACAGACATATATTGACAAACCGTCTATACATTTTGGATATTGTCACTACGACGATGTACATTCTTGTCGCGACAGTGCACTCGGTGCACAATAACAACCGTTAAATCTCCACGACGACCAAACACATTCCAATACCAAAAAACTAACATTTTGTTTATGAATTAGAGTTTTATCAAATCTCTATGAATACATCTAAAAAATTAAGTTGTGTTTTAATTAATCTTAACACAAAACATATATACATGTAATTAAGCCCAAATTTAAACAATTTTAATCTCCAAATCATGTAATTTTATAGTATGGGATACAATCGGATTTTAAGATACCCGAATCATATTTTTAAATGCATACAGTGGAACCATTTGTAGATTCTAAAACAATTAAGGATTAGTTCCCCATTTCTTAATTAATAAATAAAAAAATTCACAACTCGAACAAACCAATCTTAAAAGACGCTTACGTATTATAATAATTCACTTTGGACTCTGTGCGGACTGTTTGTATGTCTGCTTTTTATAACTGAGATTAAAGAGTGCACTAATTTGTAACATTCCTCCTTAGTGCATTCTTTCAATCAACTAGACCGAGAGCTCCTTTGAACTCTTCGAACTTCGATTTGGGAAGAGCATGAAACATTTTTTAGCAGACATATATTTTTAGGTCGTAGTAACATACAATATTCATATGGGCTATAACAGCTTGCCATCCAGCTCCAACAGCAAATCCTGATAGGATAGGTTGAAGATTGCTACTAACCATACATAGAGATGTCAATCGTGTTAAATCTCTAACTAAATGTTGAACTCTTTTATTGTCTGAGAACAACGTTGGGTACACATCTTTGTATATAATATGAACCACCGAAAACAGAACTCTAATAAATGTCGATGATATAACCAACACTATTAAAGAAAATTTCACAATTCTTGGATGTCGTGTGCCTAGCTCGTTTGATACTCGAACACTTACGGATGCATTTGTTCCAATGGTAATATGGGCAGTCCAACTTATGCATCCTCTAGATATCCAGCAAACAATATCAGTGCTGTGAAATACCATACTTCCAAGTAGAACATGACAGCTGAAGCAATGGGCAATTTAACAAACCTCCAGAGATTAATAAACGCCTGCCACGAAAACCCGGAACAAGCTACTACACAAGTTCCGCTCAGTATATAAAAAATCTGAGCCACATTAATGAACCACCACAAAAAATTCAACACCATGGCTGCACATGCTAGACCCCACCCGAGTTTCAAAATAAACAATCAACTGAAACAAACATGAACGGCTAAATCCATAGTTGCAATAGCAACCACGACCATCATTTTGTTTTGCGACTGGAGAAACTCTCACATTTGAGTACATAAAATTTGTGCAAAATTGAACAACCCATCATGAGTTTCAATTTCCTTACCATCTGGTTCTTTTGATTCCTTTTGAACATTTTTGTGTAGTTTATTTAAATTTTTAATCTCAGATTCTGAAATTGAACCACCAAGAGAAGATGATCCACTTTCACCCACTTTAATTTCTAGATCTCATGAGGCTTCTCCTCTTCTTCCTCCACAATTGGAGGTTTTGTCATGGATCAACCTCAACGATATGCAACCTCAACATTACAACCGACTCAGCTACATGATTCAAGTTTACTATCCACAACCAGCTCTAACAATCTAAGCTCACCCGTACACGTAATTGTCACCAAATCTCCATCGTTATCCTTATACTTGAACAAAACCGACTTTAATGCTGGAAATTGTGTACTCACAATCTCCCTCAAAACCTTATAGTTACAATTCACAGGCATCTGACTAAGCTTTATATCATGCCCATAAACAAGCTTCAATTTTCTCCACTTGATTTGAACATACATCTCTATTAGATGCTTACGAATCGATACCGCATTCGACTCAGATAAACCCGCTTCAACCTGACTATCATGGCATGTTGTCGTACTAATACCGCTTTTAGAAGAGCCCTGCAAAACCTTCAACATAGCCTTGGACTATTTGCTTTTTCTCTCACGCGGACAATTTTCAGTCACCATACCACTTTGTGGCTTATCTACCTTATTATTACCACCAAGAAACACAATCGAACCATTTGGTACCTTCTTCGGTGCCAGGCGTGCAGGAAGACAAGGCCTAAGTCTATGAATTAGTGCACCGCGGACAGCTGAAGCACCAAGGGAAACTGGTTGATTAATTACCGAAGCCATGTTATACGGGTTATTAACAGCTTCAATAGAGAAATAAGTTTCCCACTGTCGCTCATTGCTATCTTCAACATCACGTACAACATTTGAATATGATTCGACGATTTTCGAATAACAATTTGGTTTAATATGGCATGGTTTTCCATACTTCTTGCAAACAAGCTTTGCACGAAAATCCGACTTGATGTGTCCAGTCCTTCCACATCTAAAACATGTCAGTTTAGAGTGGTTTGCTGACTCCCCCTCAATCCTTATGTGCTTACCATCATTTTGAAAACGAATTTGTGTGTTTTTTCATCTTGACCAGTCTTTAGTAAAAAGTGTATCTTTAACATCAACATAATACTTACCAAGCATTTGTTTAACCAATGCTTCATGATTAAGGAGTAGGCTCTCTAACTCAACAATTGATGGTTGGTTAACCCATCCTTGTATTGATGATATAAACGGCATGAAGTCAGATCGTAATCCACGAATCAAATAATGTTTTAGCCTTGAATCACTAATAGGTTCATCAGTGTCCAAACCTAAAATTTCTTAACATACATTCTTAACCTTAAGAAAGTAATCAGGGATTGGCATATTACCTTGGGTTAACAAAGCAAGCTCATTCTCAAGGTACTAAAGAAGCATAGTATTTTTCTGGGTAAATAACCTGTGAAGAGTATTCCAGATATCATTTGAAGAATCCAATGCACGAACATGATTAATAAATTCCTTACTGATCGAAGTTCTCAACGCGTATAAAGCCTTTCCACACCTTACTTTCCATTTCCTCCTTAATTCACCGTTTTCCAGAGTATCACTAGGAAGTATCTCGGTACCGGAAACAAGATCCCATAAATCTTGTCCTTGAAGGAAGGCTTCCATACACAACCATTAATATTGGTAATTGGTTCCAACAAACTTCTTTGTAGACATAGGAGAAGCTGAATTACTTCCATTCATATTGATTTAGAAGTAATAACACTTGACAAGATTTCTCTAGATAATAAAATAAAACACCTAATATTCATGAAACAAAATGAACAGACAGATGAAACAATTTGAACGCACATATAGTTTGATTTTATTACTTGAAGAATGAAAACAAAAGAGTTTAGTACTTATATAAAATATGATTCTCATTACCCACTAACATCACTTAGTAAATTGAGACTTTCAATCTTCTTAATATAACTCTCACTACTCCACTAACGTTATTTAATAGTTGAGAATTGATTTGGAGTTGTCTGCTTCTTTTGGGGATTCTGTGGAGACTATGAGAACTGAGGGAACTGTGCGGAGAATCTGCGAGTACTCCATGGGGACTGTCTGTCTGCTTTTTATAACTGAGATTAAAAAGTGCACTAATTTGTGACACATTTTCTCTTTCCGATAGTACACCTATAAAAATCCTAAATCATTAAGAGTTATAACTGAAAATGTATATGTAGCTTTAACTTCACTCTCTAGAATTACTAATATCATTGACCACCGATTATATCACATTTTCCATGTACCACAATCGTTATCATAATAATAGAACTCAATAATTTACCACAATCGTTATGATAATAATAGAACTCAATAATTTACCTAATAGATAATATAACTCTCTTTTAAAAAATTATGTCAATCTAATTGGTATATATATAATTCATTATATTGTTATATTATGAATTAGATTGCTTTTCGTAATATTTTGAATACTACAAACAAACAAACGTATATTTTTAAAACCCAAACTCAAATAAAGCACTAAATTTGTGGTTTTTGTCTATTTGCACTAAAAACAAATGAAATGACAGATTTTATTAGTTATACAAACCAAGACCACATAGTTCTAAAAATATACTATTGTTCCATTTGGGCGAAATTTTCTTTTAGATACCGGTTTCTTTTAAAATAACTGGATAATAATAAATAATATAGTTTATAATGAAGTTGATTAGCTATTGTTTTTCAGGAAAAGTAAATATATCACAACATACAACATGATTCCACGTATTGTTTTTATGCTAAAGAAAATAAAATCTGTAATTTAAAATCCATAGCTTAACTTGACCCGGTACATTTTATTTATTTATTTCCCGGAAGAGATTCACAACATACTTCTCAAAGAATGACTTCCGCTGGATCCAATTCTAAATGTTTATTTATAGTAAAAGTAGTAATAGTAAAAGTAGATTACTTTTAAAATAAAGTAAATTTTATTTGAATTTTGAATTGATATAAAACGATACAGACATGGCCATATTTATTGTTGAATTAAAAGAAAAGTATTATGATTAATGATAAAAGTAGATTGAATCTCATTATAAACATATTATTTATAATTTACGTTTTTGTATCTATTTAAAAGGTAAGGGTAAATATATAAAGGTCTAAATCAGAATTTATATTTTCAACTATTCAATTTTTTTTATTTAATTTTTTGATTAAAAAATTATCGGTCAGGATCTATGTACTATTCAAAATCTATAAATTTAGTTTCGTGCGTGGTATTTTTTTCTGGTTCAGCTATGTGTTTTCATAGTTAAACGGTACGAGTTTCAGAAAGAGTCCATCGCCTTTTAAAAGACAAAAATGGAACTAAAAGTCGATGGACTATTTGTGAGACTCGTACCACTTACTATGGGGACATGTGGCTGAACCACAAAAAAAACTACGTGCGTAGACTAAATTTATAGATTTTGAATAGTTTATGGACCCTAACCGGTGACTTTTTAGTCGAAGGACTAAATAAAAAAAAATGCAATAGTCGAGAGACTATATTCTGATTTAAGTTATATATAACAAAGTAAAGGTTATAATATTGAAGGATTTAGATAAATAAGTGAACTATTTTTTTCCAAAGTTTTGTTTGTAAATAATTTTTTTTTTACATCCACAAAATTGTTTGATTAGAAAATCATTTTTATATGGATTCCAAATAATTTGTATCTAGTTTAAATATTCAATATTTTTTGTTTCAATCATTTTCATATTTTTATTTTCAAAGTGATAACAACTCTCCTAGTCTTTTAGGTAGTTTCCTCACTCCTACATCATCTATCATTTTTAAAGATTTGACGATCATTTTACAAAGTCTTGACAAGCCTCCACAAAACATATCAAAGTGACTTGTTCGTCTTTTAGATTATATAAGTTCATCAAATAACATTTTAGCACAAATAAGTCTAGCATAATCTGGGTCTGTTTGAGTGTAGACTTTGTGAACCTAAATAAATCATGCTCGAATTACCGTTTCCCCTTCCCCCTTCCAATATTAGGGAATACTATGATCTCCTTTATGGATTCATATTAGGGACACAATGAAATTCAAATGCATGAAAATGATCAAGAGTACAATGCCTTAATAAATGACCAAATTCAAATGCATGAGAGAGAACTTTACTTTTTAACAAGATATTTCTCACATAGATTGGCTGAGACTACGAGCTTACATTGGTGATATGCTAGTTACCAACACTCGAAATGAAGATCATTTGGTTGATTCGGTTGAGCCATTTGTAAACCTCAAAAAGTAAATATGGGACTAAATCTAAAAAAAATGTACCTTCGACATAAGTTATGGGAAATTCATAAGGTTTATGGTCACTGAAAAGACATTTAAACATACCACACTCAACTATCCAACATGGCTATCATAGATCATCTAAGTAACATAATATAAGTGCAAATACTAGCATGAAGGTTGGCTAAACTAAATAGATTTATATTCATATATTTTGATAAGTGTCAGTCTTTTTCAAGTGTTAAAAAGATAAGGGTAATTAAATTTGACTCTAGCTTGTGAAAATTCCTTCAATAACACCAAAACATTCATCAATTCTCTATAGGTATTGGCAAAACCGAAGCTAGGTGAGTCTTTATTCTTAATTTAAAAGTTTTGGTTTTTTCTTGTTAGTTATGTGTTATAAGATAATAATGAAGGAATTTAAAGTTATATAGTATGTAAGAAATTTTATGTTAGATATTAAAACTAGATACTTACAATTAGAAAAAATTTCATTTACAATTGTAGTTGTAGCTAGTAAGATAAACCCTTACTTTTACGCCCATACAATTACAGTAAGAACCTTCTTCACCCTAAGTGATGTATTTCGAAAAACTTAAGGCTAGTGTAAATGTGTTATTTGTATATAACTTAAGGCTATAACTCAATAATGTAATTGTAAAAGAATAAAACTTATGTTGTAATACTAAAAGACTTGAGCTAAACATCTAACTAAAGTGTTCGTCCAACTTCTCTACATATAAATAAATAAACATTTCCAAGACGAGTTAAAAATCACATTATTTTCTCTATACACTTCTCTCTATCTAGTTTAAACTTAATATATGTTATGCTTATTTTTAATATAAGAACCATAACAACTCTCCTACTTCTTCTCAATAAAGTTTCCATTGTCTTACAACACATTCTAAAATTTGGTCGTCCTCTCTCACCTCTAAGTCAAACTCTATAAAGCTGATATTAATTATTTATTCGTCCTCTTAATCATACCAGTTCATCAAATAAGAATCTAACACAAATAAACCTTACCAAATTATATTTGTTTGTGGGAACTAATGTGTAACCTACTTATTTTATTTCAAGAACTAGTGAAAAACAAAAAATATTAATGACAAATGTAGATGTGGAACCGATCACTCACTTGATGAAGAGACACATACATGTAAACTGATCACTCCCACTACTTTAATTGTGTTGTCTATAGTCATTTAGTAATTGATAAATGAAGATGAACGAGGAGAATTCTATCCAATTTTAAATTTTACAGACTATGATAATTTCTAATATTCCACGATAAGGTCCGGTATCGAACAATGGGAGAATAATGATAAAGATAAGGGTGCAAATTCTACAAGATCTATGTTAAGATTGCTACCAGAATATGACCAACATACACAGTTTTTTTGTTCCGTACAAATAATGATGATCCAAAAAAAATCATATTATAGGTTATCTAATAGGAATACAGAACGTCATGGTCATTGTCATAATAGTATAACGAGGAAGACCATAACCTCAAAGCACAACCGTGGAAATAATAGTTAGGGAAATGCATATGAGTACTTGTTTATGCTATTGTGGGGGAATTCAGCCTAACCCCAAACTACCTAACCCTGGAGTAGGTATGCCCAACCATCCAAGTACTCAGCAAGTACCTCCCAAACAGATTCTTCCATATATAAGTGTACCAATACATATTTTGTATATTTCCTAATTTCTAGTAGTTTTAATTCATTTTAGGTTTTATTTACTGGTTTCTTTAGCTACGATCTTCCGTAGGAAACTTAGATTTTTTCATTAGGGATTGGTTTGAAAAAAAATAGAGTTAAAATTAATATTGTTGTCATTATTCGTGTTTTCTTTGTGCTTGCATGTTTGCATTAATTTTGACCCATCAGGTCAAACCCGTTGCGACTAGAACTAGAGATGATTTTGACCATATGTGTTGAGTGTTCTTGTTGAAATGCACCTAATTTTGACCGGGAGGTTAAAAAAGATGGTTTTAAAAATAAATTTGATTTTACCCAGTGTTGAAACTTAGTGTTTCTGCAGCTTAAAATTTCCAAATGAAGGGTCAGAATTGGATTATACCTAAGTTAAAAAATAACCTATACAACCCAAATTAGTTGTCTTTCTTAATGACCCAATTTTTATCCTTTTATGCTAATTTTGAGGTTCATAGTTTTTATATATAAAAGTTGGCAATATAATTGTTAGAATATTTATGTTATAATTTTTAGGTTGTGCGGTTCCATTTGAGTTTGAAATAATCAATTTGATTAAAAATGAGTTTCACTTTGATTTTAGGTTTTTGTATGTTTTGGACGTTGTTATTTTATAGTGTATATTTAAAATATAGACATTTTTAATTAAAAGGGTGCCATGAATTGATAATTTATATTTGATAATAAGGTAAAATGATAAACTGTGATTAAAAACTTTTGTTTGAAGTTTAAAAATAACACTTTAAACACAAATATGAAGCTTTATACTTAATGCCAAAAATCTAATATATGTTTCATCTTTTTAAAATGAAAATAATTTGATGATATTTTTATATATTATTAGGTGTATGGTAAAAGTGACATGTGTTGTTATTCAAAGACTTGAGTAGAGAGTAGCAACGTTCAAGTCTCTAGAGAATGTAAGACATAAGCTCAACTAAGACTTAGGTTCATGGACATTTGTTGGAACCTACGAGATGAAGCTCTCTCACGGCTAATGTCTAAGGATCCATTTGACTAATATGCATGAACATTTCATGTTAAACTTGGGTGCAGAGATGTATCTATCGAAACTTTTAAAGATGTTTATATTTATCTTTATAAGATCGGGTTCATGTAATAAGAAGAATTTAAATTGATGAGACATTCTCAATCATAGATCAAGTTACCGTTGATATGAGCATGCTTGGAGGATGATCAGGATAGTACAAGGTACATGCAATGTCAAACATCAAAGGTTAGTGGTGGTACTAGTTGACAATTTCTATTATGAGTCTAATGTATCATCTCACTCATCTTTGTTACTTTATATAGTGAAAGAGAAGTATGGAGCTCGTGCACGTGATTTGATAGATCGAGATCAAGAGAACACAAAGAGTTTTATTGGTTTTAGGAAAATAAGCAAGCTAGGTAATAAACACAAAAAGACCCTCTTCATAGTTCATTTTGTATACTTGAGAAGTTTTGGACCATAAGAAAAGTGTTTGGAGTTTCCTCAGAATATAAGGAAACTATTTGAGAGTTTCCATGTAATAGTTTTCTATTAAAATTAGTGTATGTTGTGCGCGGATTTATGATTTATTCACATTCTTAACCACTTTAATATTATCATGAGTGTTTATTTTATTTATGTTTAACCCGACTATAATTGTATGTTTGAAAATTTTACAGAACCAAAGTTTTACTTCTTTTTCGTCATATTTGTAAAGTATTTTAAATCATCTTTTGATTGAACTTTAGTCAACTGCCTAAAACTATATCCATTTAGCATGAAGTCTCGACCCCATCCGAATAATTTAATATTGTAATGTTGATGTAGTCAAACACTAAACATATTTTTGTTGTTTTGTATCATTCTTGACGAGGGCATTTCCTTCATTAATAAAAAAACCAAAAATATGAGACTAAAATGATCAAAAGTAGTTTTATTAATCAATGATTCCATCATTTTATAACGATTCCATCATTTTATAATGATTCCATCATTTTATAATGATTGGAATTCGTTATTGTATACACTTTAAAATCAATTTTAAAAGGTCTATCCTAATCTGGAGCAGATTTCCCGATATTTTTGTTAGACTCATTAATGAGAGTTGAAGAAGTTTTGAATTTGAAAAGACATTGAACTAATTTAGTGAGCAATAGATTACTCATTAAGGTCTGTAATTGTGTATACTTATTTTTCTGTGTAAACTCTCTATAAACCCAATAGCTAGGTTTTGTGAATGTATCGAAAAATACAGAGTCATTGGGTATTTCTAATAACATCCATCATCAATAGGTCCGAAGACGTAGACATAATTTGCCGAGCTCTGTTAAATTGTTTTTGTGATTTATTTCACTTTTGTTTTTGTGTTCTTTTTTCCTTTGATCAGATTGTAGGAAAATTGTGTATTTTCCCAGAACATTTTTTTTTACCTCAAGCCAGTTTAGAAGCCATTTTTCAGGAAAATTATGTATATTACCAATGAACTGTATCAAAGCTATAGGTTTGGTAACGATCACAAGGAGGTCATATTTGAGTGGGAGCAATGGCTAGAGATGAAGGAAAAGTGAGACTCGAAAAGTTCGATGATGTAGATTTTGGATTCTGGAAGATGTAGATTGAAGATTATATGTACCCAAATAATCTTTATCAACCCCTCTTAGAAAAAAGTCAGGGAGTGTGAAAGATCAAAAATGAAGAATGAACCTTTCTTGACATACAAGCTCTTGGAGTTATCCGATTGACGCTATCTTGCAATGTTTCTTTCACCATCGTAAAGGAAACAACCACGACGGGTCTTATAAAGGCTCTCTCTAATATGTATGGGAATTCATAGTCGTCTAACAAAGATCACTTGATGAGGCATTTATTCTATTTGAAAATGACAAAAGGCGCGTCGGTAGCTCAACATCTCAATAAACTCAATACAATCACAACTAAGTTGTGTTCAGTTGAAATTTATTTTAATGAAGAAGTACGAGAATTGATACTCTTATCTTCACTACTAGATAGTTGTGATGCTACTGTCATGGAAGTGAGTAGCTCGTCAAGAAGAAATAAGTTAAAATTTTATGATATTTATGACCTATTTCTCAGTGAAGGGATTTGAAGAAGAGAATCGGGTGAGTCATCAATTTCCTCACTCTTAAATGCAGATTCTAGAGGTAGAATTTCAACTAGAGGGCATGGACGTGGTAAATCTAACAACCAAGGTAGATCAAGAGAATGGAGGTCTAAGTCCAGGAATTCTAAAAATTCATATGTGTTGAAAAATATCGAGTGTTGCTATTCTGGGAAGATCGGGCATTATAAATATCAATACAAGAGAGAACCAAAGGACCATGAGAAGAAGATAAGGGAAATGTGTCACTTATGAAGGATATGATGCGTTAATATACTCCTTCGAAAGAACAGAAGAATCTTGGGTGTTAGACTCTCGAGCATCGTACCACACTAATTCGAAGAAATAATTATTCGAGATGTATGTCCATGGTAACCTTGGAAATGTATATCCTGGTGATGAACAACCTTGTGATATCAGTGGTAAATGTGTTGTGAAGATTAAGTTGAATGGGTCTGTATGGGAACTGAAAAATGTCAGACATATCCCCGATCTGCAAAAGAACTTAATCTCGGTAGGGAAGTTGGCTAGCAAAGACTATACTATGATCTTCCATTGTGAAAATTAGAAGATTTCAAAATGAGTAATGACGGTGTCTCATGGAAACAAAAGTGGTACACAAGATAATAGAGATGAGTTGTTCAATTGCAATAACAAAAGGAATATAAAATCCAAACGCGTGGCACCAGAGGCTTGGCCACATGAGTGAGAAGGGTATGAAAATTATGTACTCGAAGGGGAAGCTTCTAGGTGTTAAGCCAATCGATATAGACATATGCAAAGATTGCATAGTTGGAAAACATAAAAGAGTCAATTTTCAGACGAGTGGTAGAACCCCATAGAAAGAAAGGCTATACATTGTTCACTCTGATGTTTGGAGACCAACAACTGTTTTATCAATAAAAGAGAAATAATACTTTATGACTTTTATCGATGATCATTCTTGAAATTTATGGGTTTATTTTCTAAAGCATAAAGTTGAAGTGTTTGATGTTTTTAGGAGATGCAAATCTATGGTTGAGATTGAGACAAGTCTGAAGATTAAAAAGCTTTGAACTGTGCAAAGTACACATCACCACAATGATCTTGTCGAACGTATGAATAGAAAATTGGCTGAAAGCCAACAACATTCGTGTACAATCTAGTTTACCAAAGCAATTCTGGGCAGAAGCAGTCAACACATCATCTTACCAGGTTAACCGAGTCCCATTGCTTCCCTTAGAGCATAGAATACCCGAAGATGTATGAAGTGGTAAGGATATAACATTATCACATCTAAGAGTTTTTGGATGTACAATATATGCTCATATAAGTGATCAAGCCAGGAACAATATTGATCCCAAATCAAAGAAATATGTCATGATCGGCTATGGCGAAGATGAGTTCGGTTATCATTTTTGGGATGAGAAAAATAGGAAGATGATACGAAGCAGAGATGTGATCTTCAATAAAACAATGATTTACAATGACATACATAAAACCTAAGCATATGACTCATCGTCGTATGTATAAGTATTTGCAGATATCGAGGGGGTCCTATATAGTCAAGAGATAGAGTCGATCAGATTAACCCCTCAGCAAGAAAAATAAGCTGAACAGACCGATCAGCAACAGTCGGATACCACACAACCAACCGAGACAGTTCCTGTTTTGAGAAGATCTTCCTGACCCCATGTTCCCAACATAAGATACTTGAACTACCTTTTACTAACCGATAGAGGGGAGCTTAAATGTTATGATGAAGCTTGTCAGACTAGTGATGCTAGCAAGTGGGGGCTTTTTATGAAAAATGAGATGGAGTCTTTAGTCTCAAATGAAACATAGGAATTAACTAAGTTACCCATGGGTAAGAAGGAACTTTATAACAAATGGGTGTACCGGGTGAAAGATGATAATGATGGCTCTAAGAGATACAAACCCGACTATAGTTGTCAAACGGTTCTAGCGAAAGGAAGGAATTGATTACACTGACAGTTTTTCTCCAGTTGTGAAGCTCAATACTATTAGATCAATGTTGAGTATTCTTGTCATTGAAGACCTTCATCTTGGAGAGTTAGATGTGAAGACTGCATTTCTTCACGGGGACTTGGATGAGGAGATATACATGTATCAACTAGAAGTTTTCTTAAAATAGCAAAAGAAAACATGGTATGTAAACTCAAGAAATGTTCGTATGGTCTAAAACAAGTTCCAAGATAGTGGTATAAGAAATTTGACAGTTTTATGCACAAAGAGAGTTTCCAGAAGTGCAATGTTGACCACTGTTGCTATTTCAAAAGATGTAAGGTCAGTTATATCATTTTGCTACTTTATGTTGACAATATGTTATTTGAAGGTTCAGATATATATAATATTGGAAGATTGAAGCATCAATTGTCAAACAAATTTGACATGAAGGACTTGGGTTCGACGAAAAAGATCATTGGAATGCAAATCACAAGATATAAGCATAAAAACGTTCTACAGTTATCTCAGTAAGAGTACATCGGTCGTGTTTTATAGAGATTTAACATGGGTGATGCCAAACCAATTAATACATCATTGGCATGTCACTTTCGTTTATCCAAGGATATATCCCCTCAGACGGAGGAAGATAAAGACTTTATGGCTAAGTTTATATACACCTCAGTAGTTGGGAGTTTGATGTATGCAATGGTCTGTATGAAACCATACAATAGTCATGCAGTCTGAGTTGTAAGCAAGTTTACGTCAAACCCATAGGAAATTCATTGGAAAGCTGTAAATTAGATTTTGAGGTACCTACTAGGCCCTACAAGAAAGTGTTTGTACTTTTTGTAAGGGTGAGTTAAAGGTACAAGTCTACGTAGATGCAGATTTTACAGGTGAAGTTGATCACAAAAAATAAAGCATCGGTTATATATTTATTGTTAGAACTACATCTGTTAGTTGGATGTCAAAGTTACAGAAAATGGTCACTTTATCAACTACAGATGCTGGGTATGTAGCGGTGACCGAAACCAATAAATGGATGATATGTCTTCAAGATTTGTCAACCGAGTTGGGATTCAAACAGAAGAAGAACTTTCTGCATAGTGATAGTCAGAGTGCAATTCAGTTGTCGAAGAATTCAAAATTTCATTCGAGAATCAAGCATATCAGTCTTCGTTATCATTTCATCATATCTTATTGGAAGATGATGTGCTAATAGTGGAAAAAATCCAAGGAAGCAAGAATCCAGCTGATATGTTGACAAAGACAATAACCATTGAAAAACTGAAGTTGTGTTCAGCTTCAGTTGGTCTGCAAGAGTAACAAAACTAGAAAAAGTTTTGCTGCATAGATCAAGGCGTGAAAACAGGCTGAAACCAATCTTCAATTTGGAGATTGTTAGACTCATTAAAGAGATCTGAAAAAGTTTTGAATTATAATGACTTTTCATCAAAGTTTTATAATGCTTTGCCCCAACTTGAGATTGATCGCGTCATTCTTCTATTAAATCAACATTAATATGTTTTCCCTATATTATCCTCCTATGAATAAAATTGTATTATGTGACTGGAATCATAATTTTCGCCGGAATGACTGTTTCAATATCATAAACCATTGCAAATGATGTTCTGATTGATTTAGCTTTTGGAGTTATTCTATATACTCATAAAACTTCATTTATGAAATTGGACCACTTTATCTTAGCCAATTATATCTTTCTTTTCATCCCATGCAAAATTGTTCTATTTGTAACCTCTACTTTCTCCTTTTCTTGTAAATAACATGGAGTAGAAAAATATTGTTGTATCTCATACTTCCTATAAAATGTTATTACCATATCATCTTGAACATGAGGTTATCAACACCCTCACAATTCCATAACGACTCAAAATTTCATATTAAAAAAATTGAGAAACTTCTTCTGACCTCGTTCGTGTTAACATCTTTGCCTCCACTAGATTAATTGTCATTATAAAAACCTGCCTTCTTCATATTTCCATCGGTAATGGTCTTACTAAATCAATCCATTATCTATCAAACGGACACGGGGCATGATTTGATCTTTTCCTCAATATGAATACGACTTGTATTAGTAAAACGTTGACAAGTATCATTATACTTTACCCAAAACTATATGTGGGCTCAAAATGTTGAGTAAAAATAAAACGTCTTAACAATCCACAATATCTACATTGCGCATACACTTCTACTTCATGCAAATTCTTCAAAACGAACGAAGCCTATTTCTTTCCCAAGCATCTAACAAAGGCCGTGATGAATGTTTTGGTATAAAATACCATCAAAGGCAACATACTTTACAACACACAATTGTAATGCACAAGCCAGAGATTTATCCGATGATATAACTTCATCTTAAAAAATAGTAGATATTCTCATCGCTAATCATTATCGTCATCTACTACCAATACCTTGTTTTTAAATATTTCCAAAAATTGACGGTATTTCTTGTATTATTACTAACAGATTATCCTTCACACTGCTTAATTTTGCTAAGAAATCTGCTTCCTTGTTTTCTATTCTTAGACCTTGTTCATATATAATTTTTTCAAAATAAGTTTTCATTTGTTTCACTACTTCCAAATACATCCTCATATTTTCTTATTTTGTTTCAAAATTTCCTTGGGGAATAACCAACCATTAATTGAAAATAAGATAATAAACAAAGGACTTTTTCCTTAAATAAATAAGCTAAGCTCATTCCAATCAACACAACTTCATATTGTACTTCATTATTGGTAATAGAGAATATGAATTTAATATTCACCCAACTCAATTGACCACCATACCAATCTCCCAGATACATTCGTCTTACTAAGAACACTTTTTAACAAGAAAAAAGTTCTAAGAATAATGACATGAGCTTGAAAATATGACATCACTTTCCTTGCAGACATGACTAAACCAAGGGTTAAATTTTTTAAGTTTAATTATCTAGTTTTTGAATCAACCATTGTCTTATTTATATAATAATTTTTTCGGATTCCATCATCTTCTCTTATTAATACAGTGATAACGACAAACTTGGACATTATGTGAAACAAAAAAAAAAGGATTCTCTTCTTCGATGTTGTCCAAATTTCTAGAAAACTTACATATTACTTCACATCATTAAATGACTTTGTACAATCATAATTCCAAGAAAATCGTTTAGCACCTCTTAAAATATCAAAAAATAAATGTGTTGTTCCGCGACACCCTTGAAATAAATTTCGACAAAGCACACAATCTTTCCGTCAACCTTTTCACTTCTTTGATTACTTGGATGGTTACATTGTTATAATACTTTAAGTTGACTATGATCAGCTTCAATTACTTTTGTACTTATTCTAAAATTAAAAAAAATTACTCGATTTAACCCTAAAAGAACATTTCACCGAATTAAACTTAAAATTATACTTTCTTTAATTTTCAAAGGTTTTATAATGTTGTTATATACTCACTTGCCTCATTACTCTTAATTATCACATCATCTATATAAGCTTCAAAATTCCTGCCCAACTACTTAGCAGACATACGATTAACAAGTCTCTCATATGTTGCTTTTATATTTTTTAAACCAAATGACATACCTTATAACAATATAACCGTTTTTAACGTAAACGTAATACTTTTTATTATTATTTGGATGCATTTTAATTTGACTATAACCTGAATAAGCATCCATGAAAGATAGATACTCATGATAAACTCTTGGATCTACTAATTAATCAATTCTAGGAAAAAGATAAGCATCATTTGGACAAGCTCAGTTAAGGTTAATAAAATAAACAAACATCCTCCATTTCTTATTTTTATTTTTTGCTAACATCGGATTCGGTAACCATGTTGGATATTTTGATTCTTTGATAAGCCCTATTTTTAACATCCGATCAACTTTTTTAACAAAATCTTCTGATTTTCAACCGAAAATACCTTTCTTTATTGACGAATAGGTTTTAACCTATTGTTTATTGCCATTTAATGACAAATTATCGATCTACTAACTCCAGTCACCTCAGATAGATTACACACAAAAACATTATTATTCTCTCTCAAACAATCTATTAATTTCTTTTTAAAGTCTTCAAATCATAATTTTTTATTTACTATAATACTTCAGTTTCAATTAACATTTCTCAAAGATCATCAATTTCATACTCTTTTACTATTACGATAGGTTCACCACATTCGTTAGTAATCATATCTCCCAAAAACATTTATGTTTTCAAACTTTTACAGTTTTTGGAGCTAAAAATAAAGAATACAACTTCTAGTTGTTTGTTGGTTTGCTTAAATTATTCATATTCGTTCAATGATTGCATATTTTACACACTGACAAAAATAAGATGTTATTACTTCCATTTTACGTAACCAAAGTCTTCCTCAAATAACATTGTACAAACTCATAGTTTCGATTACATAAATAATGTAGTGACAGTATTTTCAAATTCCCCTTTCCCGACAGTCACATATTACTCAATCTCTCCTTCAAATTTATTTGATGTTCCAACGAAACACAGTAAATTTTGTATAAGTTTCCTTAAATGGTATAACTCCAATTATTTGATCATAACTCATTTTGTAAATCACGTTAGGAGAACTTCGAGTATAAATTAATAATTTCCTAACAATTATCCCATCAATATGGAGAGTTATCAACAAATCATCCTTATGTGGAATCAATAATCTCATCAAATCTTCATTAGTAAATGATAAATTTAAAGTAGGATCATCGACCAAATGTAAGGACGATTCATTAGTTGAATTGTCTGATATGCCTTTTCCTCGTAAAATTTCTCCTAAAAAATGTAAGAACTTGACAAATTCATTATTGAAAAAACGTTAATAAATTCTTTTAACTATTAGAAAACAAAACGATAAGGGAAATTTCTTGGATCATTGACCAAATGTAAGGCAGTTCATTAATTTAAAGGGTTTTTTTGAAAAAGATAACGCTCCCACAAACGACACGAATATTCTTCCTTAGAAAAATACTAAAAAAATTAGACTAAAAAAGATCAAGAGTAGTTCTATTAATCAATGGTTTCATCTATTTACAATGATTGAACTTCCGATTTATATACACTTTTGTCTCTAAATTATAAGGATTGATGACATGTGTATCCTAATAACATCTGTTAGCCATCTATTACAAAAGATATATAAAATTCAAATTTCAACCCTTAACTATCGTGGACATTCTAGTTATATGTTACATCTTGGTGAAATGTTCTAATATTTCTAAGTTATTTGTCTCTTTAGTAAAATATAATTTGGCGTCGGTCATTCATTAAATATTTTTGTCGCGTTCATCCTCTAACACTTGTTGCATTGTTCTATTCTTTTATCAATGTCATTAGCTAAATCTTCTTTCATTTTTTTGACACACGCTTTAATATTTTTATCATAAATTCTATCGATGCTATAATTTTGATATGTTTTAAAAAAAACAAATGATGCAGGGATGTATATTACTTTTATCACTTTCAGTATAGGATAAACATGTCACTAAGATCAAGCGGGATTGAATGCATAGTGCAATTTTTAAATGACTGTTCATACCGTTTTAATTTTTGAAACGATATTTGACCCGTAATAGAACACACAAACCTCACCCCGAACTTCTGACAACTGTAACACAAATTTTAAATGACCGTTTTTAACAAGATGTTTGTCTGTAGTAAATAAAAAATTATTTACTAGATGTTAGTCAACTGCTATATATTTTAATTTATTTTGTACTCGCTCAAACAACATTGTATATATTACAAAAGTAGGTGAACCAATTCGAATACTTAGTAAATACTATGGATCGAGAAGTGTAATACTATACTTTATATAAACAGAGGCTTTCCTCTGTAATCAGCAATAACACAGGCAATAAAAAAACTTCCATTTGAACAAAAAATGATTTTAACTAGAAATTCACTAACAAGGAGACAGAAAAACACCGTGGCCGACGAACCAGCCACCACAGTGGAGCAACACGAATCCGACCAGGCTAAGAATCCAATCCGTGAGATTCCTGGTACCTATGGAGCTCCGTTTTTTGGTCCCATGAAAGATCGGTTTGATTATTTTTATAACCAAGGAACTGACGAGTTCTTCAAATCCAGAGTCGAAAAGTACAAATCCACGGTGTTTAGAGTCAACATGCCACCAGGACCGTTTATCGCTGAGAATTCAAACGTCATCGTGTTGCTTGACGGGAATAGTTTTCCTGTCTTGTTCGATGTTGATAAAGTTGAGAAGAAAAATCTCCTCACTGGAACCTACATGCCTTCGCTGAAGCTCACCGGCGGGCACCGGGTTTTATCGTATTTGGATCCCGCTGAGCCGAGCCATGCAAAACTGAAAACGCTCATTTTCTTCCTCCTCAAGTCATGCAGCAGTCGAATAATACCGGAGTTCAGCTCGACTTATACCGAGATGTTTGATAAGCTTGAGCTCGAGGTCAGTTCCAAAGGGAAAGCAGATTTCGGCTCAAACGCCGATCAAGCCGCGTTTAACTTTTTAGCTCGTGCTATGTTCGGAACCAATCCAGCTGACACAAAGTTGGGAGATTCCGGGCCGGCTATCATGGTGAAATGGTTTTTGCTTCAGCTACATCCAATTTTTTCTTTTGGTCTCCCCAAGTTTATTGAAGATCCATTGCTTCACACTTTCCGTCTTCCTGCGTGGCTAGTGAAATCCGGTTACCAAAAACTTTATGATTTCTTCTACGAATCGTCCGGTACGGTACTTGACGAGGCAGAAAAAATGGGGATTTCGAGAGAAGAGGCATGTCATAATATCCTCTTCGCTGTTTGTTTCAACAACTATGGAGGTTTAAAGATCTTATTCCCAAACATTGTGAAGTACATTGGACTCGCCGGGCCCGAACTCCACACTCAGCTCGCAAGCGAGATACGGTCCGCGATTAAATCCGCTGGTGGGAACATTACTATGTCCGCAATAGAAAACATGCCATTAACCAAATCAGTGGTTTACGAGTCACTACGAATCGAACCACCGGTAACGCTCCAGTATGGGAAGGCGAAACGAGATCTAGTAGTTGAAAGTCATGACGCTGCATTTAACGTCAAAGAAGGGGAAATACTTTGCGGCTATCAGCCGTTTGCCACTAGAGATCCAAAGATTTTTCATATTGGGGAGCAGTTTGTTGCCGACAGATTCGTCGGAAAAGAAGATGGAGAGAAACTGCTAAAACATCTGTTGTGGTCAAACGGTCCCCAGACCGGAACAACATCAATAGCGAACAAACAATGCGCTGGGAAAGATTTCGTTGTATTGGTAGCGAGGCTTTTTGTGATCGAATTTTTCCAGCGCTACGACTCTTTTGAGATCGAGGCCGGCGCATCTGCATTAGGTACAACAATCAAAATAACATCTCTAAAGAGAGCCACCATAGAGCTCACACACCACAATGGAGTTTAATTTTATATGTATGTTTAATATTTTACTAAAAATTTGTTGTTGTTCATTGAAAATTCGACGTTTAAGTTTTCTAGAGTCGAATCGGTTGTCATTATTTGCAAAATATCTATTTAAACGTTTTCGTGCCATCCCTTTCAATTTAGAATTTACAAATTCTGGAGTTAATGTTTTGGCAAACCGATTTGGTAGGGTCTCACTTGAACGCACATACGAGACAAATATAATTCAGATTGAATTAGTTATCTAACGTATTCATCTTTTAGACTTATATATCTAGACTTTGCATTGACGATGTCATTGTTGGTTCTACCTAAAGTTTTTTGGTTATCACAATATATTTAGTTTGTCATATTTCCTCGAAGGTGATGATATCTCCAACAAAAGTTCTCTCAACCATTCAACGTCTATTCCTATTCCGACTAATGACGTAAACTAATATTCTGAAACTGAATAGGATATAGATGTCTGTTTCTTTCATCCTTAAGAAACAACACCTCTTGCTTAAAGTAAACAGTCATCACATACTCAATTTGTTATCGATTATACTAGTGATCAAACTTGCAAATATATATCCCTTAAGTACTCTGAGAAAAATTAGAATATTGGAGACACGTGTTTTGAATCTTCTTTAAATATCCTAAAATCCTTCCAATTGCATCACAGTGTTTAGTATTTGCATTACTAGTAAATTGACTTAATTTACTCACCGCAAACAAAATATATATTCTAGTGCATAAATCTGCATACATAAGACTCCATATTGCACTAGTATATCCTAACTAAGGTGATGTGCGTCTCTAAATTTTTTTCACAATTTTTAAACTAGGATCAAATGGTATATGTGCTTCTTTGAATTTTAGATGTTTGAACTTATCAAGTATTTTCTCAATATAATGGGATTGACTTTTGACATAACTCCCACTATTTTTTAATACTTGTATTCCTAGAATAGTATATACTTTCTTAACATCATTTATGCTAAAGGTAGATGACATAAACCTATTTGTTTCAAACTTTAGTGTCAATGCTAACTTTAGTGTATAAAAACTTATCTGCTATGTCGTGTCTAAATCTCATTAGATAAAATTGCATTATCAAACTTTTCGTGACACTTCTTAGGTGATTTCCGAAGAGTATATAATGACATAGCAATCCTACATATTATAGATTCATTTCCAAAAACTACAAATTTTCAGGTTGTTCAACATAAATTTCATTCTCTAATTAATTTCAACTTATGTTTTAAATATCTTAAACATGCTATTAGTTTTGTATTTATGTTTAAGAAAATAAACATAATTAATTATAAAACATTTATAAAAGTTATAAAGTAGTTTTAACCTCACAAGTCAAGATACTGTTAAACTCACGTATATTTTTTGTGTATCAAGTTTAATAATTTTGTACATCTTTCGATGAGACTTATAAGCGTTCTTGATCATTTTAGATTAACTCACAGTTTTCATGTGAAAATATATCATATTTTATAAGTATGGTTTTAACAATTCTACTTATAGTGTTATGACCTATATAAGCAAGTCTACCATGTCATAATAAATAATCATTATGCGAGAAATCATAAATAGATTTTTTCCTTCTACTCATTGATTTTTGAGGTATATAATTTCATTATTCAGTCAAATAAGTATTACTAAAGACTGTAAGGCAAGAGACGCACGATGAGAGAAGAGAAACGAGAGACGTGATACAAGAGACGAGAGATGAGAGACGAGAGACGAGATATGAGATACAAGAGATGAGGGAGGAAAGACAAGATACAAAAGACGAGAGACGAGAGATGAGACATGAGAGATGAGAGACGAGATACACGGGATGAGAGACGAGAGATGAGATACAAAAATAAGAGATAAAAGATAAAAGGTAAGAGACAAAATAAAGAGAGATCGTCTAATATTTTGTTTTTTTACATCTGTTTCACATTTCACATTTCATTTTACCCTCATATTACATTTCAAATTTAGCTAAAAAAAATCAATATAACAACAAATTATAGTGATGATTTTAACATTTACTTTCATCAGTATACTATAAATATAATATTAGATAAATTATTCAATTTGAAGAAGATAGTATTAACTTCATTTCTTCAATATAATGTCTATTATGGAGTATTTTGCTAGTCTTTTATTTGACATTTCATTTTACCATGGTTACTAATTTCATATTTTCTCGTTTTGTATTTATTATGGAGTATTTTGCTAGTCTTTTATTTGACATTTCATTTTACCATGGTTACTAATTTCATATTTTCTCGTTTTGTATTTTGCATTTAGAATTTTTTTATGAATGTTTACAAAACAATATTCTCATATTAATATCCATTGTATGTTACAAATATTTGCGGTATTTATATGTAAATCAACTTTGAACATGTGGTTGAGTGAAGAAAAGTAGCATCCGAGAACATAAGACTAAACCTTCGAGGTTATAAAGGGTAAAATGATTTTGATTTGCAAACTAAAGTCTACATTTGGTTAAGGATGAAACTTTACTCGAAATATAGAATATATATAAACTTTTAAGGACCAAAATAAAATAAAAGTGCATGTAAACCGGAACCAAAATAAAATGAAAGTGCGTATAAACTATGACCAAACTATTATTTTATATATTTGGTTAAACGATTCAAGCACATGATTAGTCATTCCAAGAACCTTGGAACTATGAAAAGATTACCAACTTTCATTTTTGAAGTTTTAGTCAAGCTTGGCAGTCCTTTTTTCTGTGTGAGTTTTGACTTGAACACTGTACGGGGAGGGGAGCAGTACTACAAGAGAGCTATAACATAGAAAGAAGTCGAGATTTGGTAAGTTTCTTATCCAAGTCTCAGGCATAATTAAAGAACTCAGATGAGAAGCTTGAAGATACTATTGAAACTTATCAAAGTCAGTCAATTTACCAGCTTGATGGATTTATAGGTATCACCCAGGAAAAGAACAACCAAGTCTATCTCCCTAAATAAACAACCAACTAAACTAGAAATTTAAATTTTAGATAATTAAATATTAATGTGGATGGACTTTAATCTTATAAGTGACCTTTATATTAATTCCTAACAATTTCTAAAACTTTATTAGTTTTTTTTCAACAGTACATCAATCGAACTAAAATACTGATAAAATAATCACAACAGTGATAAAGTAATAATAGCAAGTTTTACAGTAATCACAACTGCCTCATCTTTTTCATATTTCCCATATAAAAGGTTTTATATATTCATATACTGTTTTACCCAGCTGTACCGAATGTGGAACATAATAACTATTAAGAATATTAGATAAATTACAATAACAAATCCTCAGGTAACCTTAAACCCTCATTAATTTGTATTGAGGTGGTGGATACGAATCCTAAATCCTTAATAATTTGTATCGACGTCATCTTCAGTCACAAAAATGGATTTTAAGAAAATGATGGTGGATAATGGTTTTTAAATTTAGTGTTTCACATGTGTCGCATCACGAATATGAATCGTTAATTTAGGTATCTTTTTTATCACATATTGTGTATAAAACATGAATTGAGAATATACTTATTAAACTAAGATGGACGTGAATTGTTTAGTGACTTTCGCTATTTATTTATCTCGGATCGTGAATATATTACTGTTTACAAATGCCTATTTATTTCCGAACGTGAATCGTTATAGTATCTGAAACACGAATAATGTTGTAACTACATATACATAATGGCCCAGCCCTTCCACCGTGATCTAGTAAGAAGTCTCACAACCACCAGTTATAGGGAACTACCAAGGATGAAAAAATAATGTAAATGTTGATGAAGTGAACTCCTCTATAAGTAGTTAGAGGCCACAACGTCAAGGTTTAAGGACTCGTCGTCCTATGTCAAGTTCCTATATCATTTTCATTTTGTTCTCGTCGTCCTAACCTAAGTTCCTCGATTAGTATTATTTTATGTTGAAAAAATAAAATTGTATTGTTCTAGTTTTAATCTTGAATTATGTGTTAAACAAGATCATTGCTAAAAAAATCTTACTTTTTATTTTACAAATCCTTTTATATTTGTATCCAATAATTTCAAACACAAATAATTGTACACAAGAATCGATATTCGTTTTATATTCATAATTCACAATAAAACGCTAATGGATACAAACTATATCGTGAATTATTAATTAGGTAAATAGGCAAAGTGCAAATACGAAAGAAAAATACATTAAGCACCCCTCCCCAAACTCGAATAAACGTTAAGAATTTATGATGGACGGTTATGGTTATGACTTGTTACCCACGTCATCCCAAATATCGATTTACATTTATGTTTATTTATATTTAGATTGTATTTGTCCTATTAAATTTTGAAAGTCGAAAAGAACCTTAAATTAAGAAATTGACTTGAAGTCGTATTCCTAAACATCGCGTGATAATCTAAATCTAAAATTCTTTGTCCCATAGTAACTTTAGTTTCTTCTATTTATTTGATTTTTAAACCTTTTGTATATGAACTGATTCTTTTTATGTAATAATTTATTATAAGTTTCATGTTGTTTGATTTCAATCATTCTAGGTATTTTTTAGGTTTTGAAATATTAATCTATAAGTTTTTAGATTCAAAATTTTGGAATGAAAAAATATATACGGTTGATAGTCGAAGAAGATGATATAATTGTGAATTTTGTAGTTAATGCTAATGTAGATTACAGTATGCTTGTTAGCGTGGATAATAATCTATCAATATTTGTCATTACCCCGAATTAGTTTGAATATAAAAAATAAGAATAAATATAATTATTTACCGTGTATCACGAACTCTGGATGACTATAAACCTTACTTACAGGTATGCAATATCCAAGATTCTATTGTTTGTTTTCGAACTAGAAGAGAAAACTTCAATCCTTCCTGTTAGTAGTTTTGAATACTTGGAAGATATGTTTGATTTTATTTTAGCTATATGGGAAGAACTTGTTAAAGGAAATTTCCAGTTACCTAGGTAGTGAATACAATATTACTTATTGAAATTCATGGTTGTCCACCTGTTGAGATATACATAATTGTGGACGTGTCTTATCTTGAAACACCAAAAGAAGGTGACATAATAGCAGTTGGTTAGTGGGAAAAATTGGTTCGTGCGAGAAGTAGTTTTGGTATTAGTTTCGGTGTCCATAAGAGAAAACAACTTTTGACTTTTAATTGGATCAACGGAATTATAAGTGTTGGGAAAGTTTTTTATGAAGGGACAACATCTTTAAGACGAGTCTTATCTTGTTACGCTATAGAGAAGTGTTTTTATTTTAAATATATTCATAATGTAAAATAACAAAGTAATTCTTCTTGTGAAAATAGAGTCACCAAGGAATGTCCATGAATACCGTACATCACTTGATACCTCTATCGGGGTTGTGGTTACTAAGAAGTATGTTGGAAAACATAGTTTTATGAATTTTTTTTTGCAAAGAAAGTAAAAAACAACAACATCAGAGTTGATTACTAACGAGATATAACATATTAGTAATGATGTGAGAACCAAAAGTGTACAATCATTTGTAAAGAACAATTTTTGTTTAGATATTCATATCGACTTTTCTAAATTGCTTTAGAGAAAGCTAATAGTTTTGATGTTTAATCTAGTTATAAGTTACTTTAAATCCCTAAAGAGTATGGATATGATGAATGACTACTTATTCGAATATACTCTCAAAACTAACTGCTTCAAACGTTGTTTTATTTCATTTGGGTCTTATATCCAAGGTTTCCACTCTTGTTGTTTACTTTTATTCATTGATGGTACTTTTTTACAAGAAAACATAAATGAATATTGATGTGTGTGATATCTAAAGATGACAATAATGGTAAGTTCTTATACGTGAATTGTAAGTTTTAATAAATAATAGACTATCGTGAATTGTTTGTTATATTATATAGATAACATGAATTTAATGATTAATGTGAAATAAAAAGAACTATTTTCTATGTCAGGCACAACTTGTGGATACTATATGGACCATCAAACACAAATATTTGTATACTCAATCTTTTAAACGCGTATAACCATTTAAGCAAAACATTTGAATCATAAATAACATGTTCATCATAATGTGAATCACCTTTAAATTATGACTTGAATAACATTTGAATCATGATATGAACAACATTTGAATCATGATATGAACATATGTATATCGCAAATTGCTTCATTGTTAACTATTATTTTGTTATAACTATGTAGGTATGTTCAAGGTTGCAACTTGCAAGTAGCATTGGCGGATCCAGGAATCAAAATAAGGGGGGAGGGGGCTAAACAAAATTTTATAAAATTCCTTCGACACGATTCCTTCGTCGTAAAATGGTTTCATTATCAATTTTAAATTATCATTTTTAAGAAAAATGTTTCTATCATTGTATATAACTATTTAAGGTATTTGTAATGTATCTTAATATATTATTCATTACCTATAAAATAATATTTAGCAATAAATCTTAATATTTGTTAATATAATATTTTAAAAGATATTTCAAAATTAAAATATAACAAAATAAAATTTAATATTTAAAAGATATTTTAAAAAAATTGATGAAATACAATAAAATTTGTTATGGGAAAGATATTTTGAAAAATTTATGGAGATAAAATCACATATTTTGTATAAAAAATATATGAAAATATAATCAAATTTCTATCAAACATAATTTATAATATAAAAAAAATATTTTATTAAAAAAATTAAAAAACATTTCAAGTGGTGTTAACAAACATGTGCGTAAGCATATTAAAAAATAAAATCAATTATTTTATAAATACAAATAATAATATATTGCTAATTAAAAAAATATTTTAGAAAATATAAAAGACTAAAATCAAAATTCTTATTTAAAATATAGTTTAAAAAATATTTTAAAAGATATGATTGAACTAAATACAAATTTCCTAACTACAAAATAAATAGTTGTACTTACTAAATATGTAAGTTTTTTTATGTATAAATTATTTATTTAAGGTTATATTATTATTTTTCTATTTGATTAATTTAATTAAAATCTCAACATTCTTTAATTAATTTTATTAAAAACTCCTTCTTCAATTTATTCAATTTTTTTAAGCAAATGTGAGACTTTTATTACTTAATTGAGAACAATACAAATGTTAGGAGAAAATTGAACAAAATAATAAAGTTTAGGACTGAAGAGCCAAAAAAAGCACGGCGCCTTCCATCTTCCCAAATTCAAAACAGAACAGTGTCTTTTTCTCCAAATCAGGTTACGAAGCCTAAACCAAGACTTTCCAGGAGGGCGATGCTACATAAATCATTCGGGAGAATGATGAAATTAATGCTTTTCTTGGTGATTAATAGTCTCTTAGCAATCCAATCTGCAGTCTGATTTTGCAGCCTAGAAATATGCTTCGGCGTCATTTTGGGATGAATCAATGATCTGCAGATTTCTAAGGAAGGTCTCAGGTACCAAGCTTCGTTTTTTTGCCCAATATGATTGATCAGAGTTAAGCTATCCGATTCAACATCAACTTCGAACCACTTTTTCTTTTTGCAGATAATCAGTCCTTCGATTAAAGCACTCAGCTCAGCAAAAAGAGGATTCAGTTTGCCTAGAAGAGTTTCTGAGCCCAGAAGAATGTCGCCATCAGAGTTTCTACACAGGATCCCAGAGCTTGCTTCTCCATGACTATTGCACGAGCCATCCACATTGAGTTTTATTCTTCCTGGGTTTGGAGCCAGCCATCTAAGGTAAGTTGGCACTTTTCTGTTGTTTATTGATGAGCTGCAGCCTAGATAAATACCAGCATTGTAAGCATTTGTCCATAGTTTATAATATAGCATATTAGATAAGTCCATACTTCGAATAATGTAAATGATCATGTCAATAGCTTGCTTAATGGAGTCAGGAGTACCAAAAAACTTGGACCAGTTTCTGTTCCTCCAAATGACCCAGCAAATTACTTGGGGAACAATATGAGTTATATGTCTTTTTTGTTTCGAAAACCAGAACCAAGTGTGCAGGACATGGGGAAGAACCATATGTCTTCATATCCTAATCTTAAACAAACATCTAAAATAATTCCATAGATGCCAAGCAAAGCAACAGCTTACAAAGAGATGATTTTTCTCTTCGCAGCTGTTGCAGAACTGGCATTTGGAAGCCATTTGGATATGTCTCTTCATAATTATATTGTCAATAGGAATATAACCCTTTAAAGTCTTCCAAACCAGAAAAGAAAAGTTTTTTGGAGTAGAGGGGTTCCAAATCTTAGAGAAAAGATCCAACTTAGTGTACTTGTTCCTCAAGCTTTCCCAAGTGTTCTTAGAGTCAAACTCTTTATTATCAGATAGAGTCCAAATGATTTTATCAGCTTTGTTAGGAAAAATTCTATATTTGGAAATATGATCTAGCCTATCATCAGAGATGATATTATGAAGATCATTTAGATCCAATTATTATTTTTCCAAAATGTTTTAACACTAGAATTTAGGTACCAGTTTTGAGAAATAGGATCTCTTATCAGAGGGGGTTTGTCATGCCAATCCTCTAGCCAGAAATCCATGTTTCCTTGGCCAAGACTCCATTTGATATGCTTTTCTGCTTGTCTTTTAATGAGGGAGAGTCTCTTCCAAACATTGAGTCAGTTGCTTTGCATGAAGCTTTTATTGCATGAGTGTCTGAGCAGTAGATCTTTTGCATCAAAGAGGACCATAAGCTACTGCCTTTTCTGAAAAGAAACCATAACTTATAAGAAAATGTTAATTGGGTATCAGTTAAGCTTTTAATGTTTAACCCTCTCTCGGAATAAGGCCTGCAAAGATGATTCCAAGTAGACCAGTGAATAGCCTTAACTTGATAGTTTGTTCTCCATAAAAATTTGTTAAAACATGATTCAATTCTGTTAATGACACCCTTAGGAAGATAAGTGTTGTGCATCCAGTAATATATTATAGGCATTAAAACACTAGTGATTAGAGTTGTTCTGCCTACAAAAGACAAGTTATTTAAGTCTCATTCACTGATTTTATCTTGAATCTTATTTATAAGATCAGAAAAGTACTTCCCTCTATTGTTTCTAGCTATCGTGATTCCCAAGTAATTGAAAGGGAGAGAATCCATGTTGAAACCAGTGCTGATCTTGATGTTGCTTGTGTTTTCCTGATTTGCTTATTGTGTTTTCCATGTTATTCAATTAAAATCTTCATCTTCATTAATCTATTTAATTAAAATCTCAATCTTCTTTAATGTTCTTCCTTTTTTCCATTTTTTAAATTTATTTAATTACAATATCTCCTTAATAAACAATGATCAATTAACTTTTAAATCAAATTAGTAATGTAGAACAATAGAATAAAAGAGAGACATCTTATTACTCTTCTTCCTCTCTCCTCTGAAACCCTAGCCGCTCTCTCCGTCTAAAACCCTTCCAGTGAAACCATAGAGGCTAGCTAGCGCCACTGTTTTGCATTTTAATAGTTTGTTTCTAATTTAGGGATTCAGAAGGAAAGGTATTTTCTTCATTATTCCGCATCTTGTCTTGTTAGATCTTTCAGTTTATACAAAGTGTGGTTAAGATGGTTTATTTTAGGCTATTGAACTAAAATCATGATATGTTGGTTGAGTCTTTAAGGTCTGTTGAAGGTTTTCTAAGTTTTGAGTAAACTTCTCTCTAGAATCAGGCAACGACTCTCTCTAGAATCATGTAACGGTTCTTTCCAACAACTCGCTTCTTCTCCGAATCTCAGTTTAACAAAAAAAACTCTACCTTTCTGTCTTCTCCCATCTCACTTCATACTTCTCGATCTGTAAATCTTATGTTCTCTAATACTTTTTCTCAAAATCCTCAGTTTCAAAATTGAGAAAGCGTCAGTATGAGTCCAACGATTATATTGGCTCCTCCTTCTCTCTAGATTTTTTTTCAAATTATTTAGGAAATCTACTTTCAAAAATTCTGACTTTTCTAATCTGTCGTTTTTCTTCCCCTTCACACGCCTTGCTGCTGGGTGAAGGGGAGAATCTCAACCTCTGTAGATACTTAATTTTGGTGTTTCATCTATTCCTTAAAGCTTCAGATTTAGACCTTCAATGACGGTCTTCCCTCTCTTTTCTTGCTACTATTTCTGAAGCTTTTGGCTTCTTGGACAGTTATCATCCCTCTCCAGCCATCAAGACCTGTCCATCAGTTTTCCTTTTCGGAAGGTTACATCCAGCGCCGTTTTGGAAGGTGGTGACACTAGGAAGGCCTTTGGTTTAAAATTTGTTTGGTCACCCTTCCACGCCTTTATCAGTTAAAGGAAGACAAATCCAGAAATGGTATGCGAATATTAGAATCTTTGGATTATGTCAAGTGGCGTCGAGCACATGTGGTTTCCGACGGATCAATCGTGTGCAAGTACTTTTACCAGCAAGTCACCGAACTTGTCCTCACATCTGTGCTCTGCCGGAAAAAATGCAATCTCGTCTCATGGACCCACGGTCTCACGTGGCGGCGTTCGTAAGATAAAAAATCAACAATCTTGTCGGTATTTCACTACCTATGAAAACAATGTCGTCGCTAGAGTGAGGTTTGCGCCTTCCGCAGCCTTCCCTTTAGTCTCGACCATAGTCGGTTCTCCGGTGGCGAGCCCTTCCTGGTCCGGGAGAATGAGTTACCTCAATGATGCAGAGGAAAATGGTTTCTTCTCGCCGGACGTTCCTTCATCCAAGCTGTTGCCTGCCATCTCCGGTCTCTTGATAAACAGAGTAGTCTTGCCCTAAGAAATGGAGCAATCTCCGATTACTCTCACTCTAGTCACCGCGGGAATCCCTCTCTTTCTCCTCTATGGATCGTAGCTGCCATAGTCGGGTGATGGTTGCGAGCCGGGTAAAGGATAACTCTGACTTAGGTTCTACTTTTGTTGTTAACAGTGAAGAAAAGAGTCATCGTCTAATGCACTGTAAGTTTGGATTTTTCCTCCGACAGGACCATCGACTAGTGCACTGTAAGTTTTCTATTTTATGAAAATAACATCTTGGAATATTTGGGGCCTAAATGACCCTGTTAGACAAAAAGATGTTACTGATTTTATTTTTAGTAATAGTATATCATTGTTAATCCTGGTAGAAACTAAAGTCCAATTGTTTAAAGTAGAATCTATAACTAGGAAGATGATTCCCTATTGGCATGTCCTTACTAATCATTCTGATCACCCGCTAGGTAGAATTTGGATTGTTTGGAACCCAAGTGTAATAACTATTTCTAGAGTTTCCCAATCCCCGCAATCCATCCATTGTTTAGCTAAATGTCACAATTTTGATGCCTCTTTTTGTTTTACTGCTATTTATGCTTTTAATGAAGCTTCAGAGAGAGTTCAACTCTGGAATGACTTGTCTACTATATCCATGGTAGATAAGCATATTCCTTGGATATCTCTTTGGGATTTCAATGCCATCCGGCACCCGGATGAGCGTTTAGGTTCCTCTGAAGATTGGAATTCTGTCATTGATGAATTTAACAATTGTTTCTTCTGTAGTGAACTAAGCGACCTTAGATCTTCCGGATTCTATTTCACACGGATTAATAAGAAACCAGAGCATCCTATTGTTTCGAAACTTGACAGAGGTCTTGTCAACCCTATTTGGGATGATTTATTCCCTATGTCATTTTCCCATTTTGGTTTCCTGCGTACCTCTGACCACACCACGGTTACGCTCAACCTTAGTATGCCTCGACAAAAATGCAAAAAGCCTTTCAAATTCTTTAATATGTGGCAAGCTCATCCGTAATTTAAAAATATTATTTCTACAAACTCGAATAAACTAATTGCTTCTTCTGGGATGAGTCTAGTCACTGAAAAACTTTTAAGATTGCAGTTTGAGCTTGTTGGGCTTAACCGTAAAGAGTTTAGTGACATTAGCTCCAGAGTCACGATTGCACAAGAAAAATTATTTCAAGTGCAGTCTAATCTGGCTATTGATCTATTTAACCCGATTCTTATCTCGGATGAATGTGAAGCATCTGCTTCTTTCATATTTCTCAGTCGAGCCGAAGAATCATTTTTGAAGAAAAAATCTAGAGAAAACTGGATAATGCTCGGGAATAAAAATACTAAATTTTTTCATATTAGTATTAAGGCCCGACTTTTTCGAAATAAAATCATCTTTATTAACAATGAGTTTGGAGTTACTGTCTCAACTCCGACCAGTGTGGCCAACATTTTTGTGAGATACTTTGAAAACTCTCTTGGTACGAGACACTATGATGGTTATCTGGGTCTGGAAACTGTCTCCTCCCCTCTTTCTTCTAAAGTTACCCTTTCTGACTAGGAATCGATGATTCGAGAGATATCTTATGAAGAGATCAAATCCGCTCTTTTCAGTATTGACAGCAATAAATCTTCGGGTCCTGATGGTTTCAAATCCTTCTTTTATAATTCTAATTGGAGTATTGTTGGCCATGACATATGTAACGGTGTTCTCGAATTTTTCCGCACCTCGTCTCTGGACCTCTCTTGGTGTTCCACCTCTATTGCTCTTATCCCAAAAAAGGACTCCCCCTCGGGGCCTGCCGACTTTAGACCTATTGCTCTTTGTAATGTCCTTTACAAGATCATCTCAAAAAAATTAGCCAATAGAATTAAGGATTTTCCCATATCTTATTGATAATTCCCAATCGCCCTTTATGGCGGGAAAGAATATCTCGTTTAATATTCTTTCATCCCAGGAGCTTCTGCGTGGGTACCATTCTAATCACAGCATCAAAAGGATCGCTCTCAAAATCGACTTAATGAAAGCATTTGATAATTTCAGATGACACCTCATTCTTGATATCCTTGTTGCTATGAATTTCCCCGAGAAGATGATCACCTGGATCGTTAAATGTATATCCTCTCTTTCATATTCTATTAACATTAATGGAGACCCGTATGGCAACTTCAAAGGTAGGAAAAGATTGAGACAAGAAGATCCTCTCTCCTCCTTTCTTTTTGTTCTTGTCATGCAAGTTCTCTTAAACATTCTTAAGGAGAAAAGTAAGGATAACCAATTTCGTTTCGATTGGAAATGTCCAAAGCTCAAAATTATTAATCTCTACTTTGCAGATGATCTCATGATTTTCTGCCATGGTGATGTTAAGTCCCTTAGTCTTATTAAAGATGACCTTAACGAGTTATATTCCCTTTCTGGTCTAAAAGTAAACCCGACCAAAATTCATATCTTCTTTTCGGGTATTGATGATTCCCTTCGAGTAGATCTTCTATCCATCTTGGGATTCTCAGAAGGCTCGCTGCCCGTTAAATACTTAGGAGTCTCCCTTCTCACTATTCGTCTCACCTACTCTGACTGTCGTCCTCTTCTCCACAAAATTACCTCTCGTATTAATTCTTGGACCTCTAACCATCTTTCGTATGCCGGTAGACTTCATCTAATTAAGTTTGTTTTATTTGCCGGTCAGGTCTATTGGTCTTCTATCTTTATTCTCCCCTCTAGAATTCTCAAAGAACTGTCCCAAAATCTTTGTCATTTTCTTTAATCGGGTACTGCCATGAAAATCTATGGTGCCAAAATTGCTTGGGCTACGATTACCTCACCCACTATAGAGGGCGACCTTGGGATTCTGGACCTAAAAATCTAGAACCATGCGGTTATCCTAAAGCACCTTTGGTATATCATAAGTAATAATAATAATTCCATTTGGAGTTATTGGATTAAAATGGAAAAAATAAAAAAATGGTAATTTTTGGAACCTCCAGATCGGCTCCTCTTCCTCTTGGATCTGGAGGAAAATTCTTCGGCTTTGCCCTTTGGCTAGTAATTTGTACAGGGTGGCCATCAGAAATGGGTCGAGCACATCCTTCTGGTACGATCCATGGCTGTTATCCTACTCACTTGCATCTCACTATGGCGACAATACAATTTCTGACTCCAGACTTGGGAAGAACCTAAAAGTTTCAGATATCATTCGTAACGGAATCTGGAACTAGCCTTCCAATATTAGATCGACGAGATCTCGAAGTTGTGCTAATCTGTTGGAGATCCACAACCTAATCCTCTCTCTCCTGCCTCCTAACCTCGAATCCATTGACATCCCTTTGTGGAAGGCGAAGGCTGGATGCAATTCATTTACAATCAGAGAAACATACCTTGTTATTCGTCTGCCTAACCCTAAAGTGGGTTGGGCCGGGTTAGTCTGGAATAAATTAAATATTCATCTTCATTCCTTCATTTTTTGGCTCGCTATTTTAGGCAAGCTTGCTACCAAAGACAAGTTTATCATTTGGGATTACAATATCCCAACTGATTATGCCCTATGCAACTCTGAATCTGAAACTATTTCTCATCTCCTCTTTGAGTGCAGTTTCGCCCAGAGTATCTAGACTAACGCTAGTAATAAATTAGGTTTCCCTTTTTCGAATATTAGTTGGGAGTCTTGGATTTCTGAAGCGTCAACATGATCTCAATCTCGTAACCATGGTATATGGAATGCTTGCTTTGTTGCGGTAATTTACCACGTCTGGAAGGAGAGGAATTCAAGAGTATTTGGTTCCCCTCCGGCCAACGCCTCCATGGTTTCTCACCGTATCTTATGAGATCTACGGTATAGATTCCAAGTCACCAAGACTAGCTGGCCGGTATAATTTCTTATTAATGGTTTTTAATTATTGCAGGTCCCGTCTTGGTAAGTGCAGCTCGAGTTTTTTCCACTCCATCACGTAGATTCTATTGGAGATGTTCGGCAGCTGTCTCGGAAGACCATTCTGTAGGACCAGTACTCTTTTACTTGTTATACTAGATCTTATTTTTTTCTTCTTTGATCTGATCTTATGTTATTTCATTTCGCCCCCATGTCTCGATGTGATTGTATTTACTTGGGGTATGCCCTAGTTTTTCTTGTATGAACCTTCTTTCAATTAATTTAATGCTTTATTACACAAAAAAAGACAGAGATAAAGAAAAAAATAATTTTGGGAGAGAAAGATTCAACTAAATAAAATCGAAACAAATTATTGCCAAAAAAATTGAATAAAAAAATAAAACACTTCCAGAATCAACAGAATTTTATATGTGGTTCTAATCTTGAAGAGATTGAGATGTAAATGCGGACTACATTTTCCAATTTATAAATATTTTAACATAAAATTTTCCTTAAGAACAGCTATTATCCAAGATTTTAATTTGAAATTTTCCTTTAAAATGGCAATTATTTCATATTTTTAAATTAAAAAATTTCATTAAAAATGATCATTATTTCAGGTTTTTAAATTATTTTTTTCTTAAAAATACCTAATATCCAAAAAAATATAAATTAACCCGTATTTTATGGTAAGCGGGGGCTAGCGCCCCTCTGGGCCCTATGTACGCAAGTAGTGTTGGTGGGTCAGAAGATAAAGATAATTTATTATGGTTTCTTGAGATGTTGAAAACTCACTTGATGAACCGTCAGATAACATTTATATTGGGTCGTCACTTAGGTATATTAATATTCTTCATGATTTGTTTCCTAATTGATATCAAACTTATTATATTTTCATCTTATTGGTAATTTGAAGTATGTATCGAAGAGTATAACCCCACTTTTGAGGGAAATAATGGTTCAAAAGTTTAAAACGTATTCTTATGCTTCAAATATGACCATTTACACTAAATTTCTATAAGATCTTATTAATGGAGGTCAAAAGTTTAAAACAGTTGCCAAAATTTAACCATCAAATCAAAGTTTTGTCTAGCCTTCTTATATTAGAAATTATTGACAAGATTATGATTTTACTTATGAATCATATATCTAGATTCTATGCGAATGATCTAGGTTGGACTAGTGAATTATTCCTTGCATTTGAGAAGAAGCTTAAGTTCAATTTGGAAATATATCATACATGACTAGTCTCTTCATAAATACATGTTTTGCATGCAGTCTTTTCAGAATCTGTTATGTTTGTTGATCTTATGAATCCCAAATTTTGTTGTGGTATGTGGAAAATCTATTATTTTCCATGTTCTCATGTCTTGGCAACTATACTAGCCATTATGGATAATCCTACGAATTATATTGAACTATTCTATCACAAAAATTATTATACGACAACACGATCATATATAATTAAGCATTTTTCTATTATTTTAACAGGCCTCTTCCTTTGGTAGTTCTCCGAAAATTATCCCTCGAAACTTGAAAAGAAGAACTTATGGATCTAAGAAGAAGTGTATTCCATCTAGAGGATAAATAATAGTCTGAAAGATAATGTGTATATATTTTTCGAGATTCAGTTATAATAAATATTTGTGCCAAGAAGTTTTATAAGATAAATATATTTGTAAACATTCTATTATAATCGATTACCGACTTTTATTACTTATCTGATTTCGTTTTTGTCTGCATGTGAAAACTCTCGAATCGTAAATCGAGATCTTTTTTATATTTAATTTGAATCCTATTTAAGATTACATGAATCCAACTTTATTTATTTTGAATCTTTATATACTATCGTGATCAATATGCAATCAGAAACATGTGAATAATATGTAATCTTGATTGTGAATCGTTTGGTTTCCTATATACAAGGTTCGGGGTAAACAAACAAATTACTAAGTGTTTTGTCGTGAATCTTAATATAAGATGCGGCACATATCATAAATCATAACTTGAATAAGAAGCCAAATATATCTACCAAACTTTTATTTGAAATCGTTAAATAAATAGATGCGAATAATTTCATCCATACAAGTTAGTGAACACAAATCCTTATATAATATAAACACGAATTTTCGTATAACATTAAACGTGAAGCCGAATATAACACGAACACAAAGTAGTGCATTCTAGTAATTGATAATCATGAAACAAAACGTGAATCAGTATACATATTCATTGTTAAGAACTGTGAATAATATGTTTTCTAGAATGCTAATACATTAATATTACACAAAAAGAAATAATGTTCGAACTTTATCCATTAATCTTAATAATTTTTTTTATAGTTTTGATCATTTATTATAAAATCAAATAAATTAACCATTCTAACTCTTGTAATATATTATTCGTTAATTCTTTCATTTTTAATAAAATTCCTAGCTACTCATATACTAGTACTCATTTGTTCCTAATTTTTATTGTTGGATATCTCTTGAGATTCTTGTAAGGCCTTTCTGTAGAGGTAACAATAAATGCATCATTTTGTTATACAAATGCCAATAATATAGAACATAATAACCATTTAGAATATTAGATAACTTACAAGTATGTTTATTGTCTTTCTTGTTTTATGTTTTATCTGTTATGTTTTTTTTATTTTGGAACCGGAAGGCTATAACTTTCACTTATGATACCACATCAAAGTTTTCAATCTATTTTTTATGTGTAAATAAAAAGAATAATGTTTAACTTCTAGTTAATATGATGTTCATTGATTATATCCATCAAATCATTTATAAAAATTCGAATCGCAAGCTCAAGAATATAATATACTACGAGATCATTCTAATTTTTACATGTTGAATCTTTTTCAAAAATTTGTATTTGATATGTTAAACGCTTACGTGTATCGTGAAATGTGATTAAAAGTCGCAAATATTTTGGTATGCAAACCGCGAATTGGATTCAAATTATTTGAAAATCCACATTATCAAGCTTAGAAAATTATAAAATATTGGTAAAACCTAAAACAAAATCGCAAACGAGAATCAAAATAAGGTAAAAATATATAAAATTGTATACCATAAAAGTTATGGTTTTTAATCGTCAAAACCATAAAAACAAAAAAAAAACTTTTAAAGTGAAAATATAAAAATGACAGTTTTCTCATCATTCTTGAAACTTTAAAGTTATAATTAATTTTTCTTAGGGATTTTCTTTACATATGAACTCTTAGAAGTTAAAATCGACAAAAAGTTAAAATCACCGAGAATGAAAATACGATGAGAGAATGTTGGGTTTTTTAACTAGGTAACTAAACTCGAAATTGAACTTTAAGTCAAGTCGGAAATCTTTGAGAAATCATGAAGTAAAAGGTAAATCGTGGACAAATTTGAATGAGAGAGAGGGTGAAGTAAGAAAGATGTTAATACGAACAGACACAGTGAGAAACTCAATTCTTGAAATATTTATTTATGTTCTGGGTATTTTAGGTATAAAACTTGATTTAAATGTGAATTGGTAACTTTTTCTTTAGGCTGACAAGCGGTAATTGAGTTTTTCGATGGGTAATTATAGGTAAATGGCCTTTATTTTTATTTTTTATGGATGTTTAGAAAAATACACGAATTATTGAAGTTAGGGTTTAGTTTACTATTTCTATTTAGTGATTTATTTTTATTAAATTGTCTAATAGTCTTTGTACAAAATATAATCTTATTAATTTAGTCATTTAATTCTATATCTCATTTAATCAATATTTTATTTGATTTTTAAGTTGCTACCGTCTAATATACTAGCCACTATAGGTACCATAGTGTTTATTGGATTTTAAGGTCCAATAATTGAAAAGTTGGATTAAGGGTCTCCTTTAAGATACACATTAACCAAAATAGTATTTACACTAAATCCTTCCATGAGACTTAATATTAAATGTATACCCAATATATTGAGTTACTAATTATATTTATTTAATTGCACATGTGCCAACATGCATGAATACTCTGAATCTACATGTGATTAGACATTTTAAAATCAAGGTTATCTTTACAATCTCTCACTTGGATAATTCAAGTGTACTAAAGTGTATCCATCTGAATATAGATTATGTAGCAACGTTATTGTACAAATAACATATTTACGTATGATCATGTCAAATGATAGTTAGAATGAGTAAAAGAGGGTCTATCGCGACTTATTAATGCATGATTGATATGTAATAACTAAATTACCAACTACCACTTTAATCAAGAATGGTTTTTTATGGAATGAGCATGAAATTCCGAAACTACTGTGTAATCAATACGTGCCGACTTCCAACTGGTTTTACTTAAGTAAGTTGGATAATTTAACTTCAAAGAACAAGAACAAAAACTAAATCATTGTATTACTAATCTGAAATAACTCGAGTGTATGCATATAATCTAAAATAGTAATACAATATGAAAACTAAAAAACTGAAATCTATACAACATTCCCAGTATGTCAAAATTTCCTCAAACCTAAAGACACCTATGTTAACTCTATGTCCGAGATATATGAGAATGGTAATGCTTTCGTGAAAGGATCTGCAATCATCCTAATATGCACAACCTTGATCTGACCGTTCTAAATTTGTTTATTCATGGATACAAATTAATGTATATACTTTTAGAGTTATTGGAGCTACTATTTTCATTAAAAACATGACACTTGAACTATTATCACAATAAAGCATAAAATGTCTTACAATCCCATCCAATCTTCTCATTCTTATGAAATTGTTTATAGCAAAAATGCTTGGTTTGATGTAGTAAAACTTGTCACGTACTCAGATTTTATGGTAGAGGGCATGAGAAGAGCTTGTTTTACATTCTTCAACGATATGGTTTGTTTTGCCAGAATGAATACATAATCAGTAGTATACCTTTTACTGTATATGAACCCTTAAAAATATGCATCATAATAACCTGTGAGCTTTAGGTGATCCAAGCTACTGTATGTTAACCCGTAGTGGTTCGTATTCTTCATGTATTGGAGTACCATTTTCACTGCATTCGAATGGATAGCTCCCCAATTACTAAAGTACCTCACAAAATTCCAACGATAAATGATATATCTTATATGGTGCATACCTGAGCATAAGTGAGACTTCCAACAACCAATATATATAGAATTGTCTACATCAACTATATTGTTGAACCTCTCATGGGGTACTAATGAAGTGAGAGCTTATCATTCTTAGTTATAGAGGTATGCATGGGTTTATTTTTGTCAACACCATACGACGTATCATTCTTTCAATGTATGTATTTTTTTAGTGACTCATGTTTCCTCTTTGCTGGTTCTTTATTATTGGATCCTTAACACAAGACGCTTCATCAAATTATATCATATCAACTTTCTTTGACAAAAACTCTTTGTAGGATGTAATAAGCTTAGATTGTTTGTGGAAAATTCCATTTAATGAACCAAACTCTTTTAGAAACTTTGAATACGTCGATATCTGTTCTAGCAAGTGAGTGAAAGGAATATTGATTTCAAGGCTTCAAAATGTTTTTATGAATTTAAAGAATTAAATTTTTGGTATTTTCCTTATTCTTTTGTCCCATATTAGAACTCGGGTGTATATGTAGAAATTCAAGGAGTTTGGTTCATTAAATGAACTTTTCCATTATCATCGTTTTCTTTGCCATCGTGAAGTTCATATTGGCAAAATTTTGTCTTAGTATGGATAAGTTTTACGCAGCCACTATCACTATTTCCCCAATAAACTTTGTTACTATTATGGAATAAACTCTTTTCCACGATAGAGGTCACCAATAAAACCTTCTATTTTGATATGATTCACCTTGGTGTGACCATCTATAACATTGTCGTGGTAACCGTCAGCTTGATTACGACCATCTATTTCCGGATTTATGTGAACTTTACCATTATTAACTTATGTTTCTTTTTTAACCACTTCGTCATGACCACCTATATCCTTACCAGGGTGAACTTCAATCTAGTAACTGTATGTTTTTTTACTACTTCGTCGCGACCACGAGCAACGTTTTCGTGACGAAATTCACTTTGGCCGTGATCACTATCTTTTTTTATTACAAAAAACTTTTCTATTATCATTTTATGTTTTGGTTAATTAATTTTTCAGTAATTATCAAGATATATGATGCGACCACCAGCCAAGGTTTTGAAATTTAGCTATTTTTCATTGTCAACTTGTCATCTATTTCTCAATATAACCACATCAACCTATTTTATCCATCATCGAATGTATTTGGCTAATCTGATCCTTTAAGTTCTTCAAACAAACCTCTTAATTTTGAACTAACACCTCGAAGTTATTTGTGTTTGAATCATTTTTCTCAAATTAGTTATTAGAAGATTCGGTGAATTTAATTAGAGCGTCCTCTAGGTTGGACTTATTCTCTTACTTTTGGCATTTTCCAAGATAAATCTGGGTTCTTTCGGCGCTAGCATGATAATAATTTTTATTGTAGTATGGTACATGGCAGTGGTGGAATTTATTTACATACATTGCATCATTTGTTAAAGAAAACTGGTTCACAGAATAAAATATTCCGCACTTATTATAAGTTGTAATATTCATCATTATAAGTGTTATATATTGTTCAAGGACAATTATCTTAGATTTTCGTTTTGTGCTGTCACCCGCTATAAATATGTCGATTTTCATATTCTTTTGTTCTAAAGTAGTATAGTTATTGACAATTAATACCTTAAAGAGTCTGTACGCTTATGTTAGTGTCTTATTCGTTAGACGCCCTCCACTCGATACGTCTACCATAAGTTTATTATTTCCTTACAACCCATTATAAAAGGTTTGCACGATCAACCAAATGAAAATACTATGCTAAAGATAATTTTATAAAAAATATTTAAAACTTTACCATAGTCTCATTGCAAAAAACTCATTATCTCATTCCGAGAGTTTGCTGATTTTGTTAGTGGGATATTCTTAAATAAAATAGTTGGGTCAATTGTTCCCATATGGTGATACACCCATACAGTAAATACTATACTCATGTTTTTGCTTTTACCTTAAGTGAGAACAATAATAATCTCAACCTAATAACAACGGGTGATACTCTGTTGTATTTACAGGTGTCGCGTACTTTCAAGAAGGTCGAAAGATGGGTGTTTGGACACTACTATGACTCTCTAACAAACATTTAGTTATTTTATATAATGAGAATATATATGGGTTTAATCTCAAAATTTGTTACATCCATTACATGTCTCAATATACATGGAGTGACTCCCATAAGTGAAAGATTTGCGTAATCACCTAATCTACGTATATCAGGAACATCTTCTTTTTCAACCATTGTTGTTATATTTTTTAGTTTACAATAGCCTTCTAAAGGTTCTATCTATTAATGGATCAAAATGAATTAATCCCATCTTGGAAATCATCTGTATAGAAAGTATTGCAAAAAAAACATTTAATCTAGTCAATATACATTTATAGTAGTCCAAGTGTAATAGAAATAAAAATATTAACCGCTAATCATGTTAAAAAACTTGATGTGATAATCACAAGTGTACAATTATCGTCAACTAATATGAGTATTATAAACTCGAGTTTGATAGCGAAGCCAAAGTAATTATTTATTTATATCTTTAGAAGTAAATATATATCTATCTATGTACTATTTAAATTTATCTATTTTTAGCAGAATATCCAATTTGGGACTATTATCAAAATAAGACAAAAGTGCAACAAAACTTTAAAAAATTAGAAATATATCAATATTAAAATACTCAAGGGTTATTAAACCTGAAATATATTTTACTACGAGTCACGGTTATATTAATTAAATATTTATATTATTCCTTAAAACATGTTCCCTTATAGTTTGTTGTTATCATCTCTCAATCTCAAACGACAAACCTTCTGGTATGGATGATTATATCTTAAATTCCTACATCCTACAATTAGGTCATATAATCTATGAATCTAGTTCATATTTCAAATGAGTTTCTAAAAAGAATCAAGTGATTGAGATGATACGTTAATCCTTAACATCATTTACACAACTATAAAATGGATTAATCAAACATAAATCAAGTTTCTCTTTAGAAACCCAAAATATGTACATATGAGTTATGAAAAGAGAACAAACCTAACATATGTTACATCAAAGTGTGGGAGTACCTTACTTTTTATAAAACTAAAGGTCCGCGAAATTTAAAATTAGATCCAAAAGCTATAAGATGTTATTTTATTGGTTATGCAACAAGTATCAAAGCTTATATGATATTAAGTTTGTTGTTTAATATTATTTTTATATTAAAAGAGTGTAGTTCTTTGATTCAATAATATATAGCGATAACAAGACTGAAACCACTTCCGAAACAAATTATGGATCGTGTCAGAAGTACCTTTAGTGTAAGTATACCAAGTTAACCTCGTATATATGAATAACCTATAAGCTTGTCAAATAAAATTATGAATAAATTGATCAGGAAATTACAGTTATGTTTTATTTAAAAGACGATCTTAAATCTCACAAATAGACAGTGTTTCCAAAGATTTTGTTTTTTGGCAAGAGGACAGACAAGGCAAAATAGATTTAATCATGTCAAACCACATTTGGAAATTTGTTTATTTATCTTTGGGTTCCATAACAATTGTATGTAAGTGGATATTCCAAAATAAATTTCACACAAATAGAACTACTCAAACAATCAAGGCTAGATTGATCAACTAGAGTTTTTGGCGAAAATAATTAATCAATTACTTTAACATATATGTCATAGTTGTGAGAACTACGAACACAAAAATATTATTTGTAATTTTATAGGGATATAATCTTAAAATATATGAAATATATGTCAAAAAAATATTATTAAATAAATATGTTGACAAAAAAGTTTGCATTAAACAAACATAGAGATATATACTCTCGTATAATGAAAAATCTTACAGAGAGGTTATTTTGAATAATAATTATCTAAACTAAAGAGGGTCATTTTCTAAGTTAACTCATTATGTTAGAAAAAATAGTCAAAATTTTTATTCATAATGGAATAAAGGAAAATTTATACTTGATTAAATATCGTAAATATTTGGAAAAACGGTGGTTCAATTTGAATACACCAGTTTGATATGCATCTCCATGTACGAGGTCCGATGCACTAGGGTAAATACTTTATTTACAATTAGTAAATTATATCAATTTACTAGCAATCCAAATACAAAATATTGTAACAATATTGAAAGGGTACTTATATAATTAAAAAAAACTAAAAACATGTGTATCCAATATTTTAGTTTTTCGGAAATTTTGAGGAGTACACAATGTAATCCTAATCGGTAACAAATCGAGTAACAAGTTTTATGTTTAACTTTGCAAGAACTATTGTTAATAAAGTTTAAACAAACAAACATTCATATCTAATTAAATTATGATTTAAGAGTTCATACATTGGCCACAATGGAAAAATAAGTTAAACGGTTGATATACCTATTGTTGAGAATACATTTTTCATAATGGGAAAAAACAATCTATATAAGTTTCTTATAATATATATACTGGAAATTCTATACACATCACTTTGGGATATAATTACATAAGATAATTGATTGTCGAACATATTTGCCAACCATTATCTTGAAGATCAGTAAACTCAATATCTAGATGAATGTGATAAAAACTCTTAAAATGAAAGCTTTACAAATCATGCAAATTTAATTTCACTACAATGAATATCTAGGTATCGAATATTCAATGGATAATAACACATCATGGGGAAAAAAAGTTAAAGCATACGAACAAACCTAGTTTCATATGAGATGAAATATGAAAGAGTCATAATTCCAAAAGAATTTGGTCTAAATATGACATTTATATAAAACAAATAATAAAAATACTAATTGGATAAGTACACAACCATAAAAGTGTTAAATAAAACTAAAGATAAACATATTAAGATAAATATTTATGTATGGGGTCGTAAATGTTTTTACGAGAGATAATTGGGTCAAAAGGTGTAACTATCAAATATTCCAAAGAAAAGTTTTGTTACCTTTACAAATTTGAATTAAAAGAAAAAAATAGTTTGTACATAAATTTTATTTTACTGAAGATATAAGAGATGTCATTTAATCACGTGGGCTATTATTGGAATTTGATAAAATAAAGTGATTAGACGAAGTAAATTTGAAGATAAGTTTGGATAAAAAAAGGTCGAAGATTAGAGTGTGATAACAAAAATGACATGATATGTATTCGAATATTATTTTGAGACGATCTGATTTATGTGAAAAACAGACTATGTCATATACTATACGTAGTAAGATACATGGCAGAATGACACGTGTTATCAACGACTACATTGAACCACATGCCACAATGTGGCAGGGTGCAAACATGTCATTATCCATGTTATAGTTCAAATATTACATCTCATCGCAATGAAGTATGATAAAATGTTCATAGCTAAAATTTTAAGATCTGTTACCATGACCTTTTAAATATAAACCGAAACCTATAATGCTTTGGAGTTTTCATCACAACAGTGAGTATGAGTCACCACATCAAACTTATTTTAAAAATTGTTCTCTAACATGGTATCCAATACGTGGTTTGTCGATTCTAACAAATTTTAAACATAAAAAGTAAGATTTTTTTAGTTTTTTTTTGTGTCAAAACTAAAAGTTCAAACAAAAAAACAACACTCTCGCACATTTTCTAAATTAATGATTTAGAACAAAAAAAGTGGTAAAAATTCAATAAGAATTAAAAACATGAATTTATCTTCTTCTTTTTGGAGGGAACCCGCAACCGCTACTCAGAGTGCAATGAGTACGCACAGGGTAAACCCTCAGTCTGACGCAATAGCTTGCAAACCAACGCCAGAAGGTAAACCATACAAGGTGACAGGCTCGGCCGAGAAAGTGTATGTAGAAGACTCGAACTCATGACCTTTGGTCACGAGTATACTTTACTCAACCAACTTGTCTATCCCTTTAAAGCTAACATGAATTTATCTTTGGTTGGTTATGTAAATGATAACTAATCTAATAAAAAAAAATCTGCAGATTACCTATTTTGTTTTTTATTTGTTGTGTTGAGATTCTAATATGAATTTTTTTTAGGATCCATTCACTTTATTAAATAATTGAATAAAGTTAAATATTTATGCTTTATTAATGAAGTAAAAGTATTTATACGGTATTTAGAGTGAAAAACAAAAAGTAATTAAAATAAAAATACGTTACTTTTCCTTTTTCTTAAAACTACTATAACTATTAATACCTTAGATTCTTAGGTAGTTGGGGTTCATGATCGTATCTAAAATTCACTAGGCATAATAACATGAAATTCACTAGGCATAATAACATGATTAATCTAGACTAATAATGCTAATCTTCTTTAAATTCGTAATACTTATTAATTCAAGTATTAGATGATATAAATATATGTTTATTATTAAATCACTTGATATCTACTAATATAATTTGTAATATTATTGTGTTACTATAAATTTAATTACTAAAAACGTGGTTTATAATATTTTGGTTATTCTGACTATTAATAACAAAACCCAATTTAAAATACGGTTATATCGTTCCACAAGCTATAACCAAATAGTTTTAAAAATACGAAGTTGTTTGTAACTCCTTTTCGCTGAGTAGATATCGTTTATTTAAATAAGTAGGATAATAATAATAGAGTTTTCAATCAACTTGTATCGCAAAAGCCTTCACAAAATCTACAGTTTACTTGAATATTGAACTTGAACCGGTAATTATTATTATTTTATTTTTTTGGGAGGAAACCCGGCGTCGTTACTCAGAGTGCAATGAATGCGCACAAGGGTATACCTTCAATCTGATGCGATAGTCTGCAAACCAACGTCAGAAGGTAAATCACACAAGGTGACGGGCTCAGCCGAAAAAACGTATGTAGAGGGACTCGAACTCCTGACCTTTGATCAAAAGCACACTATAATCAACCAACTCGGCTACCTTTGCGATGTAATTATTATTTATGTATTCCTTCAATGAGGTTAAAAAGCATTTAACTAGGTCCAATGCTAAATATTAATTTAGAGTAAAAGCATAAGTGAATTACTTTACAAATAAACAAGCAATGTAAATTTATAATCTACTTGAAGTGGTTCAAATAAGTGAATATTTTTAATTATCTCATATTCTTAAATTTAGTTTCTCAATTTCAATATTACAAGTATATCTATAAATTTTGTTTTCCGGTTTGATAAAATCTATAAATATTTTTTTAACAAAATTTATAAATATAATTTTTTGATAAAATCTATAAATTTAATGTTTTGTGGATGACTTTTTTCTTAGCCTTAAAAACTAAATATATAAATGTTTCTAAATAAAATTACTAAATTAATAGATTTTACAATTCATAATTAAATTTACAAATTTTATCAAGTTCAATGATCTTTAACAATAATTTTAAAATTAAAAGATTAAAAGAATGGAAACGAATAGTCAAAAAATATATAATGGACCACTAACAAAACTTTTCTTTCTTTTGAATTTTGACATTTATTTAGAACTTGTATATATTCATGTTTATTATTGAAATAAAAAATTATTTTGAATATCAAAAAAATTACTTTTATCCTGACTAATAAATGTATGATTAATAACTTCCATACGTTATTAATTATATATTTTAACATCTCAGTAGCTATACTATTCTTTTAAAATGTAATAAAATTGTACCTATCAAAGTCTAAAGGTAGACAAAACGTCACTTTTTAAACACCTTAAATTATTAAAAGTACTATCAAAATATACAAAAATTTCTTGAGGAAAAAGGTTTATAAAAGATGGGCAAAACAACTTTACAATTTCTTTAAATCTGAAAAATTAGAATTTAAAACCACTCAAACTGCAAAAATATAATTTTGATTTCAAATTATTTTTTAAATAAAAAACATAATTTAAAATAAAGAGTGACGGATAGAATTTTTTTTAAAAAATTCTAAAAACAAAGTCTTGCAGTAATCTTCGCCTTGAAATCTTCATGTGCCGGTCAGCTCTCTTTGGTTGATTTCAGATGTCGAGAAAAATCTCTTATGTTCATCACCAAACTTAAACAGATTCATTCAAAACCAATCAGTAATACTTTGTTTCAAGAAACACATAAATGCCCAAACAAATTCATGGTGAGGTTGATGAATTATCTCATTTTCAAGAGCCTATTTTTTGGGTAAAGAAAAATCATAGACATCCTCAATATATGATCAACCTCATCCTCAATCCACCTGCAACACATAAGTACAAGGTTATCATAATCCTACCTAGAGGTCATAAAACCAAAAACTAAAGTAATTCTTGATCAATGTCAAATCAAAGACAAAAAAAGATCACATTGACATTCATTTTCCATCCGGTGTTAAAAAAATATTCTTCAAAGAACAAAACACATGCTAGTTGAGAAATTCTCTTTAGAGAAAGTAATTTTTTTGTTATCCAGAAATTCTTAGACTCATTTAGATTTCATGGAGAAGTTAATGTTTCTTATTTGGACATAAGACATATCATATTAGAATTTGACCTTATGGAAGATTTGGAAAAGAATGTGGAAGAGAAATGTTTGGAAGGTTGAGGATAAAATGAACAAACTACTCAAATGGAAACCACATCTATCACCTCACAACGAATGTCCTATTACTCCCGTATGGATCTCTCTTCCAAACCTCACGGAGTACATATATGATAAAGGGATGATAAGAACAATAGTTAAATCCTTATGTAACCCTCTCATCGTTTGGGTCCCTTCAAAGAACAAGATAAAAATTAACTATTGCAAAGTGTGGTTAGAGCTAGATGTGTCACAAGACCTTTTCACCAAATTATGGATAAGATCTGGTTAAACTAATGGGTTTTGGCTGGACATCGTCTATTGGGACTTCCTATTTTACTGCTCAAACTTTTCCCATCTTGAATTTCAACACGAATATTATAGAAAGTTCACTATTACTAAAGAAAATCTCAAAAAGGAAACTGGACACTCTCTGGCTAAGGCTCCCGAGAATTTGATATCTCAATAAAGGCTCCCGAGAATTTGATATCTCAATAAGAGGTGAGGAAGCCTAAAATCAAATCAATAATTGTTAAAGGTTCTAACACAGAAGATTAAACAAGTTCAAACAAGGTCTCAACCCGTCCAAGGCTTGGAGAAAGGAAATAGGTCAATAGAATGTTCCATATAAAGTAGTGATAACTCTTTATATCTTCAAACAAAAACAAATACTAGATAAGATCTCATTATCAAAGGAAAAGAAAGGAAAACACTAAAGTTAGAACTCATAAATTCTTAAAGCACTAGAATCAATGGATACACATACCTTATCTAGAGATATAAATGAACCATATGAGTTACTTAGTGGGGATGAAACATCCAACCAACAAAATATGAGTAGTCTTCCTTCATCTCATTTGTTAAAAAAATTGGAAGTTAGTAAAGGTTTTCAAAAAGTCTTGAGTAAAAGAATGAGGCAGTCCAAGATCGACTATACTAAAAGTTCTATCGATTTCAAACCTTTTATATTTAAATGAAAATAATTTGTTTAAGTTAAAATATTATCGGGTTAAACAATAAAGCTTTATTAAGAATATTAAGATCAATAAAAAAATGAAAAAGATAGAATTCATTGTTATTGAAGAACCAATAGTGTTCGAGTACAAGCTTCATATCCTTGCTATGAAAATTGGATTTTTTAATACACTACTAATTTTAATGGCAAAAATTGGGTTTTATAGAATGATAATTACAAAGTTGAAGTCATTGAAAATCAAGATCAGTTTATAAATCTCAAAGGTAAACATGGTAACTCAAACACAAAGATTTGGGTCACTATAATAAATGCTAAGTATCCAAGAATATTTAAGTTTGATAAATAAGAAAACTTGAGAGATTTACCAAGAGATGTTAAGGAATATATTGTACTTGGAGCCATTAATCTTATCAACTCTCATGAGTAGCTCTCTTTCCATACTCTTTACACCGGGAGTATGGATGAATTATGTCATGCAATAATGGACTGTTTGGTCTGATTAAGGGCTTGATTGGCTCCAAGTTCACTTGGAAAAAAGTGGGGAGCTTCATGGTTATTTCAAATCTACAAATAAGGCTAGACAAATGGATTCGTTATCCCATGGTCTATTTATTCTTACAGAAGAAATTTTAATCAGAGTGGTTGAAGATTTTATTTAAAGAAAATTAGTGTTTGAGATACGAGTTTACGAGTAGGTTATACATACCTTGTCTGGACTATGTTGATGACCTTTTAATCTTTACAAATGGTTCTCTTTCAAGCCTCAAGCTGTTAAGTTTCTTCATGGAGAAATACCAAAAGCTTTATGGACATACAATAAACAAAGAAAAACCCATGTTTATTACTTATTCAAATTAATTCTCAACAAGGATTAAGACAATGGAATTAACCACTAGATTTAAGCATGGGAAATTACCATTTAAGTACCTTGACATTCACATTCATAAAAAAAAAATTGATCTTGTTTGATGAATTGGTTAACAAAGTCAAGAACAAAATATTTTACTGGATAAGATGTTGCTCTCATTTGGTGGAATGCTTACGATGATTCAATATATTCTTCTTACCATCCTTATCTACCACAATCAAAGCCTTCTTTTCCCTAAAGGTATCGTCAACAATATTAAAGGTCTTTGTAACAAATTCGTATGCTGATTAAATATATTTGAAGTTGCTATAAATTGGTCTAAGTTATGGTTCAACTTGAGGGACCAGAAAACACTTTGGACCAGATTCATGAAATCTATCTATTGTACCAACATCACTCATATACGTATTGTAAAATGATGATAAACATTAGGGATTTAGCTAAAGGTTTTATGTTTTGGTCCATTAGCCATGGTGTTATAAACGTTTATTTGACGGGGATTCCAATTTAAGATCTCCTTATAATCTCTCATTTCGGACATTCACGTTTATTAAATTATATTTATATGAATATGCATTTATCAATTCCAAATGACAACTAACAAAAAACAAAAGAGGCACACAACGACTCATTTTGCTTAATGGTTATACAACAAATCAAATTGTTAACTGACACCTTAGTGGACCCTGATCTCTTATTGCGTACATCATAAAAGTAAGACATGAAACCTGTAATCAACATGTTTTAACTATTCAATTGGTCCAATTGAATTAAGATCGTTGAACTTTAAAGAAAAAACAGAAAACTGGATCATTTATTGATTCAATCTTGATTACTGAACACTCAATTATTGTATTATTAAAAATTAAATGTATATATAAAATTTGTAAAACTTGAAAGCTGATTTGAATTTGATTCTAAATTGTAATCAAAAGCTCTATTGTATTCAAAACAACACTTTCACTAAGTCTAAATATCCTCCACACTAAGAACCCCCACATTAATATTGTGTTTATGAAAGACTCTAGGTGTTTGAAATCTTAGTAGACCAAGATGGAAAAAAAGAGGAAGATAAATCTTTCTACTATTCTGTAATCCCAGCCGAATTAAATGAGTTTGTTTTCTATGCTCTATTTTAATTATTTGATATATTTACTATATTAAATGTTATTATGGGTGCTACTAATTTTACCCCATAAAATATGTAGGTCTAAATCACATTGTACTAAATCTCATTATAACACTCACTTGTCATATAAAGTTATGCATTTCTAAATAATCTCCTTAATTCCGTGACGTACTTATGTCATCGTATTATGCTAGATATTTAATATTGGATGACTTGTATTATATGTACACTGGTTCATACCTAAATCACTTAAATATTTACTCACGATGGTTTTATACTTTATCAAAAAATTAACCATAAGCGTACAACAAGAGTTGAATTGTCAAAACATATTAACCATTTTGCACTTTTTAAATTTCCATATAAGCTTTGAGATGTTTGATTAAAAAACTTATCTTAAATAAACTCAAGCAAACTGAAAGTTTGTCAATGTCATATCATAACACTTTAGTATGCTAGTAATGAGTGTCTTATGTGATAAACTCACATAATTATCAAGAGTAATCCTGATTATTCTTGGTTCCTTAATACATAAGACACCTCATTTATAAATTTTAACATTAATACAAATTTATTGATAAGATGAAGTGGGTAAATTTAACTTGTGGTAATTAATAGGAAAATCAACTCTAAATATGAATCTACTTTAATTAAATTAATAAAATTTATGATATTCTACTAAGTTAACTCTAAATTGAAAGAGATAAAAACTTTGATAAATTATCATATAACTAATGAGACGGCTAAAAATCACTGTTAGTCCCCCATGTTTACCACTTGTATCAACATAGTCCCTTTCGTTCACTTCTGCATAAAACTCATCCCCTTCATTTTAAAAATTTACACGATTAGTCCCTCGGCATATTATGGGGGACCAAAAGTGATACAAAACTTAGAATTTAAGTGTCACGTGTCAGTTTTTAAATGGTTTATATGTGCGGGGGGACTATATTCGCAAATTTTTAAAATGAAGGGGATGGGACCTATGCAGAAGTGAACAAAAGGTACTATGTTGATACAAGTGGTAAACACGGAGGACTAACGATGTTTTTTACCCCTAATGAGACACTTGAACTTAATATTGTAAATGAATTTCTAATTGACACAACCCGTTAACTCTATTATATTTGAATATAAATGTTACAAACACGTTAATCTTTATGTGGATTGATTAATTTTTGCAACTCATCATTTTTAATAACACACACAAATATACACATGTATCAAGTTTTCTTAATGTTACCATTTGGAAAGACTAGATCCTAATATTCATTCAATGAAGCTTACTTTCTAAAATGTGTAAGACGTATGACAATTTTCTTAAAAGAATTGTTTGACAATCTGATATATATGCTCTCTTAAAAGATAAATATTTTCATAATGAATAAAACTTGTTTGGTGTAAGACCTTATATATCATAACTGAATTATCTTAAATCTATTTTTCATTCTTTTTAGAATAATTCATATTTAAACATTGAAAATATGAATGAGATCCAATAAAAGCTTAAACTAAATTTTCAATTTTTATCAAAATATTTCTAATCTTCTTATGGAGCTATTTAGAGTGTTACATAAGCTATAACTTGGATTATGTTATTTTACTATAAATTTTTGTAATGTTTTTGTAAACTATTTAGGATATTACAAAAGCTACAATAAGATTATTTTGTTGATCATAAAGAAACTTAATATTCTTGTGGAACTTCTTTATAACATTACAAAAGTGGGAATCGTATTTTTTTGGTAAAAATAAATAAACTTAATATTCTTGTGGAACTTCTTTATGACGTTACAAAAGTTGGAACTAGATTATCTGTTGATTATAAAAAGTCTGAATGTTCTTGTGGAACTTCTTTATGACTTTACAAAAGTTGAAATTGGGTTATTCTCTAAGCTACTTAACTTTTCACAATTACTTAAAAATGTTGAGTTTTTCCTTCATGAACAACTACAACTTCTTAATCTTAAGTGAGAAATTAAATATTGATTCATAAAAGGGAATAAAGAGATAATCAAAACATAATGATCAAATCTTTAGTGTTTGAATCCAAATAAATTATTTCTAATTATTCCCGAACATCAAGGATATTCAATGAAGATTCCCCACCCTAAACTATATTTCCTCAAAATAACTGAAATGTCTCATATTTCAAATTGGCTAGCGGGTTCTAAAATGATTATTGTAGAACGATATGAATTTTAAACAAAGATAATTATTAATGTATCAGACACTAGGTCCCAATGCTAGGCATGTAAGGCTTTGGTTGTACGACATGTATAAATTTATTTAAACAATGCCTTTGTTATGTTAAAGATTAATGTACTTATTAAACTAGTTATGTCTCTATTAACTTTGGTTAATAAGGAACTATTGGATATCTGAATGTGTAAACATAAAAATTAAATCAAATCATTATTCACTTATCTTTCATAGGATCCTTAAGTGGTAAACAACAACGAAGGATATGAAAAAATACTTAAGCTTGTTAATCAATTCCATCTATATTGAAATATGTGAATACACGAGGAAAATATCTATAAACAAAATATTTATGAATAAAATATCTATTTTTATAGTTATCTCTTAATATGAACATCTTCATGATAACCGAAAAATTTGTTCAAAGCGTTGCACGACGCCATTTACATCCAATTTCCTTCATTTGGTTTGTTCCCTCGTATCCATCATATATGAATAGTCAATACACTTAGAGGTTCTAAAGTATATTGTCCACTAGGTTGCCCACTTCTTTTTGAGAGATATGACCTTATTGTTTTTTAGAAAGATGTATTTATTGTCCCAATAGTTCAATTTTTTTCCTGAATGATGCATAAATTTAGATAAAATCAATCTAAATTTTATTAGTTTCTATCCTTAGTGGAGACGGTAGGTGACAACGCACTATATAGACATTTCATTTAAAAATTTCTCTATACTTTAATCACCACTATATGTAAATACGTTTAACCATAACTAAATTTTAATGATTCAATGTATCTCGAGATGAATATACAGGATATTTGTAGTTGTAAAAATAATAATAAATCACCAATATATGCAAAAATATTTTACCATCACTCGTTTTTGGCGATCTGATATGTCTGATATGGGAAATACCATTCAAATACAATACTAAGATAATAATGATTGATCGCGAAATATAAAATGGTTACGAGTCTAGTAATTTTTGTCTATCTGAATGTGATAAGCCTTTACATCGAGGGTTTAACCCTTATTTATACTCCTTATCAAACACACTTTCTCTACATTTATTTTCCAACTGTTACTACTATGAAGGTGTTAACGTCCCTTAATTATTTGTTACGTTTTTTTAATAAATACGTAAACATATTTGTAGGTAATGAATGGTATAGTGACACGTGTTATCCTATAATAATCATTCTAGTATATATTATATGCATTAAGCTTGCATCCACATCTACTAGTTTATTATCTACGTCTCGACAATGCCCATCTTCTTTTTTATTTGCCTTGTATTACATATAAATTAACCTTTTGTTAGTTTTTAGTATACGTTCACGTAATTATTATATAGAATATACACTATCTATAGGTATAGTCTCATCAGGACTCCCCTATATTCTTTAAATTAATTTTGTAAAAATAATTTATTGAACGACTACGAAAAAAATTGATAAGGTAATTATTAATTCTAGATATATAATAAATATTAATTACATATATGACTATTGGTGATGCTATCATTTGCTTATTTTTTTTCGTTTCCAAGACCATCAACATGTATTAAATTCTTGTCATATCAGGTTGCATCAAAACGTGTAATCGGTGATGCCATCAATCGCTTCTCATTATTTGACACGTCCGAAAAGCTCTCTTACTTGCCAAAGGAGAAATTCAATTCGGTTCCTTAGTTTTTGTATTATTTTTTATTAAAATAATGATTATCTGCATCGTTAATTTACTGTGAATCGAATGAATCAAATTATTTATCAATTAAAATGCATACATTCACATAAAAATACCCATCGTCTTTGTTTTTTCATTTCCTTTAATAATACTTGTTCGATAAACTATAACTGATCTGTACCATCACTAGTGAAGCTCCCAACTTGGTTATACTATATCAGTTTGCTTTCATTGTTGTCTTGCTTGGCATTTATATGGTTTATCGATTCTCTGTATTTCTATGTTTGTGTGAATATAATTCAATGGGATTGTGAGTAGAGGTGTCTAATGGTTCAGGAACCATGGTTCAAAGCTGACAACCTGCTTAAGAACTGGCGGTCTACCTGCGAAACTGGCCCATTAGGACTGCAACCCGCCGAGACCGCAACCCGCCGAGACCGCATAAGGAGCAACCCGCCAGGACCGCAACCCGCCGAGACCGCAACCCGCCGAGACCGCAACCCGGCAGGACTGCGAAACCACGGTTTATTTGTAAAAAACCGGTGGTTTATTGGTAAATATTATGCTGATTTTATTTATTTTATATCCAAAATGTTATATTTAAAAAATATTGAGATATTGCATATTATTATAGAATTATTATTACATTTTTGTTAATATTAATTTGTTTTGGTTATTAAGTTTTTTAGTGTTGTAATTATTATATAGTCCAAAATTTTAAATATTACTTATGTTATTATCACATTTTGAATATTATTATTATGTTTTTAGATCTAATACAAACCAAAACTATATCTTATCATGTTAAAATATTACAAATTCTACGGTTATAATTTTAATATTACATTTTGATTACTATTGTGATTTGGTTTTAAATTTTACAAGTGTTTGTTATTATTTTTTAAACCAAAATTAGATCTTATGAAGTTATAAGTATTTCATAATACATTTGTTGTTGTTATAATAAAAGGTAAAGTCATTTTTGGATAATTTAGCCGTTCACAGTTTATACTCGTGCGGGCCAGGAGTTGTACAAATATTTTCAAATTACAATACAAAATAGCAAAAAACTATTACAAACATCATTCATCTCCAGCTTCGTCTTCTTCGTAAGTAAAATCTTCGTCGTCATTTTCGTTTTCTTCCGCAATTTCTTGTTCAAGTATATCTTCGTAATCATCCGGATAATCTTCGAAGATGTCGTCTACGTTCACTTCGTCTCTGAACTCTATGTCTTGCATCCTTTTATCCGCCGCTGTCCAATCCTTAACTGCCACAAGCACTCCAAGTGCTTTGCCCGTCAATCTTGTTCTCTTAGTCGTGTATTGCAACCTCGCTTGGCTGAAAGCACACTCACTTGCAACTGTAGACATAGGTATAGCATAAATCTCTTTAACAATCCTGCAAAGAATAGGAAACTCTTCAGTTTTGGTACCCCACCATCGTATGATATCTTCAATACCTTGGTCTTGATAATTCGTAAAGTCAAACCTAGTGGTCCAATATCTATACAACTCATTATCAGATTGAGGGGTTTCTGTAACATTGTTGTTTCGTAACATTGCCAATCGAATATAGTTAGTATTTCTCCCTCTACCCCTATTGTTACTACTGCTTACATTTGTAGATGTATTTGATCTATATCTTGCAGCATACTTATCATAGATATTATACAAACTATCATATATACCGCTAATATACCCTTGAGGGTCAATTGGTTCGGTCGGTGGTATATCTGTAGGAAACCGTACAGATTTATAAAAGCAATCAACTAGCAATTCAAATTTTTCTTTTCGTGAAAAAGGATCTAAAAGGCAAGCAAATGAATAACTATCAGGGATTGGATGAAAATACTTTGTGAACTTATATTCCATTCCAGGCACCATGTCTACGCATGCATAATGTGATCTAAATTCATCCATATGCATGGCAAGATTAGCAATCGTGAAAAGGGCCAAATGAGCATTAGGTTGATTTTGTGAAGAAAAGGTTAGGGTGTTTTCTTTAAAAAGTCTTAAAAATCTTAACATGTGTGCACAAAATTTCCAATGATCTGGTTCAATTGGTGTTTCACGATATGTATTATAAAGCGTCGATATCTCTTCTTTAAAAACATGCGCACGTGCAAGCATTGTGTAAGTAGAATTCCATCTAGTTTCGACATCTAATAAAAGTTTCTTATATTTTTTCCCATTTGAAAGAACAAGTGTTTTAAAAGCTCTTTTTTTAGCAGCGGATGTCGAGCAAAATAGGATCCCATTTTTTATAGGGGTAATATAATCACCCTGAACCTTACGTATTCCTTCTTTCGCAATTAATTGAAGTACGTGGCATAAACATTTGGTGTGAAACAATTTTGGAAAAGGAGGATTGCAATCTGCTATAAGATATGTTATAGCACTAATATTAGAAGATGCATTATCCAACGAAATAGACATAATCTTGTTTTTAATGCCATAAACATTCATGCATTCAGTCATACTCTCCCTAATTATTTGTGCGGTATGCTTCCCAATTGATTCAAACCATATAATTCTCCTTTGGAGGACCCATTGGGCGTCCATCCAATGGAGGGTAACACATATCATATCTAAATCAGTAAAAGTAGCTATGTCACTAGTAATCGAAACATTCCATGGCAAAGTCTGCATAGTTTGAATAATCTCTTTTTTTCTTTGTAAATAATATTTAAAGGCTAGCGATCGCAAAGAGGTACGTGGAATGCGTGTTGCCTGTGGGTTTACCCCAACTTGCATCCAATTTTCGTATCTCCAAGAATCCCCAAAACTAAATGGTTGTAAACTACCGACTGCATAAATCATTGTTTCTTCCCTATACGTATCGTGGTTAAACTCAAAAGGAAGACCTGTTTGAGGGTTCGTGCAAACATTAGTTGGGTTAGGTTTTGTAGGATCATATATTTCATGTTTCGTTAAATGTTTTACCATAGTGCTAGTGCCCATATTTCTAGATCCACTTAGGTGAAGATAACGTTTATTGCACTCTTTACAAATACAAAACAAACCATCTTCTGATAGAGTATAGTGATTCCAAATCCAAGATGTTTTCTTACGAGATCTCCCCCCACTAGTACTTCCACCACCACTTTCGCGGGAGGAGAGTGTGTCAACGTGAGGGAATTCTGTAGAAAAATCATCCATGGTATTGAGATCCACATTAGATGGTGGGTTTATCCCAGTATTTCTACGTTTTGAATTCATTTTAAAACTAATAACAGTTTTTTTTTCAAATATGCAATAAAATACTAATAATAAAATCACAATTTAGACTAATAACAAGATATAACAACTAAATTTAGACTAATAACAAGATAGAACAACTAAATTTAGACTAATAACAACTAAGAAACAATTTGCGGAAAAACAAAAATCAAACAATTTCGAAAGTAGGAGTAGAATAAGTAAAATAACTAATTGTAGTTTTCTAGAACTTATCGAACAAATAGATAGATTTAGAGAGAAGTAGAGAGTTGTTTGAGAGGTGTGAGTATTGGTGTTGGGGTCTCCTCTACTTATAGGGGAGACCCAAAAAAAAAAAAAACCGAAAAAACAAAAAAAAAAAAATCGCCCGGACCATCCGGATGGGCGTCCGGATGGTCCGGACACATGATCCGGGGCATCCGGACAGTTTCGCCCGGACGCCCGGACAGACAATTCGGACCATCCGGACGATCGTCCGGATGCCCCGGTTCAACCAACGGCCAAAAGCGGACCATCCGCACGCGTGGCCGGATGGTCCGCTTGATGACGTCATGCTGACGTCATCAAACGGCTAGTAGAAAAAAAAAAACACAAAATTACCCTATAAATACACCCTACATCCTCCTATATTTTTCACTACAAATCTCTCCCTCTCCACTACAAATCTATCCCCTCTCTCTACTACACTTCTCTAAATTTTTTTTATATTTTTCAAACTCTATTTAAATTTCAGGTTTCGCAAATGTCTTCGAAAACAAAAAAGAATGCTCGTAAAGGTGGACGTAGTGAACCAACCACTTCCGAATTGAGAGAGGTGGAAGAAATGTTGTTGCATACCATGGAGCATGAGGTAACGGAGAGCGAGACTATCGAACATCGCCCCGAGGGGGAGATTCGCATCCGTAGTAATCAGCAAGGAGGTCGAGGTGTAACAAAAATTTGGTCTGGTATGTTTCTGAACTACGAGGAACTGATCCAAATAGAGGGTATGCAAAATTTTTTCAAACTTATTGAGCCTACTAATGGCCAAGGTTGGATGAATCTAGCTAGATTCAAATGTGATTGGTATATAGAACTAGTGCGAAAGTTTTATTCCACGGCTAGATTAATCGAAAATGATCCAAGAGGTTTAGGATTGAATTGTTTGATTGATGGTAAAGACATTAGTTTTTTTGAAACTGATTTCTACGATCTTTTTTCCGTTCCAACCCATGATATCTATACCGGTAATAAATTACCTCCCATTAGTTATCGCCCTACGATATGGAGTGCTGATTGGCCTTTGTCTTACGAAGAAGCGGTAGAGATTCTTACTTGTCCTGGTGCGGAAGCTCCGGAAATTAGCGGTAAATTTCGAGCCATGCGGGGTAATTTGGATGGTATTGGGAAATTAGCTTTGAAATTGGTAAATAGTATATTTCTTCCACCTAGTAACAATGATTCGCAGCTTTCATATATTCAAACATTTGTTACTGCTTTTATGATTCGAAATCAGGGAATAATTAATTTACCCAGCTTGATGATTCGAAATATGGCTGCGAGGTATGGTACGGATAAACTACCTTATGGGATGATATTGAGTAAATTGCTTGTTTCGAAAGGAGCTGATGTGAGTATGTACACTCCGGTGAAGGTGAGGCCGACTAGTGCTATAGGTAGAAACTCTTTGCGTTTGCAGGAAATATACTCTTGGGATGGAGAGTTGATTTCGAAATTAGAGGCATGGAACCACCATAGAGAAGACTTGAATCAGATATATATTGCGAACGGTCTTACAAAACCGCCAAATCCACCTACTCAGTATCGAGTTGAGGCTGAAGTGTCTTTCGATCCAAATGCTAGTGGTTCTTCGCGAGTACCGCCACAACAAAGACGAACCGATCGCGAATTTGCTGAGTTTGCGCATACTCAACAAATGGTTTGGCATGATGATTTTACAAAATGGCAAGGTGAATTTCAAAATTGGCAGGGGGGGGGGTAAATGACCAGCTTAGCCAGATACAGCAGTGGCAAGTAGGGGTGAATGATCAACTTGGTCACCTCCAGCAGTGGCATGGTCAATACGAGCAGTGACATGGTCAATACGAGCAGTGGCATCATGGACAAGATCAATGGAATGAGCGATTTGCAAACTCTCAAGCCCAACAGTCGGAGTATATGCGACAGATGATGGAGAACATGCATTTGCAAGGTCCATCACCTAACAACAACAACAACGATGAAGCTCCTTAGTTTTTCGCAATTGATTTTCATTATCGTTGTAATGTTTTTCTTTTTTATTTGATTGGAAAACTATGTTACTTGTTTGGTTTTTATTTTTAATGAATTGTTTGTTTTGCTTCTATTTTTTATTAAATGTTATTTAAATCACTTACCTAGCTTTCAATTTTTATTTTGTTCTTTACAACTTACAAGTAATTTATGTTTATGCATATAAACTTCTAATATTGAATAGTTCGAAAATACAATAAACTATATAATTCATCTAACCATAAACACTTCAAACTTGAAAGAATCTAAAGAATCACCTAATAATTAAAATTTTTAATACAATTATATGTCTAATAGGTATATATTATTTAATAGTAATATATTATTCAAACGTATCAAAATCAAATTACAATTATTTTTTTAAAATATAATTGATGATTATAAAATTTCGATTAAAATGATAACATATTTAAATTAAAATACATGAAATAGAATAATTAACTCAATTATTGAAATTAGATTCAATTAACACTTACAAATTAATTTTAAATAACATTATAATATATTCTGATAAACGGTTCTTAAATGGTTAAATGGTTTGGCTGATGGTTTGAACTGGTAAACGGCTCTTAAATGGTTCGTCTGGTGGTTTGAACTGGCGGTTTAACTGTGAAACTGGCCCATTACGACTGCAACCTGGCAGGACCGCCAGACCGTCAGGACCGCATAAGAGCAACCCGCCGAGACCGCAACCCGCCGAGACCGCAACCCACCGAGACTGCAACCCGTGGTTCAGACTTAAACGGTGCGGGTTGGTGCTGGTTCAAACCGTTTGACACCTCTAATTGTGAGTACTAAGGTTCTTTTACAGAAAAATCTTGACTAGTAGAAAGTGACATTTGATTTGAAACGTATAATTTAGGTCATAGTAGCGGGATTAAGGCCACTGTATCAAAAACCTCTTGTCTTTTTTGTACCCAAAAAACCTAGAAACTCGAATTGTTTTGAAAATTCCGATGATGACTAGTCTTTTTTAACCCATAAATTTCTCCCAAAATAGTTCCTTTGAAAAAGAGAGCGGTGTAATACACCGCAACCACCCTTCTTCTCGTAGACGTGGTAGAGAAAAATAAATTTCTAGACTAATTCTTTAGTAGGCTAGTTAATAGTTATGAACAAATGCTGCAGGAAGAGCATTAGGACTTTAGACTTGAGTATATCTTACCTGAATCTATTGTAACTTGCATTCCATATACGAGAAAACTACCTCATTATGGTAGGAAAGGCGAGACTTATTTTTATACTAACATTTTTTACCGGGGTCTTTGATTACCACTTTATCTTTTCATACAAGTATTTTTAGGTATGTACGTATATGCCCCGTTAAACTAACTATGAATAGTTGTTGCATATTACTCAACATAATGTTAAGTTCCAATTCTTTAAAAGTACGCGTGAGTTTACCAGATATCCTTACTAACATTGATGTGTATAGGTTTCAAATAAACCACTTCTATTATATATTTATTCAATACGAGAATAAGATCTTCAATTTCCCTCGTCTCACCATAACTCGAAAGCTCATTTATTTTTATATAAAGAAAGTGGAAATATCAGAATTCTACGCTATATGGTCAAATCGAATAGATATGGATGCAGACACGTAAGATATAATTTGTATAGCTTCATTTTGGTCTACTGATGTATGTTTGTTTTGTGTTTGATTACGGTGCAAATTCTAGAAAATACCAACAATTTTCGAGGAAATTGTACAAGGAAAGTGATATAAATCCACTGCTGATGCTAGCCGTTGCTGCCTATTCCACGTGTTCCCTAGAGTATCACTGATGATGATAAGTTGATCTGACTATTACCAGGGAATACATCATCCTCGAATTGATAGAGGGTGTTATTCTTCAACACATGTATAACTAAGAGACATTATGGACTGGTTTGGATGTGCCCAAGAATAAGTTTAGGAAAGATATTAAGGATGGATCCCTGAGTAAGGTCGTAGGTAAGAAAACGAGAGAAAATCACGAAACCGGGCTCTTCCACTAGAATGACAAACCCGAGGATCTTCAGGAGAAAAAGGTCTATAAGAAGAAAAATAAATAAAACAAATTCGGGCACGACTTCGATCCTACGCACCATAATTACAAGCATGAAGATCCTCAGGATAACTGAGTGAACAAGAAAAATAAAATTATTGGTACGGTAATACCTTCGCACTATGGGTAAGAAGAATGTGGTCCTTATGGCCCAAGAGAAGTCTTTTTTATATTGACAAGGCCCATGCGGTTAAGAAAAATACGTTGGCACATAATTCAAACTCGGTTGGTAGCAAGAGCCATGCAAGTAGAAAGGATGAAACCTCCCATTCTGGAAAGTCATTATTCTTGTTGGGAATATAAGTGTTTTGAATTGGGGGTCCGATCCGTATATTCTGCCTCCGTATATAAGTAAGAACAGCCCGATCTCAACACTAGTATGATATTGTTCGCTTTGGCGCCCGAAGGCCCCGCACAACTTTACTTTTGGTCCACTTCCAAAATGCCTCATACTAGTTGAGATATGTTCTTACTTATATACCATTGATCCTTCCCATGTTTAATCGATGTGGGTGTGGCAATTTGGTTGCCACCCTAACAAATCCTCCTCTCTAACAAAGTACCACATTAGCCTCCTCTTAATTGACTTTCATCCGTCCACTCTAATCAAGTTGGAAGACTACCTGACAATAAAGGCACTAAAAATGTTACTGCTCACTTACGATTAGACCATTCTATCTTGTTCTTTAGCGCCACTCCAATCAGGCAACACTGCTTGATCAGCCACAAGCACTCCGAACTAGGATCTCTAGAGCATATCACCTTGAGCATGGCTACTGGTTCATCATGTTCGACCTCCGAGAATATTACCACCATCGCGTTCCGTTTGGGTCTGGCTCTGATACCACGTGTTGGGAATATGGATGTTGTGAATTGTGGGTCCGATCCGCATATTTTGCCTCCCTATATAAGTAGGGATAACCCGATCTCAACATTAATATGATATTGTCCGCTTTATTGCCCGAAGGCCCGCACGATTTTTCTTTTGGTCCACTTCCAGAAGTCCTCATACTAGTTGAGGTATGTTTTTACTTATATACCATTGATCCTTCCTATATTTAACCGATGTGGGATGTGGGACTTTGGTCGCCACCCTAACAATTTTTGATAAGAAAGACGCCTTTATCCCACTGCTGAGAAGGAGCTCATACCAGCTGCGTCGGTTAATTAATCAAATAAATCACGGGTTGACAAGCTGAGAGCCACTGCACCTGGTGGACTCGTGGGTCCTCATCAAAGTAGAAGTAAAAAGGTAGCTATGACTTTATCAGATACAATCGTGATAGGTAACGAGGAACCCAACTTAGCTCTATTTTACCATCCATCAACCATGTCTTGTGAATAAGAATGATGGAACTTTCGTAATAGATCTTCTACCCCTATTGTTGCTAATGTATCTCCAGTTTCGACACGTTCTCAAGCTATCAAATTACGATAATATGGCTATGGAACATTCCTTACAAAAGTGGCTCGAACTAAAAACAATTGTATCAACTTATTATTTAATTTTTTGTTGTGTTGACGAGCGTGTTATTTGATCATTCAGATAGTTGTATATTGTTTATTGTTATTTTTTTATAAAGTTCTGTAGATGATCATATTAGCTGATCTCTCAAGTGGTTTTAATTTTACAGAGCCATCGTAACTCGATGGTATTGGCGTATCGATGGATGACCCGTGCGGATATCAAATAGATTGAGAAATTCAAGCTTGAACCTGTGGTATTTGGGCCAGTTAGAGGCTTGAACACGAATTTATTAGGGTAGAGAATAAATGACTAAGGAATATTTCGGATCTTGAATCTGATGTGACTAGAGAGAGAGTCTAGAGGGAGAAAGTGCAAAGAGAATAGAATAATGTGGAATGTCCCACCTACCAAGAAAGTGGGTCACCTTTTATAGTAAAATAAGATTGTCCCATTAATGTCCTTGGTGGGCTGGTTTTATTGTTATTTTGGTCCCCCATCAAATACATTGTTTACAAATTTGCCTCTAATGGATAGTAAATACAATAATAGCCATGTAAAGTATTTTATATTCATAATCAACCCCTTATTATTTATTCTGGCAAATTATCTCCTTATCATAAACGAGCTTATTCGTCGTTAAAGTCAAAGGTTTAAGAAATTGACGAAGGAGAAGCTGGAAGTGAATGGTAGGTTGACAAAGATATATGTTGAGAGGGATGCCTTGAAAACTCAGAATAACAAATTAGTAGTGTTAAATGGTTCGCTGGTTGCACAGAGTACAAGTCAGACTATGAAAAATGAAACGTTGATTGCATAAAATGTTCCGTTGCTTGCTCATAATATAGTTATGGCGCAGAAAATTAACATGTTATCCACCAAAGTATGTATGATGATGCTTAAGAATACCAAGTTGAAAGTGAAGGTACGAGAAGTCCAAATAGAGATGAAAGATACTAAGAGGGAAGTTCTAGAAATAGATACAAAGATGATTAAAGATAAGGAGACTAACGTTATGACAACTGCGCATAATCTTCCGGAGATAGTACGGAAGAACACCATTTTTGAGATTTGGTGAAAAAATCTTGGAGTAATTTTGGATGATCTTAAGTTCTTAGAACCTGAAAATGAGCACCCTGGTTTGTCATGTGATAAATAAGATAATGAGGACACTAAGGGTGAAAAGAGTAATGACGAGATAGTTTTGACCGAGGGGGCATTCTGTTGAAGGCGTGAGATATGTACCTCATGTTGTCCAAAGTGAATGGGTTCACATTGATGGTGTACTATATTGTACTGGTTGAACTGGTAGAGCTACTGTTGGTAGTAATTTGTTTGTTTAATTATGGGATTGCATTGTTTTTGTTAGTTTGTTGTTGTGTGTTAATGAATTGTTTGGATCAGTGCGCTGATTTATGACAGTATATATGAGCATGGATATTTTTAGTGCGTTTATTTAAACCTGATCTTGTTCTTCATATTAAATGCCTTCCAAATGACAGTGTTTTAGGTCGTTAGTATTGATGTGGTATATCTCGGAAGTCATTTTAGATCAACGCATCTTCTTCTTCTTGCATACTCGTTATTATTTTGTTTATGTCTTGATGACCTATTTAGTTTGGATACATATGTACACTCATGGTAATATATTTATATTGTGTTTCATTTCATAGAGGTTGGATATGTATTTAACATGTGGGTCATAGCACAATATTTCCTATTGCGTGGTCTTATAAGGTTGGTTTATTAACCAGTTTCTAAATTTGATAGTTTAAGTAAGGGCTCAGCATGGCATTTTGGTGACCGTGTAGGCTTGTTTAATTAACCAGCTCATTACTTTTACATTTTAAGTCACTAATGAATATGGTCAGTTGCGTGGCTATATATACTTGGTTGATTAACCAGTTCGCTAATTTGATATTTTAAGTTAGGGCTCAGTATGACCTCTTGCATGGTCGTATAGGTTTGGTTTATTAGTTCATTATTTTTTCATTATATACGACCCATCTTTTATGGAGCTTGTTAAAACTTGGCATATAGTTGTTTTTTTATCATGGAGATCATTAGGCGTATATTCATTCTATCATGGAGATCAGATGACTCTCCTCCATCATATTAAGGTTTAGTTAATCATAGGAGAAGTTGTATAGTATAAATAATTTACATTACTATGTATTTTTAGTAGAGGATTTGACGATTTATCTTTTCGATCTGAGTACAGAGGTTTGTCATCTTGTTGTAATTAGAGAATATTTATAGAGTGTCGACACTCATTGTTACCACTGATGCGACTTTTAGAATATAAAAATGATGTAGTTTGTATCTAGAAAAAAAAAGAAAATATATTAACAAATAGGCTTACATTATGTCGCATTAAAAAAACCTCATGCGCCAATACAAAAAAGAAGAGTGCACATCCATATTACAGAGTGTGATGATACGATTTCAGATGGTTGGTGTTCCAAGGGTTCTTCAATATGTTAATTTAATATTCGATTAATTTGTATGGTCCGTCGATCTTGGAACCTACCTTGCCTGCATTTTTATCATTTTCCCATTAGAATATTTTTAGTATGACAAAATCACCAACTATAAGCAGCTTGGGCCTCAAATAAGAGTCGAATATACTTTTTATCAAACTTTTATTGTGTTATGGTCGAACCCGGTCTTGGTCATCTCGTTCATTAATCAGATCAATACAATTTTTTCGCTCGTTAGTATCCTTCGATTAGTGTTTAATCCAGTAACTCTGGATGGAGATCTCGACATGGACTACAACCTTCAGTTCATACACTAGGGAGACAAGAACTGATTGATGGCCGACTTGGGGGTCGTCATATACGCCCAAATGAACCCAAGTACTTTATCTCGCCATTTCTTTTAGCGCCCACGATCATTGTCTTTATTCCGTCGAGAATTGTTCAGTTTACCACAACTACATTTTCATTTTATTGGGAGTAATACAGATTCCATTTTTTTGTTCCAACCTATATTTAAAAAAAAAATATCATTACCTTATTTTGAAATTGTAAGATGTGTAGGATCCCAAATTTTTTGGGTCCTTTTCTTGTATATATATTTTTCCTCGAACTATTTTGTAAATTAACTAACAACCACTACCAAATATTATTGTTTTCTTGTGACCATGGTTAGAGATCCTACCAAGTCGATCATCCACTCATCAAATGCATAAGACAACGGGGCGGCGCTCATTGGTTCACTTAGAAAATAGCTCGTATCGACCATATTGTGCCCTATCGACAATTTCCAGCAGGCCTAAAAAATAAAAAAGGGCTTCATCTTTCTTCAGACAAAGTAAAATTGGTCGGGTAGCATCTTCTATATATATATATATATATATATATATGATGTTTTTTAGCCCTGCATATTTAACCACTTGTATCCTTAGTGCTTGGGTCTCGGCTTTCAATTTAGGGAGCACCTGATCTCACAAATATGATAAGTATTATTGTCATCAACCGTTAACTATTTTTATTGCCAGAACTCAGCCATTGTCGTGTTATTGTCTACAGTTGGTATATCTCGGATAATAACAAACTAGTTTTCAGTTGAAACTGATGCTTTCCCTATGAAATCCGTGATCGAGTTATCGAGACAAGGTACTTATTCATATTCTACTTGTTAGTGACATCTAATAACATTTTTTTAAAAATTGCTTAATTTTTCCCCCAAATGGTACTCTTAAGATAATGCCAGGTCCTCCTCCATTAAGGTTTGAAGCCCCATTAACTTTGACGATCCATTCAAAACTGGGTTAGTTGGATTGTTTATTATTTTTTTTGTCAATTTTTTCGTCTACAAACTCGTTTATAAAATCGGCGACCACTTGACCTTTTATCGTTGTACAAGGTTTGTACACAATCTCGTACTCTTCCACTCCACTTACTACTTTGTGAGTCTTCCTGAGATATCCAATTGTTTTAGTACATTCTTGAGGAGAAAATACATTCGTAGGAAAATGACATAAGTATTGAAATATTACCTCATTTGTTTTGCGGCTACCACTAGTCCTAACGCTAATTTTTATAGATTCAAATAACTTTTATGGGTGTCAATGAGACTTTTATTGACATAATAATTCGATCTATGGACCTCATTGGCTTCCCTAACCAATATGTCACCCACACAAAGTTAGAGACATATAACTATGTGTAGAGTGACTCACCTCGTATTGGAGCAGAAATTATATCAATGGAGGTGAAATGTTATTTTAATGCTTGAAATGCATCGTCACGTTCCTTAATCCAACTTCATTTATTGACCCTTCTAAGGACTTAAAAGAAATGGTGGCTCTTATCTCTAAACCCCTTAATGTTTCGTGATAGCTCCATAATTAATCATTCATTTTGATGTTTAGGGTCAGTTTTGATGTATTTCTTATGGAAAATATATCCCAGAAGCCTTCCACTGTGAACGCCAAACGAGCATTTCAAGGAAATAAACTTGAGTTTAAATTTTTGTAGGATCTTTAATATGCCGAGTAAAACTTCAATATGACGATCCTCAGTGTTACTCTTCACGATTATGCCATCTATGTACGCGTCCATTTTTTTATCCTAATAGTATTTTATATATTTGGTTGACAAGGATTTGGTAGGTCGACCCTGTATTTTTCAAACCAAAATGCATAACTTTATATCAATACAAACCTCGCTTTGTCTAAAAAGTGGGGTACTATTTGTTGCATGTGTGTATTGGAATCTGATTGTATCCCGAGCAGGTATCCATGGAGGATAATTATTCATTACCTAAAGCTGTGTCTAGATATTGATCGATTAGGACAAGGGAAAAGTGTTCTCCGGGCATGCTTGGTTAAGGTTGATAAAATCGATGCACATTCGACATTGCCTATTATTAGTTTGACTAGTACAAAGCTAACCCCAAAGACATTATCGGAGCTCCAAGAGATAACATCTATTTTGTTTTTATTAATATCATAAATTTACATTTGAAACTAGGATCTAGTTGGTTATCGATCCTGACCAAATATCTTTTTGTTAGAGTTTCATCTATCATATCGCCTTAATGGTCATCATAATGATTCTCCTCTCATGGGTCGTCAATCTCAGTTTAGAATCGACCCTTTTCATCAGGTTGACGACCCTATCATCATGTTCTCCTCTCGTGGGTCACCCTTTCTCTAAATGTCTTCGTGCAATTGCCAACAATCATCAGTTTCATAACCATGATCATTATGGTATGAAAAAAAAACGTTAACGATATCTTTTGTAGTTGGGGGTTAACATGCTACATGGTGGCTGATATGTTTGCCTCCCTCTAGATTTTTCAATGTGTATGTTCTCGGTCAAAAGGGTATACTTATGGGTTGGTTTTTCGACATTTTATTCTTTATTTGGCCCACCTCAAACAAAGTGATAAAAAATGAGAGGCATATTGATTCGAAGTCACTATGAAAGGGTCAGTCAATAACATAACTATTTCTTTCTCGGGTCTCATTAGAGGGTCTCAGTCTACTCACCGGTGATCTCGTGACCTCGTCTCATCTAGCCTCGTTATTTTTATTTTTGTTTGGTCTTGAAAACTTTGACTCTTAGGATTTGGGGTAGGGTGAATAAGAAAATTTTACCTTTTTAGAGTTTTTGACTCTGATGAATTTATCCTATCTTTCCAAAATATCTCTTATACTCTCAACCTGAAATCTAACAAGGTAAGTGCACACTGATTCTTCCCTCTCCAGTCCTCTTTTAAATGTAACCACAAAAATATTCTCTTTGCACTTTGACAAGACGTTCATCTCATGTATAAATCTCTGGACGTACCTTTTACTGTTAATCTTATTCTTTGGTAGAGATTCATGATAGAATCTATTTCTTTTTTATATGTATTGCTGCCAATAAATAGATTTCTAAAAGTGCTCCACGTGGTTTTGAAATCTTAAATCGTACCATTCAGTAAACCATTGAAGTAATCAAGTGTGTTTTCCTTAAAATTCATGGAGAATGATTTGTGAAGTAAAACTTTGTTTGGGTTAAAATCTATCATTATATTCCTGATTTTTTTAAACAATGCTATGGGTTCCCCAAGTCGTCGTAAGTGTATATTCGGTAAGGATGAAACTTACGGGGGAGTTTTTCTTCAAGAATATTTCTAACGAAAGAAGATTCATGATTTTTTATCCTCGTTATACTCTACCGCTTTCCCTTCCTTGGTATTATTTGATATGTCATTACTTGATCGATCATTGTGCTGAGAACCCGTCAACGTTTTTTTTGTTTTTTACTATCACTCTCACCTACGTGCTCAAAATTCTATACCTTGTCTCTTGTTGTTTCCATGTGGCTCGCTTTAATGACTTCTTTGATCACTCAGACTTCTTTGTTCACTCGCTTCTTTCATATACTCTATGATAAAACCCTATCTATCAATAATTATAGTATTTAGGTTAATTTTATGATCCTTACTTTGGCTTCCAGATCTCTTTCAAATTATAATTGATTTTTTTAATGTCTCATATTTTAGCTCTTTGATTTTAATTTCCAAGAGCTGAACATTAGACTAATCAATCAATATACCTAGCTTGGAGGGGTTTTCTTTATGGATCAGTTTGGTGTCTGCATTGACACGGATGTTTACATTAACCATGCTGCCTTTAGTTTGCTTGGCCTATGATGTGCTCGTGACGCCATCTTGATCGACTGAGATTCAGCCACTGTTATGATTACTTGAGCTTTTTGCTCATGATCAACTATATTATGTACAGTAGTTGTTCTGCTTAGCCGGTGGGCTTGTTGCAATTCTCGAAGCAGTCACTGGATTATCTCTGATGTGGAATATTTCTGATTGAGGGTAATTTTGTAAAGTGTTTTGGGAATTTAATGTTTAAGATGAAATGTAGAGAGATAATTAATGTGTGTGCTTCTATTAAATTCTGATCACCCTCATTAATGAAAGTGGTTGGGGTATTTATAATTAATTAACAACCCGTGGGTCTTTTGGGTCGGGTTGTAGGCTTAGGTTAAGTTTAAGAACCCATTAGCCCAAGAGATGAAAAGACCAGCACCTAGCTGAGTCATATTCCACTATTTATTTTGTTCGGTTAGGTTTGGTACTGGTTTTATCTGAACAACCCTTCAGATAGATGTAAGTAATAGTGTCAAATTATCTGACCTTTTGAGTAGCCCTTTTAGGTCTTCCAAAGAACCTTTGGAAGAGCTAACTCGAAAAAATAAAACTCAATGTATATCCGAAGTGATCCTCTGATCTATCTTTTGTATCTAAACTGAAGAGATTAACCTTACTGTTAAGAAATCCAAAAGTGATTCGGATCGGATCTCGAAGAGGCTAACTTTACAGTTAAGAATTTTAAAAGCCATTTTTGTACGTGAGACACGTGTCAAGTTGTGGTTCGACCTCTCAGCCGTTTTTTCTCCTAGATTCCTACACCTACTTGGCTAAAAAGTTACTTAAAGTGTAACCCCCATACTTGATAGCCCCTAATAATCACTTTGATGGGTTTGTCTTCTCTTAGGTAAACTCCACATTTTCATTGTTATATAAATCGATTTTACTGTTCTATTGTTTCTAAGAACACAAAAAAATTTAGAGAGGAAAAGCTTAGTAATATTCTCAAACGGTGTCTGGGTGCCAGAAATGCTTTGGTAAAAAAAGTTGGCTGAATTTATCCGTGCCTTTTCTAGCAAAGAAATTAATCGACCAAAAACAAACACAAACCAAGGTTCAACATCATCGAAGACACCAAAGGTCAGAATACTACCTTTTGTCCCAACCCTACCTCCTCTTCAGTCAGGGTCTTCTGTCCAAGAATCCCAAAATCACTTACCTAAAGAAAATGAATTCTCTAATGTTAGGAAACCTTCGCCTTTCTTAGCAATGGGTTCAGATGCTGAGACGTCTATTAATAAAAACACCCTTCCCCAAGTAACTCGTCAATCCAAAGCTAAAACTACTCCCAGTTCTGTAAAACCGGCTGCTTCAGAGACGATAAAGACCCTAGTAGAAACTAAGCCATCCAAACAACAGTCAAGCGTAATGGAAGAAAACATGGAGGATAGCATAGAAGATAATCATTTTGAGGCATCCGGACAGACATAAGACACTGCAACAGATCATAAGGGAAAACTTAATGTGGTCCGCCCAATACTAAGTCACTTCCGGAGCACATCAGAAGGGAAAGTGGGGCCAAACTTCTAGAAAGTCAGCGTAAAGTACTTGATTACCCTCCAAAATACTGCGTATGTGTACACCGATATTGTTAAATTAGGTCGTATCCGAACAAGGTAGGGCTTCCTGATTTTGTTAAGATGAGAATCCCAATCACTCCGGAGACTCATACGGACTGCAAGTCTCATGAGCTAATAGTGTACACTGAAGTGCTGAATTTGGGACTCTGGTTTCCTTTGGATCCAGAGATAGTCGGGTACTTTCACTTGATAAAATTATATCCGAGCCAGTTGAGTCTGAACGCATGGTACACTCTGTTGGCTGGCATAATGGCATCGAGGCTGTCAAATATCCCGCTGCCCATGAAGCAATTCGTTGTTGTGGCGAGTCTATGCAAGAACCACTACATCCCCTTCTACCACTACAATATGGGGAACGATTATAAGGTGGTAAATGACTTGGTGGAGTCCGAAAAACCATGAAGGACCCAATTCATGTTTATCAGTGACGCATAGGAGAATGGGAAAAAGATAAAAGCTCACATTAATCCAAGTCAACTGACCAATCGCTGGAAGAGTATAGGTAACCATTATTTATATTTCCCTTAGTGTTTTTTAAATACTGTGTTTTCATTCCGAACTGACTTGTGTTTCCTTTTACTTTTTTGAAGAATTTTTCAGAACATTTAGAGGCTGGCCAAAGCACCAGTGCTAAGCTAAACGTATGGGCTTCTGAGAAATGGGAGAATTTCTTCCACAATTGCTTCACTTCAGAGAACTTTATAAGGTCTCACCTATGGAACACCTCAGGAAATAGAAACCTCACCTGGAAATAACTGAACACTCTTCCTCACACGGATGTTATCCTAAAGAGGAATGAGGCTAAGGATGCCAAACTTTATCTGCCTTTCAGGGTTAAAGTCCCTAGTCACCTGGACAAGATAAAGAACAAAAAAAAACCACATTAGACCCACCTCAGCAAGTCACTGAAGGGATTAGTTCAAAAAATAAAGGAGGAATTAACGCTACTTTTCTGGAGGCATTTGAAGTTACAGTATATAGAAATGGTAGTGGATTCGATGATCCGCCTTACATCACAAAGAAGGATAAGAAGCGAAAGGCAAGAAGTGATGAAAAAATTGTAAAGAAAAAGAAAGTTACTCTGGGATGAGAGATAATTATGCGTCCTTCTGAACTTCATCATCCTATTCCTGCTAATCCTACTTTGCAAGAAGAAATTCCACCTAACCTTCACTCCGAACAGGCAGCTGCTAAAGTCGATGTCAACCTAGATGCGTTTCAGAACATTAATAGGTATTTTAATGATCTGGATAAGGATGATCTTGCGGGGCCTTAACGTCCTGCCAATTTGGCCAACACTATAACTCATAATGGTGAGACATATGTGATATCGAGCGAACAAGACACTCTGAGTCATGCCCTCCTTGGTTACATTCGTCCGGTAGTTGACCTAGAAAGGAAAGTGAGGGAACAAACAACTACCATTACTTCCCTGAATATAGAGAACCATGCATTGACGAATAGTCTCTCTACCGCTCAGCAAAGCATAAAATCCTTGAAGAAAGAAAAATAGGATTTAGCTACCAAACTGCACAAGTCAGAAGATGCTAAAAAAGATCTCCAAACCAAGTATTCCGGACTGGAAACTTCTTCTCCAATGAGATCAAAACTTTGAAGGAGCAACTAGAATCCAGAGATAATGTTGTCAAGACTTTATCCGAAGACAAAGTCAACCTGCTTAATCTTCTTAAGAAAAAACTAGAAGAGAATACATCTTTAGTAAACAAGCAAGCCGAAGAGATAGCTGCAGGAATAGATATGTATGCTTCTAGAGTGGTGGAATCTTTGGAGAAAAGAGATGATGGGATTAAGTCCAACTTGATCTTGCTATTTCACTAGACTTTTCCTAAGAGGACCCTTGGTCTTTTGTAAAAGTTTTTGGAATATGACGACCTTCTTTTTCATACAATGGATGATGGTGAAAAGCATAACTATGCAAGTGGAGAAAAATTCGATGATAATGAAGGAACTGGTGAGAGTTCAAGTGTTGAGCTTAAAAATCCCAAGACAAATAAAGGTAATAAAGATATAGAAGGGAAAAAGCCCTAAGGTTTTGTTGTTCTTTTTTGTTTTAAAACTAAAGTCCTTGGACGACCAAGGAATTCGTTGTATTTTTTGAATTTCTATCTTATGAACCAAAGTCTTTGAACTGTCAAGGTATTTTTGAACTATGGATCTGGTTTTTTCCGATAAAGCTTTAATAGCATATTTTTATTTGTAAAAAACGTGTTTGTCTCTTCATAGCCAATGTTTAAATAGCTTTAAATGTTTCTGATTCGTTAAATAATCATTTAATAAGCATTAAATAATTCCAATCACAATTGTTAAATGATTATGATCAATATTTTAACAAATTCGATCAACTAAAATACTTCATTTGAGAGTCAGGGTGTTTAATAAGTATTTAATATCCGAGTACCTCACATCTATGGCTAAGTCAAGAATAATTTTGCACCAGAATTTTGAAAAAGGCATAAGATATTATTGAAATATTTGGACACCTCATTAAAACCTCCCCGCGCCACTAGGGTAGGAAAGAGTATGCCCCCTAATATTTACATTGACATTTAAAAAATAAATATTTACAAGAAAGTTTTACTCTAAGTATAACCTGAGATGTTCAACGTTCCATGCGTGTTTTAGTTTTCTAACCTCTTTGTCTTGAAGTCCGTATGTTTGTGGTTTGATTTTTTTTCACATACCATATAAGGACCTTCCTAGTTTGGAGCTAGTTTGCCGAACTGCTTATCGTTGGTGTGCAAACAGGCCTTTCTTAAGACTTTGCCCCCCAATTGAAAATCCCTTCTTTTAAATTTGGAGGCAAATCTGCTCCTCGTCAAACCCTATATTGTCCTTAAATGTGCTTTAATTCTTCTTTCTTCAATCAGATCTAACTGATTCCTAACTACCATATGATTTTCATGTTTGGAATAGTTTTGGATTCTGTGAGATGGTAAAGTAGCTTCTATGGTGTGATTGCATCCATCCCATAAACGAGAGCAAAAAGAGATTCCTGTGTAGCAATCCGAGGAGTAGTTTGGTAAGCCCACAGTACTTCTTACAGATAACTTGGCCATTTTCTTGCAGCTCCCTCTAGATTTTTCTTCAACCGAGACAAGATCTTCGGATTAGCAAATTCAACTTGCTCATTGGCTTGAGGGTGAAAAGGAGAAGAAACACAGTTTTGAATTCCTCTGGAGGTGCAAAATATTTCCATATCTTCATTATCAAATTGTGGCCCATTATCTGTGATGATCTTCTGGGGAACCCTAAATCTGCAACATATGTTAGATAATATGAACTTAATAATTGCCTTAGAAGTGGTTCCGGCTAGGGAAGCTGCCTCTATCCACTTATAAAAATAGTCAATAACAAGTATGATCGTTCGACATCCACCAGATGCCATGAGAAGAGGCCCAACCAGATCCAACCCCCATCTATCAAAAGGTATTGGTTCAGATATGGACTCTATGGGAACTTCTGGCACATGAATTTCATTTCTATATCTCTAACAAGGATCACACTTCTATACTATATCTCTAACATCTGTTAGTATGGTTGGCCAATATCACCTTGCTATTAAGACTCTTCTGGTTAGTTTTTGTAGCCACAATGTGCATAACCTTCTCGTTATGCAGTTCAGATAACAAAATTTGGGATTCTTCGAATCCTAAACAACGCAAGAGGGGTCTGATGAACAATTTCTTGTAAAATATTTCTCTCAATACCAGGAAACCACGAGCCTTATATTTAATTTTCTTAGTTATGGCTCTATCTGGAGGCAAAATCCCATTGGAAATAAACTAAAAATATCATACCTCCAATCCTTGGGTTGAATGACAAATATGCTCATACTTTTTTCTTTATCGTTTTTAGGGCTTAATTGTATTGATGGACGTTCTAACGTCATTATCCAAGGGTAAGATTAGAATAAGCTATGGTTGCCAAAGAATATGCCACAATATTCTCCGATCTAGGGATGTGCTCGTAATGGATACTCTTGAAGCTTGCAGCAACTTCTCTTAACATAAGGAGATATTTTATCTATTGTTATTTCTTTGCTTCAGATTGCCCTTGAGCATGGTGAATAAGTTGTTGGGAGTCACTCATCAATCAGACTCTTTTGGCCCCACATATACGGGATATCTTAAGACCAGCTATAATCTCTTTGTATTAAGATTCATTTGTTAGAAGCTCTGAATCCAAAATATATAGCCTGGTACATAACATCACCATAGGAAGAAGTTAAACATATTCCAGCCCCACATCCCATAATACTAGATCCACTATCGGTTCGGACTACCGACTCTTTCTTAAACTGGTTTTCTTTCATCTGTCTGAGGGACCTATCAACATGGAATTCTACCAAGAAATCAACCATTGATTGTGCTTTAATCGCCGTTCGGGGCACAAAATCAATATCATAATCTCCCATCTCAACTGACCACTTAGTTAATCTACTTGATACATCAGCTTTTTGAAGAACATTCTTCAAGGAAAAGGATGTACGAACGACAATGGAATGAGCCTAGAAGTATTATCTCATTTTTTTGTCGCAATTACTAAATTCAAAGCCACCTTTTCTAACTTCAAATATCTTATTTCAGCATCTAACATACATTTTCTAATATAAGAAACCAGACGAGGGTAATTCTCCACTTCTCTTACTAGCACAACACTTATAGCATATTCTGATACAACCAAGTATATGTAGAGCTTTTCCCTCTGAACAGGTTTAAAGAGGGTCTTGGGTGAAGACAAATGTTTCATGATTTCAAGAAATGCCTGATCATGTTGTGGAGACCAATTAAAGTCTTTGACACTCTTTAATACCTGGAAAAACAAAGTGGTCTGATGATCTTGAAATAAATTTGTTCAATGCAGCCAATTAATCTTTGAACTTCTTTGATGTTCCGAGGAGGATCCATAGCTAATAAAACATTGAGTTGACCTGGATCAGGTTGAATTCCTTTTTCACTTATTATATAACCCAAGAAGTTCCAGATCAGACCCCAAAAACACACTTTTCAGGGTTTAATTTCAAGTTCACACCCTCTACGTTGGAAAATATTTATTGAAGGTCAGATATGTATGTGCATCTTCTTCAACGCTTTTGATCATCATATCATCTATATAAACTCCCATATTCATGCCAATCTGACTAACGAAGGCTTTATTTACTAACCTTTGATAGGTGGCCCCATCATTTTTCAATCTGAACGGCATCACTTTATAACAATGAAGACCTTTGTCTGTAATAAAAGTAGTGTGCTCTTGATCCTTCTTATCTACTTGTATTTGGTTGTACCCCGAAGAGGCATCCATGAAAGACAACAGTTTGTTTCCAAAGGTATAGTCCACCAACTGATCTATACAAGGAACAAGATAAGGATCCTTGGGACACAAGCTATTAAAATCAGTAAACTCGATACACATGCGCCACGAGCTATTTTTTTTCTTGACCAGAACAGGGTTGACAGTCCATAAAGGGTACTTAGATTCTTTTATATGGCCCATTTCGGTCCGAAGGTCAACTTCTTGAACGCACACATCTTCTTTTTCTTTGGAGAATGACCTTCGTCTTTATACAACCGGCTCAACATTAGTTCATATGGACAACTTATGACAAATTATATCAGCTGGCACTCCGGTAACATCATCATTGCACCATGTAAATACGTGTAGATTATTCATTAAAAAAGACAAAAGCCTGTGTTTCAAACTTGATACGCACTTGGTACCAATTTTAATACTTTTCCCTCATCTAGGGAATTAATTTCAACCTTCTTATACATGTAATATGACATTGGGAGCCTCATTGGGATCATCAATTTTATTTTCATTGATGCTAATCTTTGTCAAGTTTGAATGCTTATATAAACTTAGAAGCAAGATCTGTTGCATAACATTCCCTGGCTACCTTCGACTGCTCCGGACAACAACAACTTGTCCATAGAAAACATATTCTAAACATTGATGGACCATAAAGGCCAAAACATGCATTCTGGAGAGCTAAGACCTCCAAAATATTTCATTATCAGATGTTTGGACATCCACTACAACAAACAATACCCTCACTATTTTCTTAAATGGTCATTTACCCAATAATACTTCCTCTTTAAATGCTCCGATTACATCTGCAAAACTCCCAGTGAATCCCACAATCATGTTTCAACGTTGTATAACTAAAGGGTTTCTCATTTGTTTATAGAAGCTTAGAAACAAGATGTTTGCTGAACTACATGTGTCAATCAAGATTCGACGTATATTATTTCCCCCTATCGATGCCTCTATCAGAAAAACATCTTCACGAGGCCTTGTAATGTCTCTTAGGACATCCTCATAAAAAACTATGAAACTAGATGGAGTTTGATACATGTGTGTGGACATTATTCCATCCAACTAAGTGGTCGATATGTGGACATGCCTCTTCTTTAAAGAACTAGAAGGTGCAGTCACAGTGTCCCCCCCAAAGATGGTTAAAGATTCAAAATATTTAATCAAACGAGAGACAGTAGTAGTTTTGTTTATTATTACCCCCACCCAATTCCGACTCCGAGCCGGATCAAGGTACTCAGAGTCTATATCAAATCTTTCACTAATCACCATAGTATCTTCCTGTGTAGACGTTCCACGATTTTTTGTAGGAATAGTTAGGCAGTGTTGGCATTGGATTGTGCATTATCTACTCTGCTCCCTCCTTGTTTTTTGATATATTCTCCCAACTTACCCCTTTTCTATTTGGTTCTAGACCTTTTTCTTCAAAGTTATGCAATCATGGGTATCATACCCTATGTCATTATGGTACTAACATAAACGTGTACTCTGGTTTTCCCTGGGAGACTGTAATGCTGCTGGTTTTCTAAAATGTACTTTAATTTTAGTTTTGTTGTATATTGTAGCCACGTTTTCTCCCAATTCAGCAAACCACTCAGGTTGAACCCAAGGTCCCCTTTTATTTCTAACCTGTTAGTTCTGGTTGGATTGATTATGCCTTGATCGGTTAGATCCCTGTCCAGTCTCCTTTGATCTGTAACCGGACTGATTAGCAGCTTGAGGTGTTGATGTTGTAGTGGTGGACCTAATGTCGCGAGGCACTCTAGATATCTTTGTTTCCTCAATAGTGATCTGTTTTCCAACCTGATTCAACAACCTCCACCCCTAGGTCATGGCCTTCTTTTTAGTTACTGAATCTGCTAAGCTTCCCGAATTTAAACCTTGTCTAAGAGAATCAATTGCAACTTGTTCAAAGAAATCTGCTAACCCATTCTTAGTATTCATAAACCGGGTGATGTACTCTTTTAGACTCATTTGGCTCCTGATCGCAGGGGATTAGGTATCTTCGTTACCCTTAAGCTCCTTGCTATTCACGAACTTCCTCCGGAAGGCTACCCAAAATATATCAACTAATAATGAAATATAAAGTAAGCTTTAATCTATTTGATCTTATGATAAATGATTAGATAACATAGGAAACTTAGAATGCAAAGGATAGACACATGGAATGCATATAGAGGTAAACTTATTCATGGTAATATCAAACCTTAATAATGATCATTCTATACATATAAATAATAATAGTTTGGTATATGAGACTAACTTGGTTATTCTTCTTGTCTTATATATCATATGCCCAAACTTTCTAATAGAGTAATAGCCCTTAACTCATTTGGAGCTTGATTTGTTTATTAAAATCAATTTCATTTTACATTTTGAGGTCTTCATCTGATATGCCCTTTAAATTGAAGCACTTGGATATCAATGGTTCATTTACTTACTTTAACCTTAGATTTCTTCAATTTTTACTTAATATTTTCTTAAAGTCATTGCCAATTTCTAGTTTGCTGAGAATATGGGAAGAAGGAACACTACCAATGTTCTTCTGATTAGGAGAATGTTACTCTGAGTCAAGGTTTTTATAATCACTTGAAGCTAAGAAGATTACTCATATTTCAATCGACTGTGTAGCTTCTATTATTTCAGATTCTTTAATCTCTGGGTTACACTTTAAAGCTTTGTCTATACTATCTTGTTTCTTACAAGCCTTTTGACTTTTATCCTCTAATATAGAGTCTTTTTTAGATGTTAATTTGATAACAGATTTTTGGGTTGGTTGATCCTTACTGTTCTTCTTATTTACTATTTAGTGAATCTGAATTGTTTTCTTTTAGGATAAGATATTTCAATTTTGGCACGCACCATTTAATTTGATTAGAAGACTTGGTATTATTAAGAACTTGAGTTTGTTTAGTCTTTTTTATCTGATTATTACATGGTTGTGTAGTTTTATCGATCTTTTTATTGTCTGGTTGTGAAGATTTCATAAGTTGTTTACAATATTTTTCATAGTTTCATAAATATAGATATATATGGCAGTATGGAGGAATTTCTCCATATGATATATCTATCCAACAACCATCATTATTCCCAAAACCTATCCATATCTTATGGATAAGTTTTCTTGACACATCATACTCTATCCAATCTTTGCAGCATTTATACTGATCGCATATGTTTTTCAGGTACCCAAACCTTAAGTGGCTTACCTAATGAGGAAGCTAATGTCCTAACTATATTGACATTGTATAACAACTCTCGAATGTTTGGAAACATAATCCAAACAAGTGTAGTTGGACATTATATCTTGGAATTGAAGAATGGTTTCCATTACAATAATCTCATGGAATATTCTCCAATCGACCATACATTTATTTTCCATATCTTACATAGGTTTTCTTGTAGAGTAAATTTTATAATTATATGTCTTGCGTCCCAAAAAGAGATATTTACTACACCTACAAATTTAAATATGTCTAAAAAATTATGAATATTGCTTAGTTGAGGTTTACCTTTAGTGAATTTTCTAATTATGATAGATTTACATGAGACAATTAGAATATCCTTATCTTTTATAGAGAACTGGATGATCATGTGGTCAGTTCTTTTTTGAATACTAGAATGTTGAAAAATTGTTTCCTTGGATGTAGCCATAGTTTCCTTAGCATTAGATTTGAATGGTATATTTACTTGATTAGGAACTTTATTTAGAGACTTTGAAGGGTCAAAGATATGATTAGTACGTAATTCATTACTTTGTTTAGCCATGGTTAGATTATTTCCTTTGCTGGGGAGATTGATATCTTTATTTTTTTTGCAGGAACAGAAACTCAACCTCTTAAATTGTCCAGGTTTTGTTTTTCTTGATAGGATCCTTTATTTTTTGAAACAGAGTTTGAAGATGAAGATTTATTTTCCTAAGATATCTTAACTGATAATTCTTGAGCCAGATAATAGAAGCCCTCTTCATTTTCTATGTTGATCACCATTCAAACTGGCAAGCAACCATATTAGGAAAAAAATATTTTTTTATTGCCAAAGCAATTTACTTATTAAATATAGGAAATGGTAATTTATAATTAATGATTTTAATAACAATAAAATTAGTGTTGATGTTATTTAAAAAAATTAACTATGACTTTGATTTTGAAGTTCAAAATCTTCGATGATTAATTATAACATTCTCTTTTATTTTCCTTTCAAATTTGAAATCTGATTTATTTATTTTTCTTTTAATTATCATTTTTTTGGGTACATGTGGGTGTATATATATATGTACAAGGTTACAATCGTCTAGAGAGTCATATGATCTCTCAAGTGAGTACAATTCAGGGTAGCAATGTACCTAAAAGAAAAAGGCATGTCCAAGAGTGCCTTGATAAAGGTCTAGAGCACTTGCCTCTTTAAAAAACATTAACCACCCGTTGGGTAAAAAACCCGGTCTAAGGAAAAAGAGTACAAGTCTCCAGGCCGGCACTAATGGACTATTACATAGAAAATCCGAAAAATTGAGTGTATCAATGAAAAAGGACTCTAACATGTGAGTCGATAATGCGGATATAATCTAAATAAAATCTTCAAGGTCATGAGAGTGATTCGGATAACGATGGTGTCTTGAGTCACGGTCTCTTCATCTTACACAAGGCGGTTGCGGGAGCACCAAATCTTAAAAACTGTAGCTTGGAAGGCAAGATTGATGGCGCGGGATCGGTAGGATGTTCCTCGATGCTCCTTCCTAATCCATTTGTGTGCACTATCAAGCGTTGTCATTTCTCCAGTAATCCCCAGCCGTGATCGGATACGACTCCAGATTTCCTTAGTGAACCTGCAAGCAAAGAAAATATGGGCACCAGACTCATCTGAGTGCCTGAAAAATGGGCAGCTGATGTTAGGCAAGTCCATGTAGTGGAGAGTGTCTTTCGTGGCAAGGCGACGATTGAAGGCTAGCCAGACGGTGAAAGAAAACTTAGGTGGGATGAATCTCTTCCATAACTTTGATAGAGTTGGGCATGCCTTACTTTTTGTTCTCATGGCTTCGTAGACACGTCAAGTAATTATCTTTCCACCCAAAGTACAACTTTCAAGACCCAGAATGGCACTATCTCGACCCCCAAATATCTGTATCCAAGAGTCTCTAATATCAAGAAGCTTTCGAACAAGATGACTATCTCTATCTCATCTTTGGTAGTCCCATATAGTTTGTCCTCGAAGATAATACTCATGCACCCATTTTATCCATAACGACTCAGAGTCAGAATGTAATAACCAAATCAAACGGGTAAGAAGGGCACGATTCCAAACTCTGATATCCATAAGGCCAAGTCCTCCTTCATCTTTGGGTTTACAGATTTTGTCCCAAGCAATCCGAGCAGGTCTACCCCCCAGAAGAAGTTGAGGCAGAGCGAGCGGATCGTGTTAAGCACTGCCGAGTGCAAAGGAAAAACGCGGAACCAAAAGGATTCGACTCCTTGAAGCACGGAGGTGATCAATTGAAGTTTTCCCGCGTAGGAAAGTTTTATATGTTCCCATTTTTGAATGTAACTCGAGATAGCCTGTGTCAAAGGGGAAAATCAGTAACTGAGACGGTCATAGGAGCGAGAGGTATCCCCAAGTAACGTACAAGGTAAGTGCCAACTTCAAATCCGACTCTTTCCATGATCCGATCATAAACAATCCCTTTAACCCCGGCTAGGTATATTTTGGATTTAGAAGGATTCAGTGATAGTCCCGAAACATCTTCCAAATGGATCAAGCATTCCATAAGGATGTTAACCGATATCTCATCTCCTTTTGAAAGTAGTATCAAATCGTCAGCAAAAGCGAGGTGGGTAGTGTGAGTGCGGGCGCATTTCGGATAGAATTTAAAACTCGGTTCGCTCGATTTCTTCTTTAACAAACGAGACAAATATTCGAGGCAAATGATGAATAAAGTAGGGGACATGGGATCACCTTGCCTTAAGCCCCGCTGCCCACAGAAGAAGCCATGAAGCTCGCCGTTGATAAAAACCGAGAAGGACGCTGTAGTGACACAAGCAAGAATCCATCCTACAAACTTTGGAGGAAACCCAATACCATGGAGAATATCTGATAGGAAGTCCCATGAAACTGTGTCAAATGCTTTGCGAAGATCCACCATGAGCATACATCGCGGAGAAACTCTTGCACGGTTCGAACCTCTAACCAACTCTTGGGCAAGGAAAACATTATCAACAAGATTTCGACCACTCACGAAAGCACCTTGTCCTTTATCAATGAGATTCGGAAGTAAAGGGCCCATTCGGCTAGCCAAAATTTTAGTAATCACTTTGTAAGTAACATTTGTGAGCCCAATTGGCCTAAAGTCACCCACCTTAGGATCATTGTCTTTTTTCGGAATAAGGGAAATGATGGTGTGATTTGTTGCACGAAGGAGTCTACCAGTATCAAAGAACTCACGAACACAATCAACCAAATCTGTTCCCACAAGTTCCCAATTCTTTTTGAAGAAAGCCGAGGTGTAGTCGTCCGGTCCCGGAGCCTTATCATTCCCGATATCAAGGAGGGCATTACGGATTTCATCAACTTCAATAGGTTTGAGAAGCTGCTCATAATGTTGATCGCCGACGAGGGATCCGTGACTCATGACGGTCGGATCAATGGGGGAGCTTGGCCGAGATGAGCCAAAGAGGTGCGTGTAGAAATCTACAAGGAGGGAGGAAACTTCTTTAGGGGATGTAGTGCGGGTGCCATCATCTCAGACGATGTAGGAAATGTTCTTTCTTGCATTATCTCGTTTGATTAAGCTGTGAAAGTATGTCGTACCTCTGTCGCCGTCAACTAAGTGGGTGGTCCTCATACGTTGTTGAAGAAAGCTCTTTTCTGCATTAAGTAGGAAATTCGCACGATCCCGTAATCTGTGTACCTCTTCTTTTAAAGAAACGTTATCAGGATTAGCCATGAGTGAGGAGATCACCTCTTTAAATGCCGAATTTGCAGTAGCTGTACGCTCTAGAATGCCACCATACTCAGCTTTATTCAAATCTCTTAACGGACGCTTTAAGGATTTCAACTTCTGCGCAAGTATATACTACTTCGTACCATCAATAGACTGTCCTCATAAACTTTCTACAATGCTAGCAAATCTGGGATGATCAAGCCACATGTTGAAGAATTTGAAGGGCCGACAACCATGCTGAAAATCTCGAATAATCGAGACAATAACTGGACAGTGATCGGAAACGGGTTCCATCGGAAGGAACGTGGCTTTGCATAAGAGATCTGTATCACTCCACCCATGGTTTATAAGGACTCGATCAAGCTTGGCCCAAGCAGTACCATTTGTCCAAGTAAAGAAAGGACCTGTGGAAGGAGCATCGACAAGACCATGAGATATCCAAAAATTATTTAAATCAATTAACTCACCATTTTGAAGTGGGGCAGCCCCAATTCGGTCTCCTGGAGCACAGTAGGTGTTATAGTCTCCCGTAATCATCCAAGGTAAACGAATATTGGCCCCTATAGTGGTTAGGTGCTCCCAAAGAACTCTCCTTTGTGGTACAGTATACAAAGGGTAAACAAACGTAACATAAAAATTTTCTTGAGTGACGTTGCAATGGACTTGAAAGTGGATGTGTTGTCTTCCAATTTCAATCACCCTACATGCCACCCTGCTAGCATCCCAAACAACAAAGATGCATCCTCTACTTATAACATCAAGATTAGAAACATGATTCCAGCTTATGAAACGAGAAGACATAAAATTATCTAAATGTTCTTGCGAGAATTTAGTTTCTAAGAGGAAAAACATGGGCAAATAATTTTGCTTGACGAGCTTACAAACCGTGGAGAGAGAAGCGCCTCGATCTGTACTCCCACATAGGCCCCTGATGTTCCAAATAAGTATCTTCATTTATCAACCGAGGAGTTTGTGGGCACTCCGCGCCTCACATTTTTCTTTGATTGTTTGCCTTGTACTTTTTGCCATGGAACGGTTGATGGATCATCTGCGTTGCTGGTGAAAGTTATGGTTTCATCTTTGTCTTGCGGATGGTCAAATATGGGTTCCCGGTCATTAACATAAGTCATCAGTGTGTCAACTAGGGGGCTGATTCGGCTAGGCAAGTAGTCGGTATTATTTGAACGGACGTGTTCTTTATTGGTGTTGTTCATCTCTTCTCCAATAAAAGGGGTGGGAATTTCAGATGATCTGGGGCGTGCGATGGGCTTAATAGTGACTTTCTGAGATGGTGTAGAAGTGATATGATTACCTCTAGAGCCGCTTGTTATGTCACTTGCGTTCTTGCGTAGGTTTTGAGCTGCTCGGGATGGTCGTGTCGAGGTTTCTTTCTGCTTCTCGCTGATTTTAGTTTTACCCTGCTCTGTAGATGGACAAGTAGAGTGATTGTGTCCAAATTTCTGACACACATAGCAAAACAGTGGGTAATTTTCGTATATAACAGATTGAGTATATCGCCTACCACAGGGAAGCCTCACACCAAAACTCGTAATTGGTTTTTTTTCTAACATCAATTTCTACTAGAATTCTAACATACTTCATCCGAGTCTTTTCGCATGTAAATTGATCAGTAAAGAGAGGCGTACCAATCTTTAAAGAAATCTTACTTAAACCTGTTTTACTCCAAATGCTAAGAGGGACATCATTTAACACTATCCATGTTGGAATTGTTGTGAACAGATCATCTGTGAGCATGGCATCTTTATCAATTCTTTTAAGCATAAGAGTTTTACCGTAAGTAATGTAGGGTCCGTTAGCTAGTACATGGAGCAGATCTGATTCGGTGAGGAATTTAAAAACCGTCCATTCTTTTCCATACGGCTGAGTTTTGCAATTAACACCCCATCTTTTGACAATAGTATCAAGAGCAATTTTTCCCCGGAATTTACCGGTAAAGCATCCGATAAGACAATGGCCCCAACTTTCGATGAACGAAACTTCATCTGTCGGATCAAGGATGATATCGCCATCATCTGAAGGTGGAGGGATAAATTGGAGCTTGAGGCCTTTTGAAGCTAAACGAGAACCTTGGAATAAGCTGGAGAATGATTTAGTAGGAATGGCGGAAGAAGGAGTTTGTGTTGTAGGAATGGCGGAAGGATTCTGAGCATTCTTATATAATAGATCCCTCTGCTCTACATTACTAACATTATATGCTGCTGATCCATTATTTCCATTTTCGTTACTGCTTTGAAATGAATTAAATGTTGCTTCTCTAGACAAATTACCTTCTTTACTGATATTATTAGCTCTGACGTTACTTGTTTGAAAAGAATAAAATCGGTCTTCTCCTTTCCGTTGTGCATTTAATGGGTCTGATTCTTTACTACCATTACCGGAGTTACTTACCTTTCCCACGTTCTTTTGAAGAGAACCGTTTCTTTCTTCATGCGCTTTATAAGAATTAAAGTCATTTCCATTTGAATTAAAATTCAAACTTCATTTATTTGAATTCAAATTTATATTAGCTTTAAATTGATTTGTTCTCTTTCCATAAATATTCTCGTTCACATTTTTAAAAGCATTAAGTGAACCGTTACCTTCCAATGTAGTTTCCTTTTCTACCATAATTGAACTGTTACCTTCAGCAGAACCGTTTCTTTTCTGATTCAAATTTTCTTTATTTACATTAATTCCTTTTTCTCGTCCATTTAAACTGCTATCATTAAGAGAAGATAATTTAAATTTGATTTTTTCACCAGAGGTCAGCTCGTCCATTCTCCAAAGTTGAATGCAACCGATTCTTCTACTCATTTGTCTCGTCCGTTACAGAACCCACTTAAATGCGCCGGTGAAATTTTATGAATGTCGGTAGCAACATTCCGGTCACCGGAAAAGGTTCCGTTTACAGATTTTGTTACCTCTTTCGATGGAGAGTTCGCCACAATACTTTGATTTGCCAAGAACGGTTCCGAAGACAGATCTGCAGGCGTCAGAGCTAGTTGTTTATTCTTTTGTTTCTTTCTTTGCCCCAATTTTCCATGAACTGATTTCGCACCTTGTCTTAACAATGGAACACCAGTAGCAGCAGTCGCCGGAGAAAAAAAATTGAAACCAGTAGACACAGCAATCTGTTCGTCGGAGGCAGTTAAAAGTAGGTTTTTAACTAGGTTTTGAATTTCTATTTTAATTCTCTTTTATTTTTTTTCAAATAATTGGTTATAATTATTTTCTTCAATTTCACCTAATTTTTGTAATTTAGCTATTTTTTTCTTTTTTAACTCTATTTTTTAAACTCTGAATTTTCTAATAAACAAATGAGAATATTTTATTCATTATTAATTACAATTAACATATGAATTAGTATAATACTACTAATAATAATATAAAATCAAAAATAGATATCAATTGATCACACGACATATGGATTAAATTGAAGAGTTTGACGGAGTAGAAATATTTCTAGATTCTTTTTTAATAAATTTCACTTTTATATATAAGAGATTTACTAGTATATATTTTTCCTTATGAATCATACTCCATATCTGAATTTGGGTATAAAAAACATAACATCAATCCAATGAAGCTAAGTTTTTGTTCATGATCTTAGTATAACCTTAGTAGCTGCCATTCTAGTTAGCTTCCACTTATAATTTTTTTTAATTGTTAAAAAATAAAATATAAAAAACAAAACTTTACAAATTTCTCGAATATCTCTCGATGGAAGGTCGTCAAAAGTCGACATAAAAAATGAACAAAATTAACACATAGTTGATATACTTTACATAAATAATGATTTTGATAAATTTATTTCAATGATCCGCTTATTAACTTTCTTTGAGATATTACGAGTTGTATGATTTCCGATATAAACAATTAAATATATAAAATTAAAATTTGACAATAATTTATAACGAGAATGAGATTACATGTTCCATGGATTGAATCATCCATTTACGTATAAAAATCATAAACCTTTTTGGATGGTTGTAGATTCCCGGAGAACACTTAGAAAAATTGGTGTTGGATCGGATAAGTTACTAGCCTGAAAAATATGTTCATTTAGAAAGGCATATGTTTAAGTTACTTCTTATTTATTAAAACTTCAACATCGTTGCCGCAGCAAACCATACTCTTGTCGCGGTAATATTTCCAATTTCACTTCCATAATTATCGCTGCAAGACTTTGCTTGCCGTGTCAACTTTGCTTGTTTTCGCAAAAATCTTTAGTTGTCGTGGTCAAATTCTGTCCAAAATTTTATGAAGTTAAAGTGGGTTAGAAATGCCTTCTTGCAACGGTAGTGTGTTTGGTTTTCGCCACTGTAGCAAACATATGTCGTGTAACACGACTCGTGTTATGGAATGACTTACAATTTGATGATGCATGTCCTTTTTATTCATTATTTTTGTGATAAGCCACGATTTTGTGGTGCACATAAACATTTTTCAGGTCCACTTTTTTTAGAAGGTCTATCTAAATTTTTTATTAGTTCGTTTTTTATTCTAGGTTGATTTTGATTATCCAAATTTGTATTTATATCAACTCCGATAGGTTAATGGAATAAAAATTTCAACATCAACTACTAAATTCAACATAAAACGAATTAAACAATTTTTTTTTTTTTATCAAAGCTTCAATTGCATTAAACGAAAACTTCAAGCCCTTAATAGGCAATAATACAGAATTTTAAAATGAAGAGCGCGAACCCTTCATCTTCAACCTTCACAAAACCAGAAACAACAAGTAAACCCTAAAGCAAACTAATCCATCAACCTCAAGTACCCTAAGTTCATCTTCTCCAAATAGACAATAGCCTTCAACTTAGCATGAGCATTCATCTTCGTAAACTCCATATCTTGACGAATCTTGAGCACTTCTTTAGCAACCCAATCAGCTCCTAAATTCTGTTCCCTGAAAATGTGATAAACCACCATTTCGCCTTTGATAGCTTTCCTACAATTGTAAACTATTTAAAACGAATTAAACAATTTAAAACAGTGGAAAATTATTTTTTAAATATTTTGGACGGAAATTGTAAACTCAAATTCTTCAAAACATGTAAAAGTCAAACAAATTAATATATATATATAGAGAGAGATAAATGATAATCTAGTGAACAATTTTTTACATTTTATTTGGATAAGATATTGAAATCGAAAATCCATGCGGAATTTGCCACTAAAGTAAGTAGGTTTTAGAGTTTTTGCCAGAAAATTACTATAATTACATTTTTAACCAAAAAACCATACAATTTTTTTCTATTAAAAAATAATTTGTACTTTTGCTGAAAAGAATATCTAAAAATTAAAAAACGCATCTAAAAATAACGTATATAACGTTGATGATTTCTTATATATTTTTGATATAAACACGTCAGTAAAACTATACAGGGTTGAATTTAAACCGATTTTTGATAACTACATTAAAATTGAAAACTCTCCATTCCCTTTCGAGTTTCTAACCCGATATTTTATCCTACAATATACCATACCAACCTTTTACTCTAGCCGTTCTTATTAGTACCTAATTTGCTTTCAGATTTCTATATCATCTACTGTATAAAAAGAGACTTAATTTTTGTTAAGAGTTTATTGACAGAGTTTAGCTTCATTCAACCACGAGGTACATGTACCGTTGACGCCTACAGCGATAAGCCACCATTTCTTATATGATAAGAAAGCGATTGAATAGCAGAGATTCAATGCCAAGACATTCTCCGATATTTAATTTGTTCGGACCCTCCGACTTAGTCCAATGGCTGCTTTTGTGTCCATATCAGTATGTATCTCATCCCAGCTTTTTGTTTTCTAATCCCATTTGTATTAGTACTTGGTTTCTCCTATATTGGCGGCGTGATTTGTTCATATCCAAGTTTTTGTGTCATTTTTGTTTATACCAGACGTCATCCTTTCCGTCTCTTATCCATTACCGCCTTCACAATCTAACATGAGTTACTTTCCAGATCTTTCTTTGGTGTTCGGATCAGTTTTGCTTTTAGTCCACCTTCAGAAACTTCATATGTGTCTATTTATCTATTATTAATTCTTTTCATATTTAAATATTTAACTGATGCGATGTGGGATGTAAAATTTTAGTCGTCATTTTAACAAAATATCTGTAGGTGTGGTACACGTCTAATGACACAAACTAATCTTTTTTTATATGTTACCCAAGCAATATAACAATTAGATAATCAACATGTCGTAAAAACTCATCATATAATCTACCCTATGAGAATATTAAATGGTGTACAAGTTAGAAGAAAAAAAGTGAAGAAGATTGAAGGAGAAGAAAGAACAAAAGAAGTGAAGAAGATTGAACAAGAAGAAAGAACAGTGGAGCAGAGTGGCTCTACTGTGAGGGTTCGTGAAGAAGTGTTTCAGGGGTGTGCCCAACAAAACAGCAAGTGTTTAGGGTTACTATCTCTAAACAATTTATACTATGGGCCCTCGATCAAAGAAGCGAACCCATCGTTGGATTCTACACTAAGCAACGGCCCAACAAGTACAATAAAATCCAAGTTCGAATATAAGGCCTGACCAGCCCAAATGTCTGTTACAGTCACTCGTCTTTCACCTTACACCACTCACATTCTCTGGTACAACAATGGTACTACACCACTACCCTAACAGAAAAATATTCCTTCTCCCAATGTAAGAATCTTATCCTCTCAACTTGAGCCTCTGTATAAAAGAACAAAAATGTAAAACAAAACTTTTCCATTAAGCCTCTGTATACAAGAACAAAAATGTAAAACAAAACTTTTCCATTAAAAGAATACAGCGTGACATTTTGCTTTTCTAGTAGGCAAACGATATATATATCGTCAAAATTAAAAGCATTAAGTTAGAATACTTAGTAAATATCAAGGATCAAAAAGTGTAATACTATACTTGATATAAACATAAGTTATCTCATGGAATCACCAACAACATAAACCATACAAAAGGCTTTGGGCGAAAATAGGTTAACTTCTTTAACTTTAAGTCATATGAAGCATATATATCAAAACCAACCAGAAGGTTTTTCATATAGGGAGAAAAAACTGTTTGACGATGATCATTATATCATATCAGACACATTTCATATACATCCTTATCTTCATATATGAAACAGTTAGAGATACATGAGGAGAGACAATGTCAACAGGAGGACAGTAAATCTAGTTAAGAATAAAAGAAAAAGATATGACACAACGATTTAGTGGTTGAGGGTACAAGAGGTGTGATAACTAAGTATGTCAACCCAAATTGTCATATGGAATGGTACAATTAAAACTAACCTCATCTAAATCAACAATCATACATCTCCAGGAAGCCATGAGCTCCGTTCGGAAGAGGTCCTCCATTCCACAGGGAAACTTAGTTGGCGTAGTCGCCACAAGGCTAGGGAAGATCTGGCAGTCGTTGTCTACAAGTTCTGTTGGCGGAAAATATAAAAATAACACTCTTTAAAACAAACAAACAACTTTGATATTGATAGAAAAAGGAGAAATATTACAAGACACTCTTAAACCTCACACAAGAAGAGAAAATATTTTTCTAACACTCAAGAGAGCATTCTTGTCTCTCTTTTCTCTCACTGTAATTTTCTCTCTAACTTTGATTCTTTGTGTGTTTGTGTGATGCTCTAGATGGTGGGAGAGCTCCACTATTTATAGGAATATAGTGGAGACAAAGATCCACCATCCAAGAGGCTTTTGGATACTAACACACTCAACATCAATACTACACTCAAAGTTAAGGTGTTTCTTACACTCAATCTAAAAGTGTGTCTTGCACTCAATATAAAGAACTAAATATTAATTTAAATGTTTCTAGAGTATTCTTTGTAGATGGGTCTTATTAAGTGGGTTGGACCCTTTGAGTGGGTTGGGCCCTTTAAGTGGATCAAGTTTATGATCCAACACTCCCCCTTAAACTTGATCCCGTGACCCCTAGTAGTTTCCTTAATCGTTTGAAGTCTTCGCTTTTCAGTGGCTTGGTGAAAATATCAGCAGCTTGATCTTGTGTCTTCACATATTCAACTTGCACATCCTTTCTTGAAATACACTCCCTTATGTAGTGGTAGCGGACATTTATATGCTTGCTTCGATCATGGAATACTGGATTCTTGGCTAAGGCGATTGCTGACTTATTATCGACATAGACCTTAGTTGGCTCATGTTGTGTTAGGTCTATCTCCTTCAATAGATTTCTAAGCCAAATTGCATGACTAACACAGGTAGTGGCAGCAACATATTCTGCCTCACAAGTGGATAATGTGACTATCGGTTGTTTCTTTGACATCCATGTGAAAGCAATGTTTCCCATGAAGAATGCAAATCCAGTAGTACTCCTTCGATTGTCTATGTCTCCACCCCAATCACTATCGCTATACCCAACAAGTTTGTAATCATTAGAAATGGAATAGAGTAATCCAAAGTCGATTGTACCTTTCAGATAACGAAGGATTCTCTTTGCAGCCTTGAAATGAGTTGTTGTTGGAGATTCCATATAACGACTAACCAATCCAACTGCATGAAGAATATCCGGTCTCGTGCAAGTTAGATAGCGTAGACTTCCTACCAAACTTTTGAATAATGTCGGATCCACACTTTCGCCTTCTTCATGCTTGGACATTTTGACTCCAAACTCCATGGGTTTGCTTATTGGGCTACAATTCTCCATCTTAAACTTCTTGAGGATATCTTTAGCATAGCTTTCTTGTGAGATGAAAATTCCATCTTTTTGTTGCTTAACTTCAATGCCAAGGTAGTACGCCATGAGCCCCAAATCTGTCATCTCGAATTCCTTCGTCATTACTTCCTTGAATTTATTGAACATGCTCGGGCTGCTTCCGGTGAAGATCAAATCGTCCACGTAGAGACACACGATCAAAATATCTTCATCTTTGATCTTGGTGTATAGAGCGTGCTCGAACGGACATTTGTTGAAGCCATTCTCTTGGAAATACTTGTCGATTCTACTGTTCCATGCCCTTGGTGCTTGTTTTAGCCCGTAAAGAGCCTTCTTTAGCTTCAACACCTTGTCTTCGTGGCCTTTGACCTCATAGCCTAATGGTTGTTGAATGTAGACTTCTTCTTCAAAGACGCCATTTAGAAATGCTGACTTTACATCCATTTGTTGTATCTTCCACTTGTTTTGAGCTGCCAAAGAAATTATTAGTCTAATAGTTTCCAATCGGGCAACGGGGGCGAATACCTCATCATAGTCAATTCCCACCTTTTGACTATAGCCTTTTGCAACAAGTCTCGCTTTGTGTTTTTCAATCTCCCCCTTAGCATTTCTCTTGGTTTTGTATAACCATCTAACGCCTATTGTCTTGCACCCTTTGGGAAGTGAGGTGAGTTCCCATGTGTCATTCTTCTCGATGGCTCTAATTTCTTCATCCATCGCGTCTCTCCATTGTTTCTCTTGTGCAGCTTCTTGAAATGTTACTGGCTCACAATCAGCAAAGAGACAAAACAGTGTAATGTTATCCATTGGTTCGGTTACCTCATAAAGATCACTAAGGCTTCTTGTACGTTCCACTGCTCTCTCATTTTGACTACCATTTGACGATGATGAAGGTGGCGAGTCTCCATGAGTAGTTGCTGTTGGTGAGGCATGTTGGGTAGCAACATCTTCTGATTGCTCATTTGGTGTCTTCTCATCTTCTTCAATTTGGGGGAAAAATGTGAACTCATTTGTATGAGACCCAAAATCCCATTCGCCTTCTTCATCAACTATCACGTCTCGGCTTATCACAACCTTCTTGTTGTTTGGGTTGTATAACTTGTAGCCTTTGGAACTTGAGTCGTAACCGATGAAGATAAAACTTTTGCTTTTATCATCGAGTTTGGTTCGTTGTTCGTCTGGTACATGGACATGAGCTACGCTTCCAAATACTCTCAAGTGGGAAATTCCGGGCTTTCTTCCACTCCACGCTTCTTGTGGTGTCTTTCCCCAAACACTTCTTGTTGGAGATCGGTTGGACAAGTACACCGCACATGCCACTGCTTCCGCCCAAAAATCCTTAGGCAGTTTCTTGCTTTTGAGCATGCTTCGTGCCATATCAAGGATTGTTCTGTTCTTCCTTTCTGCCACACGATTTTGTTGAGGAGATCTGGGAACTGTCAAGCGGCGACGAATTCCACGTGCTTCACAAAACTCTAGGAATTCATTGGATGTGAACTCCCCTCCCTGGTCAGATCTCATGGCTTTGATTTTATTTCCGCTTTCCTTTTCCACAACTGCTTTGAATTTCTTAAATATTCCAAAGACTTCGGATTTCTGTTTCAAGAAATATACCCACGTTTTTCTTGAAAAATCATCAATGAAGAGAAGGAAGTAGTTACTTTTACCTAGAGAGCTCGGCTTGATTGGACCACACACATCGGTATGAATAAGCTCGAGAGGTTTGTTGGCTCTTGATTCTGATTCCTTTGGAAAGCTTTTCCTGAATTGCTTTCCAAGTAAACATCCTTCGCATAACTGGTCAGGATGATTGATACACGGTAACCCTCTCACCATTTCCTTCTTTGACAATAACTTTAAACTTGAAAAGTTCAGATGCCCAAATCGAACATGCCATAGCCACGACGAATCTTTGTAACACGCCTTAAGACACTTTGCAACATCATTTTGAATATTCAAAGGAAACATTCTATTCTTTGACATTTGAACTTTAGCAATTAAATCCCCTTTTGCATCTCTCATAAAAAGACTATAATTTTTCATATGAATATCATAGCCTTTTTCTAGAAGTTGTCCCAAGCTTAAGATGTTATTTTTCATGCTAGGTACGTAATAAACATTTGAGATCATTTGGTGACTACCATCTTTTGCACGAATAAGAATGTTACCTTTTCCTTTCACCGATATTTTGCTATCATCTCCAAAAGAGACATTTCCACTCACGGCTTCATTGATCTCTACGAACATGCTTCTTTTCCCACACATATGATTGCTTGCACCGGTGTCAAGATACCAAGTGCTTTCTTGGCCTTCATTAGTATTTTTGTATGTTAGTAGTAACATATCTTTTTCCTCCGTCTTCTCCTCCACATAGTTGGCCCTCTCCTCAACTCTATTGTTGGGGCCTCTGCATTCTGAAGCATAATGTCCAAACCTTTGACATTTATAGCATTGGATTTGAGATTTATCATACCTCGAGTTCGGATTTCTTCTTCCACGACCTCGTGTTGAGCTTTCTCGTTTCTCGTAGTTGTAGTTGGAATTATTATTGTTGTAATTCCAGCCACGTCCACTGCCATGATAACCACCTCGTCCGCGGCCTCTGCCTCTGCCTCGACTACGTTGGTTTCTATCATCTCCTTGATTTGCATGCATGTCCTTCAATTCTACTTTGAGGAGTTGCTCGGTGATCTCTTGCTTCTTCTTGTGCTTTTCTTCATAGGCTTGTAATGATCCTTGGAGTTCTTCGATCATCATTTTCTCCAAGTCTTTAGTTTCTTCAATCGTCACGACGATGTGCTCAAATTTAGGATCCAACGAACGGAGTATTTTTTCTATTACTCTCACATCTTCTAACTTCTCACCATTCCTTTTTAATTGATTAGAAACGGTTGCTACTCTTGAAAAATATTCCGAAATAGATTCAGACGCTTTCATGTGTAAGGATTCAAATTCACCTCTTAATGTTTGGAGACGTACCTTTTTCACCTTTTCGACTCCTTTGTAAGAGATTTGTAATTTCTCCCACGCTTGCTTGGCGGAAGATGCGCTCGAAATCTTTTCGAAGCCATCATCATCTAATGCTTGATAGATGAGGAAGAGAGCTTTTTTGTCTCTCTTTCTTGAATCCTTGAAAGTTGTTTTCTCCTCTTGAGTAAGGTTTGCTTCATCTTCGGGTTCGTCAAACCCTTTTTCAACGGCATCCCACACATCATGTGCTCCAAGGAGAGCTTTCATCTTGATACTCCAATTGTCGTAGTTGTTGTTGTTGAGTGCTGGAACTTGGAAGGATGATACACCATTTGCCATATTTTTAAATATGTTGAATATTTAAAAACAAAATTTCCAATATGTTGAAAATTTAAAAACAAAATTTTGGAAAGAGCTTGTGGCTCTGATACCACTTTGTTGGCGGAAAATATAAAAATAACACTCTTTAAAACAAACAAACAACTTTGATATTGATAGAAAAAGGAGAAATATTACAAGACACTCTTAAACCTCACACAAGAAGAGAAAATATTTTTCTAACACTCAAGAGAGCATTCTTGTCTCTCTTTTCTCTCACTCTAATTTTCTCTCTAACTTTGATTCTTTGTGTGTTTGTGTGATGCTCTAGATGGTGGGAGAGCTCCACTATTTATAGGAATATAGTGGAGACAAAGATCCACCATCCAAGAGGCTTTTGGATACTAACACACTCAACATCAATACTACACTCAAAGTTAAGGTGTTTCTTACACTCAATCTAAAAGTTTGTCTTGCACTCAATATAAAGAACTAAATATTAATTTAAATGTTTCTAGAGTATTCTTTCTAGATGGGTCTTATTAAGTGGGTTGGACCCTTTGAGTGGGTTGGGCCCTTTAAGTGGATCAAGTTTATGATCCAACAAGTTCAACATCATATATTTAAACCACAAATGCTTGTTAGATGAGGGACACGCGTGAGAGTTACGATTGTCCCAACACAGTACTTCAACAGCAAAAACCTACTACAACACTAACCAAAATCATAAATAAAAAACACCTGATAGATAGCATCGAATACAAAATCATCTATTAATTAATTATACTCTCAATCCATAGGGATGAATTCAAAATCTAGATATGAAAACTCTAGATCCAGGTTTTCGGTTCGCTTTTTTACGGAACTTACGATTGAAGCGGATCGCTAGATTTTCGATTCGATTTCAGATCTGGACTTCGGTCCGATTCGATTCGATCCATCTATTAGAAAATTAAATTAAATTATAATTTAATTTTAATTTTAACTTTTTTTTTACTTTAATAAATAACATAAAAATTAAAGTGATAAGTTAATCTTTGATTTTTATTAATAATTAATAATTAACTATCAATTTTGGCAATATAATGTATAAAAAAATAATAATAATCAGTTGTAACGGTATTATTGGTTCGACGCTTTACCGGTTTTATCGGTTTATCGATTTTGTTGGTTCGGTTTCGTATTGGTTCCACTGATTTTATTGGTTAAGTTCCTAATCGATTCTACTGGTTTATCGATTCCGAATCAATTTTATTGTTTCGGTTCTTTATTGGGTTTTTAAGATGAAACCGCAAACCGGACCGTTAACATCGGCCATACTCTCGATCTGGTTCTTATTGATTCACTTCCGGTCCGGTTCTCGGTTTTCCAAACACGTTAACAGCCCTCGAAACCCTAAATCTGAATATAAAATAAATTTGAAGTATGTTAAGCATAGGCTAAAAACCCTATCAAGTCACTGGTATATGATACTTGTTGCATTCGTGCCACTAACTTTCTTTCGTCCCCAAAACGAGTAATTGGTGTTTCAAATTGTTGCGTTTTTGCCACTAGCGTATGCAAATTGACAGAGAGCTAACACATGTCACCCCCATTATACCCAAGTCTGTTGCACATACGATCACCTCTATATTCCTTCCAAAATACCCATGTTTAATGGTTTAACCTTATTACTTCACATTTATACTTTTTACTCTAATTTTTTACAGATATCGATTAACCCCAACTCCTTTAATTACCCAATGTTAAACCCAGCCCATTTACCCCATATATTTTCTTATTCTCTTGTTTTAAACCCTAATTTCCCACCTTCACCATAGTGTGCTTCAAGACTTCTGTAAAACCCTAATTCCCTTCTTCACCATAGCCACCTTCTACAAACCCTTAAACGTTTAACAACGAATCGTTCATCTCCAACCAACCTAACAATGTCGTCCTCGTCCAGTACCTCAAAACAACCATCTAATTTAGGGTTTTGCGAATGTGGGCTACCAAGCATAACAAAAACGGCGTGGACAGTCCCAAATCATGGCAGAAGATTCAGTGGATGTTGTAATTACGGGGTAAGTTTTATTTTACAGTCAACCAGATTATTTTTTGCTTCAATGGTTACTATATTTCGTCACCTCTCAACCGATTTTTGTTTATTAGAAAGGTCAGTACTGCAAATACTTTAGATGAATCGATCCAGTGGTTAAAAATAGGTCACAGACCGTGATTAACGGTCTATTGAAGCAATGTGAAAAGATAGAAGCTGAAATTCAAAGGAAGAACTGGATAATTAGGGTTCTATGTGTATGTTTAGTTATTGGTAATTGTCTGTGTTATAGTCTATGTATTTAAAGAATTTTGTATCAGATGTAGGTAATATATTTTGTATGTTTCCTGAATTATGAAATTTATTTTAATTATATTGTTTGAAATTTGAATTGAATTGTGATAGAAATGCAAATTCTTGTTCTGTGTATTGATTTTTGTGGTGATGAATTCTTTTGGGATTGTATTTGACGTAAGTAAATGGAGCTTAAATTGGTAGTATATGTTGCACCCTAACTCACTAGATCTCAACAACCATAGAATCAGCAGATCAACAAATAAATTGTTCCAGAACCACCAATAAAACGATACACATATCATCAATGGTTTCAATAGTTCAGTATTTGTTAAAATCATTAACTAACAACAATGAATTACATTCATTTTCCAACCATACTGCCAGCTAAAGTTTCATACACTAATCAACAACATCGACAAAACCACAACCAAAGAGAAAGATGAGTACACAAATTTAGCCCAGAAATTGTATGGTTATTACATAAACCATGAAATTAAGTCTCGAGTGCTTAAAGAACAACATACAACACTTTCAAATATAGAAACCATAACTCGTGCATAACATACATCACATTACAAAAAAAACCCAGAACATGGGCAGTCTACTTAGAAGATCCTTCAAGATTACACAAAAAAACCCTTTAAGCTAATCTTGTGGATAGGTAATATTGAGAACATGGTTACCACTCCCTTCCACCGACGTCTGTGAACCACCAGTTGCCACTGCATTGTTGCCAGATTTTCTGGTCGATCCACCAGAAGCTGTTGATACAAACCCACAAGTAGATGCTGCAGCCTCATGTGTTGCCGCAACAGAAAAATGAGGTGCAGATGATAAAGGTCCACCTAGCCTGGACTGCTTGAAAGGACCAACAACTGTTTGAGGCAGCCTCTTCTTTGTACCTATGGTTTGCATCTTAAAAGCCTTTTTGTACCCTTGCATACTTCCACCACTAACCTAACCACTATATGGTGAACTTATGCTGTTTTGAGGGGAATATAGAGCACTAGCCTATAATATAAAAAATATTATAAAACTATAAGTTTTCAAGATAATGAGCAAAATCACAAAATCATTTTAATAGAAAAAGTGAAGGAATCTTACAGGTGGGGTAGTGTGCATGTCCAAAGAGTTGTCCCTTCTTTCCGAAATGTGGGTCCCACTACCATGCTCACACACACAACAACCAAAAAAATATAAATGTAAAAGTTAAAGTAATGAGACTACAAAAAAAGACCACTCCACCAAATGGACCACAAATATTAATATATCTAAAAGTAAATTTGGATCATACTAAGAGACATAACTTACATCAGGAATTAATGTGCATTGACTCCGTAAAGAGGCTCTTCCACAATGTTAGAAAATAGATAACATAAAAAAACAACAATAAAGTCACAAGTAGCTAATTCAACCAAGATGAAAACTAAAAGGAAGACTAACACCACAAGAACAAGCATCACAAAACCATGAAAATAAATTCACAAGCATCTGAAACTTATCGGGAATCCAGTAGATCTTGGAGTTTGAGCAACAGCTGTTGGATTTGTGGCTTCAACCTATTAGAAAGAAGAGACAACATCAACAAATATTAAATTGTAAGTGTCACAAACAAGTAATTATAACATTATATTGTATATACAATAGTATTGTAGATTACTTACCGGTGCAGAAGGAGTATTGGCTGTGGAAGTGGTTGCATCACTTGTTTGACCGAGAGTAGAGGTACACCTTTTTTTGTTATGTCGTGTTGCCTTACAGTTGAAGCATCGTGCTATATAGTACTTCCAAGATAATATTGTCACTCATGATGTTGTGTCTTGCAAATGAGGTTGTAGTCTCTCGGAAGGATCCATCCTCCTGACAATTTGACGTCTTCCTCGTACTATCTTAACCGGTCGAGGGATGACAGGTTGTAGATGGATCATAGGCCAATGCTGGTATCCATTAATTAGGTTAATAAAATTAGTGTAAATGGCCTTCTATGTAACCACCATGAACCACTTAGATACGTAATCCACTGGGTTACCAGTAATGAACCAGATACAGGCAACGTTATGGATACATGGAATGCGAGAGAGCTGCCATTTACGTAAAACACATTCTCATACATCTAAGTCGACCATAAACTTATATTGGACCCTTCTCTCTTCAACCTGAAACTGTGGCCCGCTTGAAGGAAGTACGTTGCAGTCACCATCAAGCTTGTAATACTTTGTAAGTTTTTTATTAATGGACGAACAAATCGGATGATCCCACTTTGGAAGCTGGCTGATTTTCTTTACAATCCTACGCATTTTCTGTTCCCTTATACCTTCCAACAAGCTTATAATACCTTTAGATATTGTAGTCTAAGATAATAAAGTTAAACATTTCTGCCAAATTCGATGTTTGCATGTAACACTTGTTTTCTTCTCTATAATGAGCCCTGCTTCACTCAGACGCAGGCTTCTGTAATAGCCATTCATGACAGGTAGCATTGCATGTTTTCATCTCCTCCATGTGAAATTCAAATCCAGGGACGAATGATGACCTGGCACAAGCCCAAAACAGTACGTGTTCCTCTCTGCCAAGGAATACCTTCTTCATATTGACGTACAGATGTCGAGCACATAACCCATGTTCAACGTTTGGGAACAATTCCTTCAAGGCTGGAACAGGCTCTTTCTGTTTGTCTGAAATCCACGTGAAGTTGCCTCGATTGTGTATGCTAACATCATTTGTTAACAGTTCTAGAAACCACTACCAAGAAGACCTGTTGTCACTCTCAACCACTGACCAAGCAAGAGGATACATCTGGTCGTCTGCGTCAACAGAAACATCAACAAGCAGTTGTCTTCCGAAAGGCCCTTCCAAAAAACACCCATCTAGCACAAGTACATGCATACAACGAACATCAAACCCCTTCTTCAACCCCTCTATACACACATAAACTCTTTCGAACACCAAATCGTTGCATTTGACAACCACTGTAGGCCATGGATTGGTTAGTATAAGTTCTTCACCGTACTGTTGAAGATTCCTGTACTGAATTCTGTCATCACCAAGAATCATATTAGCGCTCTCGAATTTGTACGGTACGCCTTCGCTCTAGGGATCTTCACCAAAAAATACTTGGCCAAATCAACCATTAAACTTTTGACACACCAGTCGGGATCAGCTTGCCACTGCTTTAATAATATTTTGCTATCCAGTTCACGTTGACGAATCTGTTAAGGTAAGTGGCAATACAAGTATGGTTGTCGTTGAGAGTCTTTATCCTCCACACAGGGGCATAAAATTGGTTAGAAGCCCAGATAAACCATTTGCAAATTGGCTCGCTGCATTTATAACTGCACCGCATCTTGTCATTCTTGTAGACTTTTACACTACGATGTTGTTTAATGTTGTACTCTTTCATGACCTCATTAAAAGATTTAGTGGATGTAAATTCAAGGCCAAATTCATATCTTTGGCTTGAACTTTCTAGATCTTGTCCTTCTCGAAGCGCTAGTTTCTTCTTCTTTTTCTTTTCTATCGGGACATGTCAAATTGTATGAGCTTACGAATTCCTATTCAGTACTACACTCAGTGTGTAAACTTCCATTAGAACAGACCTGCTCATCATTGCTTTCAGTTAGGCTATATGCAGCCGGGCCGTAATTGTTATCGGTACTATTATCGCTATCACTAGAAGACTGACCAGGCTGTGGTGGTTGTTCCTGCACCTCGTCAAACTGCATCGTGTCCACCCTAGAAAACAACGAAGCTGCCAGGCCTTATAGGCCATCTCCTGCCTGTGAACCAACCTCTACATTACCACCTTCAGTAGCTTGTGCACCCCCCTCTATATTAGAACCATCATCTGCACCACCAACTTGACCCCCATATGCATCACCATGACCTAAACCAACAATATTACCAGCCTGTCCACCCTTAACTAGATCACCAACAACATCACCATCCACTACATCCTTAACTGCATCACCATCAATATCAGCCTCTACTGCACCCTTAATTGCATCACCAACAACATCAGTTTCCAGTCCACCCCCACATCATCATCTACAACACCAGTATCTAAAGCACTATCAACACCAGGATCTACATCACCCTCTGCACCCTCACCCTCTATACAAGCCTCCACATAATCATTGAAAGCCTCTACACCCTGACATTGCCCCTCTAAACCATCATTCACATCAAGATTTATATTATCCTTTACCCTATCAACACTAAAATCAACTGTAACACCAGCCTTAATACCCTCACCCTGACCCTCTAAACCATCTTTCACATCAACATCCAAATTATCCCCTACCCTATCAACATTCACAACAAGTGTAACACCAGCCTGTACATCATCAACATCACACTTACCAGCTAAACCATCTGTTTCTCTGAAACCTTCTAGGATATTATCTGCACCAGTATTTTTTGGGAAGAACTCATCATAAAATTCATATATGACCGTTTCAAAAGCCTCATCGTAATCATCCTCAACATTATTCTCAACAACATTACAAACCGTTATTTCTAACAGTATCAAGATTAGGTGCACCACCATCTACCACAAAAATATCATTTTCAAAGGCATCATTTTCAACCAAATCATTTTCAACCAAATTATTTTCAACACCATCTCTACCCTGACCTAAACCAGCATCCCTACCCTTACCTAAACCAATATCTATACGTCAACTGTAGGTACTGTCTCTGGCTTTTTTTCCTTTTCGTAGGAGACACCATTTCTAGAGGAGGTGTCCTATCTGAATACATGGTCACTAACCTGATTTCATCCAACTTCTGGGTTATCATGTATGCCTTTGCGTCACTGAATATTAGTTAGATTTTCTGTCCTCCACCAGGGAGCTTGTAGGAAAACTGAAAGTGGCCACCAGTCCCCGCTGTATCGGTCAATGAGTGAATCTCATGTAGCTCCAGGATAGAGAACCTATCTGGGTTGATGAAATCGATAGTCATCGATCCTCTCCAACGTATTTCATAACCCTTTTTCCTTTAAGGTTCCCATCATAATGGTAATAAATAGCAAAAAGGTATTTGTTAACACCTGAAATTAAAAAAAAACACAAATTAGAACACAGAACACGCATCATGAATAACAACTTAAAGTATGAATAAGAAATAAAACACAAACACAGAGCATAGTATGAAACTTAATTTGGTATGAACTTTTTGCCATTGTACCCCTAACAAAACCCTCGATTAGAACTTGTTAGGGTTCGAAATTTAGGGGTCAGTATATACTTAGGGTTTTCAAAAAGGGAAAACTATGATATAGACCTAGGGTTTGAGAGACAGTGAGTGGTGACGACAATGAAGTAAGCTAAGGTTTGAGAGACAGTGAGTGAGTAAGAAGAATTAATGTTTGTTGATGGAAATCGTGATTAACATAGAAAAGGAGAGAGATAGTGAGTGATAGAGAGTGAGTGGGGAGAATGCTCTTGTTCTTTCAGCTTCCAGAAATAGAACTGAGGAGGGAAAATGTTAGGTTTGTAAGATTGTGGGAAATTCACAATTGGGTCAGTCAATGATCTGGGTTAAAACAATATACAGGTCGGGTTATTCTTAATAAATATGTCATAGTAACCAAAAAGTTTAACAGTGGTTTAACACCAGGTAATTAAAAAAGTTGCGGTAAAAATTTAAAGAGGTAAATCTATCTTAGTAAAAAATTAGAGTAAAATGTAAAAATGTGAAGTGAAAAGGTTAAACCATTAAACAGGGGTATTTTTGGATGGAATATACAGGTGACTGTATGTGCAATTGAATTGGGTACAATGGGGGTGACACCTGTCAGCTCTCTGTCAATTTGCACGCGCGAGTGGCAAAAATACACCGATTTGAAACACCAATAACTCGTTTTGGAGATGAAAGAAAGTTATTGGCACAAATGCAACAGGTGTCATATACCAATGACTTGATACGGTTTTTAGCCGTTAAACATACTTAAGAGTGGTTTTACATTCACTTTCTCAGTCACTCACTCTATCTAACTTTTAAATATAGATTAAACTAAATACATGTATCTATATGACCTCAATATAAGAGCCAAGAAAATCAATGGCTTGGACGGTAGAGTGAAGTTGTAGGAGTTTAGTGAGGCGACCAGTAAATCCCAATCTCTCCTCTTAAAACCCAGGAATCCTACACCTCTAGATCTGAATGACATAAATATAGGCCGTAACATGTGGTGATGACAAGAAACATCTTTGTGCAGTAAATTTTTAATTCACATGAAAAATGTAGATTTGGTGATTGATTTGGTAGTGGAGCTATTGAAGGAGGAAAAATATAGAAAGTAAACGCAAAAGATAAGAGATAAAAATTAAACTTATCGGTGCCACTACCAAATGCCGGAGGGACTTAAGCCATGATTTAAAAGGTTTGGTTTTGAGATTTTTGGAGACGACGTTGAAAATAAATTGTGGTGTTTAAGTCGACTGATAAGGTTTTGAAGATGGGGCCATATAGGGTGAATCAATGATAGAAGAAGGTGGTGGTGGGGTTGACGGGGTGTTGGAAAACCAGAACAGAGAGGTGAGGGCATTTCAGAGGATAGAGAAAATATTTTAATTTATCCTATATCATACTTTTGTCCACTTTTCCTAGGTCATTCAGCTTGCTAGCTTGCTTTCAGCTTACAATATGTCCATTTTATATTATATGCTTGTCCAACTTACCTTATTTAGCTCATCTAACTTGTGTCCAGCTTACACTACGTCCATCAAATAGCTCGTCCAACTAGTGTTAGTTAAATAAAGAACAAAAGAAAGAGAGAAAAGAGCGGTTAAGATTTTTGTATTATTTAAAAAGTATGTCAATTATATGGTGTAAATGATCTTATTTATAGATATAATTTAGGGCTAACGGGCTTGGGTATTATATCTTTAACATCCTCCCTCAAACTCACAATGCAACACTAATAAGTATTGACAGTTTCTCACAAAGAAAATGAAACCGCGTCGTGGATTGAAACTTCGTGAAAATATGAGCAACATGTAAAGCTGATGGAACATATAGAAGCGAGATGGTGTCAATCTGAAGATGGTGTCGATATGAAGATGATGTCGACTAGAGTGACAATCTATTTCAATGTGATTCGCCCTCTCATGAAAAATAGAATTCTTTGCTATCTGCATGGCGTTTTTGTTATCACGATGTAGTGAAGTGGGTTTAGTGATATTAAACCCCATATCTGCAAGAAGCCATCGTAACAAAACAATCTCCCATGTGGTGACGGCTATAACATAGTACTCAGCTTCAGTAGACGATCTAGAGACAATATCTTGTTTCTTGCTTTTCCATGATATTAATGAATCTCCAAAGAAAATACAAAAACCATTAGTAGATTTTCGGTCATGAGGATCATTATCCCAATCAACTTTGCTATAGGAACGCAATTCAAGTGAAGAGGTCGAGGGAAATAAAATGTTATGGAACCGAGTGCCATGAAGATATCTCAATATTCGAATAATAGCTCCCCAATAGACTGATTTAGGAGTAGTAACAAACTGACTAACCACATGAACAACATAAGATATATCTGGCTGAATAACTGTAAGATAGACTAAGCTCCCTACCAGAGTTTGATATAGAGTTAGGTCTGACAAAGGAACACAATCTGTCACAGAATACTGAGCATTGGTTTTACGAGGGGTATCTACCATCCTTTTATCAGAATGTCGTGCTTGCTCGAATAAATCAGATATTTATCTTTTCTGAGAGAGAATATAGCCTTTTAGAGAGTGAGTAACCTCAATACCTACAAAATAACGTAATACTCCCAAGTCATTTATCACAACATGTTGAGCCAAATCACGTTTTAGTGTCTCAATTCCATCAATATCATCACCAGTAATGATCATATCATCTACATATAGGAATAAAATAAAATTTCCTACATTTGTACATCTAATAAACAATGATGAATCATGATTACTAGCAAGAAAACCAAGTGAAGTAATAATTTTAGAGACTTTTTCAAACCAGGCACGAGGAGCTTGTCTAAGACCATATAAAGATTTCCTGAGTCAACAAACTTCACCTAGTTGGAGAGAAACACCTGGGGGATGAGTCATGTAAACCTCTTCATGAAGATCACCATTCAAAAAATGAATTTTTGACATCTAGTTGGAAGATCTTCGACTGGCGAACGTATGCAACCCCGATAATAGTACGAACTGTCATCATTTTTTCCACTCGGGAAAACGTCTCATCATAATACAAACCATACTTCTGTGAATACCCTTTTTCTACAAGACGAGCCTTATATCTTTCAACATGCCTATCAAACTTTGTTTTAATTTGAAAAACTCATCGAAATCTGATTATATGCTTACCGAATAAAGGTTTAACTATATCTCATGTATGAGGCCGATAAAGAGCGGTAAGCTCTTCGACTATTGCATTTTGCCAACAAGGATCAGAAACAAGTTCTTTAAATGACTGAGGTTCATATAAATTATATATGTTTTATATGAAAGAGGCTAAATGAGCTGAGTAAGAAAAAGACGCAAAATCTGGTAGTTTGGTAGACTTACTTGTACGAGTAGATCTTCTGAGGGGTGAAACTGGTGGTTCACTAAAAGAATGAGCAAACTTGTGCCTTCATAAAGAAGAAGTATTATAAGTTGTAGTTGATGTCTCATGAGTTGGAAAATCAATATCAATGGGTATGTCGCTATTAGCTTCAAAATGATCAATCGTCTGAAGTTTAGTACTTGTTATATCATGTGATTTTCCTGGAATCGAATGAAACGGCATATGCTCAAGAAATATAACATGTCAAGAGACATAAATTTTTGGACTAGTGGGATCAAAACAACGATAACCTTTTTGTCTAACATCATAACCCAAGAAAACATAAATTGCGGATTTAGGCGCCAATTTGTTACGTTCAACATAAGGACGAAGGACAAAACATGTATATCCAAACACTTTTAAGAAAGAATAATATGGAAGTTGTCTGAATAACTTCGGAAAGGGAGACATCCCTGTATTATGAGCGGTGGGAATTCGGTTAGTCACATATACAACAATATGAATTGATTCTCCCAAAAAAATAGTAGGAACCTCAACAGATAAAAGCAAAGAACGAGTAGTCTCAATAAAGTGACGATGTTTTCTTTCTGCAACACCATTCTGGCTCAGGGGTGTCAGTGCAAGAAGACTGATGTATGGTACCATCAAATGCAAGTAACTGAGTAAAATCATTGGATGTATATTCATCCCCTAAAGTACACTTGAATTCATACTTTTACCAACAAAGGTGTTGCATTGTTCCAGTAGCGATTTATCTGGAACCATACCACCAAATCATAATTCAAGACATCAGATTGAAGGATTGAATGTCCCAAACACGCTCTCCAAAATTCAGCAAAAAATAAATGTGTTTGCCTTTCGATTAGACTATTTGATTGGGGTTGCACACAACAGATCCGCAAACCGAAAACTGCATATTTTCAAATGATTTTTCCATCCGATTATTATTCAAAAAATTATCAAATAATTAAATATAATTATAATTGTATTTAACTGCAAGATATTGTAACCACTCAAATCATTAAGTGACAAATCACTATAATATAATACTCATCTTTCAATGCTAATTGCAATTAATTCTCAACAATTTCTCCAATTAATTCACTGAATCAATTTCACCAATTAATTCCTTGTAATTTCACCAATTAAGTCACAATTTCACCTTTGTAATTTCACCAATTAATTTCTGCGATTTCTTCAATTAATTTTTTGCGATTAATTCACTAATGCAATTTCACTAATTAATTCTTTGCCATTTTACGGTACTAATGCAGTTTTATAGTTAATCACTTGCAATTTTACCAATTAATTTTATTGCAAAATACGTTCGTCTAACAATTAATTCACTTGCAATCTCACCGATAAATTTTATTGCAAAATACATTCGTTTACGAATTAATTCACTTGTAATTTCACTAATTAATTCAATTGCAAAATCTCAAATAACTGAGTATATTATTTCCTTCCAAATCAAAAAAATAATATAACTCAAATAACTTAGAAGATTATACCTTTATCGAATAATAACTCAGTAGATTATTTCCTCCCAAATCAAAACAATAGTATAACCCTATATCGAAATTTAACATGTTCTGTTAAGATCAATACCAATACACAATCCAGAATTGCCCGAGTAAATCCAATTTCAAACCAAAATCCAATACTAAAATATGAAATCGAATACCTAGTAGATCCATGAAAGAAGAGGGTGGCTACCCTTCCCCAATCAGATTACTCCAGGCTCTGATACCATGTTAAATAATGAACAAAAGAGAGAGAAAAGAGCGGATATGATTTTTGTATTATTTAGAAAGTACGTCAATTACATAGCGTAGATGATCTTTTATATATATATATATAAAATATAATATAATAAAGGGCTAACAACTTGATCCTCATATCTTTAACAAGTCTTATATACATGCATCTTATATCTTTTAGTTGTTCAACTTCTTCCGTGATCTTTTTAACAACGTCATCTATTTCTATCATCAATACCATATAATATTGTTATTATGAATCTATACCTCTTTGATAATGGTATAAACCCTAACAGAATTTTCTCTTATCAGGGATCCTTCATAGCTCTTAAATTCAATAAATCGTATATGTTTAAGAAATATCACTAAAAATATGACGAGGTAAGATCTACCAAGTTGTATAAAATATTATTTGTCACACGAAATGATATCATTTTTTTAGATATTGCACCAATTGAAACTAACTGATACATTGTTTGATACTTCATCTTCCATGCATAGCGTTTGATGATACCATAAATCGACGATTAAAACCTAGCAATTAGTTAGTGTGGTAAAAATATTCCTTACCTTTTGGCTAGCTACTTAGACTATGCAACTTAGAACTCGTTGATCTCCTACCGAAATAAATTGTTCGGATTTATTTCGATTACATATATACAATAAAAATTAACTATAATAATTCATTTTCCAATTCCACTTTTTGAGAATTTTACTCTATAAAATTTTCTCTCTATATGAACTTACTCAAAATGAATATCCCATCATAATAGTTTGATGTATCATATTTTCACTTTCACTACATGTTTGTCAAATCTAAATCCTAGTCAGTTATACTTATCGTCTTCTTAGTATTTGATTATTAATTATAGTTTTATGAGGAGAATAAGTTCTGAATCTATTTAATATCTCTGTTCGTGTAACGTGTATGTTGTCTAATTGGATTCAAAAAATGACCAATCAAATGGTCAATACGAATATTTACATAGATGTTTAAGTAACTCATCTAGCAGTAGCACATACACATCTTATGATAATACAAACCTATAATCATCTCACTGATCACAAGTCTTGTTGTAAAGATATGATCTCATTAATTGAACAAATCACACTTATGTGGAAAGAATTCCCGACTACGCTTTATAAGAGTATTAACCCTAATATTTCCTCGGCATTTAACAATCCTCAGTCATATGTTTTATCAATTATAGTTATTTAAGGTACTTTGATACAATGAAAAAACTGTTTATAATACCAGTTATTTCTAAGAGTTGTTTACTCGCCAACCATACACATAGCCTAATGTCAATTAATGAAACAAAATGCATAAAACTAGGGTATTATAAGCGATGTAACACTTCATTTCCACAATATAGAGATCTTCTCATTATGTAACGATGGCAAAGTTTATTTTTTCCAAAATGTATTAAATTCGGGTTTTATATTTGATGATGATGGATTTCACCTGCTCATCAAAAGCCTTGCATCTACAACACACCTCGCAACCTACAACTTGGACGATATCATGGCCGACAACTATGCCTCATAACTGACGTTCATACCTCCTAAATAACGCTTATTCCTTGTGGTTGACGCTTATACCTCTTAATCGAGGCCTCTTTGTTAATTTCTATGTCGTCGGTAGAAGTTAGAATTTGAAGTCGATTAATCAATTATAAAGCCATAAGGGTCGGTAGAAGTTAGAATTTGAAGTCGGTTAATCAATTATAAAGCCATAAGGGCTCTTGGAGTTATCTTGTACCATTCATTAATACATGTGTAAAATACGTGTATATATATACATGTGTGTGTATATATATATATTATCGTCTCATAAATTTAATCAATAAATAAATACCAATATATATATATAATCACTTATATTTTTTCTTATATCTTTTTTAAAAATCCAAAATAGAATTTTTTATTTTAATAATAAAGGTTTACAAAAAAAAGATCCATGAATGTGCTTAACGAATACATGGAAAAAAAGTTTGAGAGACAAAAATAGAAAATCAAGGCGGCAAATGATTCCCACGAATCCAAAAAAATCAAGCTCGAGAAAAATTTAAATCGAGTATACAAGTCTAGAGAGATGTTTGAAGGAGCCAAATTTGGTTTAGGGAATTGGTGAGGAAATGTAGGGAAATGAATCACATAGACAAATAATTTCCTTATTGCATAGAGAGGGGAGGAGTTTGAGAAGAGATTGAATGTGGACTTTGCGAGATAAAGGATGTTGAAGCTGATGACCGAGAAGATGTGAAAGAGGGGATTAGACCAAGAGATTGACCGAGGGCATTTGCAAAGAGAATCGTACCAACCTGGAAAAAAACAAAGTTGTGTTGTAGAGAGAAAGATGGAGTAAAGTTGAAGTCAGAATGTGAATTATGTTTAGAAATCTTTTAGTTAAACTCAAATAAAATAATTGAAAAAACATGTAGGAATGATTGAATTAGAGATAATAATAGAAATATGAGACTTTAGTGTTTTATTAAGTCTCTTATTGTAGTTAATTCCAAATTGTCAAAAAAAGCGATACCTTTAAGGTCCATATTGCTAACCAATCATAAGCTATGTTATACTCCATATATAATGAGTTATAGATGACGTTAAAGTAATTAGGTTCCTGCAACATTCAATTAGAGTAGAGAGAAAACAAAGGGATTCACAACTAATAAGCATCACACATAGGATCTTAGAATTAATCTCGATATTGATATTTTGAATATGCATTTTGAAACATAAGATGAGACCATTGAGGAGAGCTCTACATTCAGCAGAAATAAGAGTCTATTTTCCATAAGTTCTGCCAATAACAACAATAACATCTCCGTTATTATTTCTAATAATAGCACCACCAGAAGATCATCATTAGGAAAGCAGCTAACATCAATATTAAGCTTGCATCTATCACCAGTAGGTGGATTCCAGCTAGTAGTAATAAGATTTCTAGGATAATTTAAATGATTAAAAAAACTGAGATAAAATGCAACTTCATTATCATTATACTAGTGGATTCTTTTAAGGATACTTTTATTGGTCTAAACTAATGAGAATTTTGCTAACATATGTGATAATATTTATAACATAATATTTTTCTTGGTTTAATTTAGATTGGTTTCTAGCTTTCTAAATACTCCAAGTAATAATAGAGGGAAACTTTTAAGTAAATGAATGTTAGTATGAGAGGAGTCAAACCAGTTGGTAATCATCTATTGAGTTTCTAGATACATACAGTGTTGGAATTTTGATGCTAGAGAGATGTGTCTATGTTTCATGATAGCATTTGTGGGAATCTAGTTGTGGAGGAGTCTCCATAATAAGCAAGAATAATTTTTGGGAATAATATTATTCCAAAGTCTTTTATAGATAGTATAATTTCTTTCTTTAGCTCTGATTTTTCCCAAGTAACAATACTGTTAAAAGAATTATCTTTAAAAATAGTGTAGTGGGGCTTATCTTTAATGTTTTATTTAATGGAGAAACTTTTAATCTTGTCAATGTCAGTAGAAAATACTAAGTTTTGAAGCTTTTTCATTTTCCAAGAAACATTAGGTGTAGAAGTTTTTTACCAAGTCTTGAGTGTACCATGAATTATTGCAGACAGATTAAAGGATAGGAAGGGTCTAGAATTGCACTAACTGTCCAACCAAAACTCCACATTGCCTTTACCAAGCTGCCAAAAAACAAACTTCTCATCAATAGGTCTAATATTCATAAGCATTTTCCAAGTGTGGGAGCTGTTAAGATTAGGATTAGTTTGCATAGGATTCTTGTTTCTGCTATATTTGTTGCACGTATAAGTATCCCAAAGGGATATTTTCTCTTAAATTTAACCCATAGCTTGCAAGAAAAAACAAGCTGCATGTCTTCAAGTTTTCTAAGATTCAAACTTCATTCATCGTACGGAAAACCAAATTTATTCTAGTAGATCAATGAATTTCTTTGTGATCATCAGTAGAACCCCAAAGAAAGTTTCTACAAATACTTTTAATTCTTGTAGTCACAGCTTTAGGAAGATGGAAACTTTGCATGTGGTAATAAGGAGTAATATTTAGAAAAGCTTGAATAAGAGTCAGCCTGCCCCTATATGATAAAAGAAGATTGTTCCATTCTATAGTTCTTTGTCTTATCTGATTTAATTTGATTCTATTATTGATGTTGATACCCAAGTAGTTGATATATCATTTTCATATTAAAACCAGTGTTGAGCTTGAGGTGGTTGATTCTAGAAGGATGGATTCTTTTAGAAATGATAAAAGTATACTTTTCTTTGTTGATAGTTTGACTTGATGCTTCTTGGTATTAATGAACTCAGAAAATACTTTGTGAGATTCAGAAATGAAGATGTTCGTATGAGAGGGCCGAACTAGAGAATATTCGTATGAAGTGACAACAAATAATGAAATCAATTATCACTAAAAAGAGAAAGAGACAAAAGGAATAAATGTAGCAATAGTTGACTAATCATTGGCCCATTTTCCCAAAAGGGAATATCCTTTATATAGTAAATGAGGTTGATAGTAAAATTACATAATTACCACCATAAAAGTGGATTTCTTACCCCACTATTTGACTATTACAGACCAGTTCTTGGGGTGTATCATTTGACCTCTCTATATCTTATGTTTGCTTTACTTTGCTCCTTAACCACTAAATATATAAACCTTGGTCTCATTTGTGGAATAAATTAAATATCAATAACCTATATTTTCTTTCCCTTATTAGTAGCCCCCCAGTCCATGTGCAGATCTCTGGATGTGGACTTCAATTGCTATTTTACCCTGGTCGGATCGAAAGCCTTTGCCATCCTGGTCGGATATTTTTTATTTTTGATGAAAATCTGATAGGGTCGGATCAGAAATTTTTCCTTGCTAACCTCATCTCTGGTCACGATGACCTCACCTAATCATTTACATCAGGCCCACGTGCCACCTTTTGTTGTTATCGAGTCAAATATTTATTAGGCGACCGAGTTACCATGGACACGTGTCACATTTTTGCACATCTTACCGGCGTAATCATTTTTTTCACATTTTACCATGGACACGTGTCAAAATACTGTTACTCTTTAAATGTTCATCTTCTAGCTTCCTTTATTATAAATACCTATGTTTTTTCTGAGTAAAGGTTTTTTTTCCTCTTCGTTTCTACTTGTCTTTTCGAAAAAGCTTGTTCTAGAGAGAGAGATTGTTGCTAAACCAACTCCTCATTATGCACTTAGATGCCTGAAGAGTTTATCAACCTCGAAAAGTACAAACTCTGCAGGTGGTTCAACATTTCCAACCGAATCAGCACTCACAGACCCTCTGATACAAGAGCGTATCCTTCCCCTGCAGAAATTTGGGAATCAACCTTTCTTGACAGCTGGTCTCCCATCCGCGATGTGCTCCCTCAATCTTGCCATATCCTCTCCCGGTCAAGCTCGTCTTTCAAGTGGTTGTGTTGATCCTTTCGTTCTTTCAACACCTCCAGAGTTTCCTTCTCGACCTTCTCCCTTCATCATAATGGGTGACGAGAGGGGAAGACCAACTGTAAAAGAAAACAAAGATAAAGTTAAAAGAAATAGGTCATCCGACCCGGCAAACAAATCGGTTAAGACGAGGATTTCCTCTTCGACCTCGACTCCTTAAACAACCCCACAAGGTTCCCCGCAAACGACTCCAGAGGTTAGACCTAGGAAATATTTGACGAGGGGAACTCGACCAACACCGTCTCTCATGTCTATTCCAGAAGTTCAGGAGAGAAATTTGACCGATGATCCTGATAATGATAGGTAGAATCTTGACATGATGGTGGTTGAAGTGGAACCTCTTCAAGCTGTTCCTGTTGCTGTTCCTTCCTCGGATAATGATGCTTTGGCTCCTCCCTCAGAAACTACCACCAGTCCCCGCCCCCACCCCCTCAACGCGATGAGACTTCTTTGGTGAAGGGTAAAAAGAAAAATAAATGTACCACAAGTTTACCTTCAAATATAGAGATATTTTAGGCGACAACCTTTGCGGTATCGAATCTAAACACCTCTTGGCTCTGTATAGAGTGAAGTATAAGTACTTTCATCCGACTGATGAGGTCAAGCTAAGAGATTGATGGGGTATTCTGAGTAACATTACAATCCGATTTCCCACTATTAGTGAAGCACCGCTATCTGTTCGGAATAATGAGCTGGTTCTCTACACCAAACTTATGAACTGGGGTCTTCGACTGCCCCTCGATCCTCTTATGGCTGACTACTTCCACCTGATCAGACTCTGTCCCTCCTAGGCCGGGGCCAACATGTGGTACACCCTCATGGCTTGTATTATGGCTTCTAGACTCTCCGAGACCGCCTTTACCAATGGCACAGCTTATTTCCGTCTCGGATTTGGCCAAGAATTCCCACTACCCCTTCTATTCACTTGGTTTTGCCAAGAAACCTAAAGTGATTAAAGATTTTTTAGAAGCAGACAAAAAGTCAAAGCAATAGTTCCTATTCATTTCTGGATTGTGGGATACTGGCTTCAAAGACTCTGAAGACCTTCCCCATCGGTTAACACTGAAGTGGACCGGGCAGGGTAAGTAATCCAACCTACGTTTTTTCCGAGTCGTCGGGTTCGATAGATTCTAACTTTGTTCTTTTTTTATCCATGAAGGGGATTACTAAGTCCTTTAAGCATCACCCTCAATGATATTTTTGAGAAGCAAAACGCTTGGGCAGGTGAACACTAGGATCACAAGTTTCACCAAATCTTTTTTCCTATGAACGTTTCCAAGAGTAACCTTTGGTGATGCAATCTCAGTGAGAAAAAATCTTCCTCGGAGCTTATGGTGCCTCCCCCAAGTGACGACATCCTTAAACGCTTCGAATGCTTGGACAATGCGGTCTACCTTCCTACTCGAGCTCGGGCTCCGAGTCATCAAGATGCGGAAAAACCCGAGCAAGAAGAAGATGAGGAGGCCGAGGAAGATGCCGAATCAGAAGGTGGTCCCCAGAAGAAGTACAGGGCAGTCTTCCAGCAGAGGCTCAGGGTGATCACCAAACTGAAGTTCAAGATGCGAGGTTATCAGAGCCTCAACAGGAAGCCCCCTATGGCCCTCGGGATGTTTCCCCGACCTCTCACCCAGAAAACAAATCAAGTGAGGTTGACCATACAATTGAAGTTAGGCCTCATGGTCGGGCTGGTTCAACAAGGCCGCGAAGGTTTACTGTTGAGGATAAAAAGAAAAGGGTCGTTGATAGTGGAGGGAGAGTGACAATACTACGTGTCCAAGCCTGCCTCCGATAAAGAAGTTCGTAGTTGTCGACTCAGACTCTGGTGCTGAATTTATACTCCAACGAAGGAAACCTCAAGAAGATGATTCTGACGAAGGAAGGTATCCCTCCTCTGCCTCGTCTTACTTCGATGTATATGAAAATGACTATGTTGCGAATGAGTTGAATAAGCTACTTCGCGCTGCTGCCCTTCTCAAACGCAAAGCTAACCGCAAAGACTGCTATAAGGGTGAGGTGATTTAGAGAAGGGCTGAGGTGAAATCTTTAACTTCTGAGGTAGCTGAATTGAAGGTTAAAGTGAAAGACTTAACCGATGAGCTCGCCAAATAAACCGAGATATCTTCCAAGGTAGAGAGCTTAGTCTCCGAGTCCGATAGGTTGAAGAAGAAAGTTAAGGAATTAAAGGATGAACTAGCCTATACACCGGTGGTATCTGCCAAGGTGGAGACTTTGAGTTAAAGAAAAATGTGAAAGAGCTAACTGATGAGCTAGCTAAGACATTGGAGGTATCTGCCCAACTGAGGGAGGTCGATGATGAACTTGCTAGAGAGAAAAAAAAACCTCTGAGGACCGCTTGGCCACCATTACTTCTCTTGGGACTGAAATATCCGGGGAGAGGACAAAATTTGATGATTAACGGGAGAAGTTTGTTACTAAGGATGCCGAGCGTGACACAACGGTAGATGTTCTTGTTCAGGGTTATTGCAAAGTGAAGGTATACTTCGAGAAAGCAGTCGCAGACATTGAGAAATTAGCAGCAGAAAATGGAAGTTTGAAGAAAAACTCTGAAGCTGAGCAAAAGAAATGCCTTGATGAATATGCTGCTAAGATCATTACTCGTCTTGAAGAAAGAGATGCCAAGTTGAGGTCTGCAATGATGATGGAGATGCATGAGAGGTTCCCGGACCTGCACCTTGGTTGTATTTGGACTCGGGTTATTGAACAACATCCCTCCCCCGGAGTATCCGTGGAGGACCTGGAATCCAGTGAGGACTCGGAGAGCTCGTCGTCGGATTCGGATTCCCCCGAAGGAAGTAAAGAGAATTTTGTTTCCGAGTAGCATATGTTGGGATTTCTATCTTTTTGTTGACTGTTTGTTCCTTGAACCTTTTTTGTATAAACTTCACCCCACTGTGAGGGGGGCTTATGATGTGATAATTTTTAGTTTGATGCTTCATTAAATCATTTATTCCTTATGTTTTTCAACTTATGATTCAATACTAAATTATTTATCCATACTTGTTTGGAGTATGTTTTGAGTTCAAAAAGATCAACTTTCTTGTCCAAAATTCTTTGGAGTAGGGTTTGAGTTAAAAAAATGAACTTTCTTGTCTAAAATTATTTGGAGTATGTTTTTAGTTAAAAAAGATTAACTTTCTTGTCCAAACTTCTTTGGAGTGCGTTTTGAGTTCAAAAAGATGAACGTTTGCGAGTCGTTTAAAAGGACAATGAAATTCAATATATAGGCCGACTATTTAGGCACCTCATTAAAATCTTCCTTCACCACCAGGGTAGGAAAGAGTGGGACACCGAAACTTATATAAACTGATAAAGAAAATATTTACATGTCACACATTCACTCTAAGTAAACCTTTAGGCGCTCAATGTTCCAGGGATGGGGAAGATCTCGTCCTTCTTTATCTTTTAGTCTATACGTCCCTGGTTTTATCTTCTTTATTATTGAGAAAATGACCTTCCCAATTTGGAGCGAGTTTTCCGAGCCTCTTTTCTTTCGTGTGAAAGAGGACTTTTCTTAGGACCTTGTCGCCCACCTTGAATTCTATTATTCTGACCTTTGATGCATACCGGCTTCTCATTAGAGTTTGATAGTGCAAAAAATTTAATTGTTCCATTCTTCTTTTTTCTTCTATCAGATCCAACTCGGTGTGCTTTCTTTTGTTATTTTCTTCCTCAGAGTGCTCGCTCAGTCGGTAATATGGGAACATAGTTTCCGATGGCATCACTGCATCCATTCCGTACACAAGTGCAAAGGGTGACTCATGCGTTGTTGTTCGGGGAGTAGTCCTGTAAGCCCATAACACTTCTTGTTTGTAATCTGGCCACTTCCCTGCTTTACATTCTAGATTCTTCCTTAACCCATCCAAAATTGTCGGATTGGTTACTTCAACCTGACCATTTGTTTGAGGATGGAAAGATGTTGAGAAACGTTGTTGTATTCATTTGGACGCGAGGAAAGCTCTCATTTTGCTGTAGTTGAACTATGAGTCGTTTTCCATCGTAATCTTCTTAGGTATACCAAAACGACAGCAGTTGTTAGAGATAATGAATTTAATCACATCTTTTTCTCTTGTTCCTACTAACGGTTCGGCTTCTACCCATTTGGAAAAGTAATCCACAACAACGATGATTGTTTGGCGCCCTCCTGAAGTGATGGAAAGTGGTCTGACTAATTCGATTCCCCATCGATCAAAAGGCAGAGATTATGATATTGAATCTAGGGGAACTCTGGGCATATGAATCGAGTTAGCAAACTGCTGGCATGTGTCACACTTCTGTACTAACTCCTTGGCCTCCGCTGAGATGGTCGGCCAATAATATCCGGCAAGAAAAACTCTTCGTATTAGTGTTTTGTACCCACAGTGCGCGGATCCTTCCCCATCGTGAAACTTTGAGAGTATTAGCTGTGACTCATCCTTCCCTAAACAGCGAAGTAGAGGCCGGTTAAAAGATCTTTTATACAGAACATTTCCGAGTACCACGTATCCGTATGCTTTGAACCTTATTATCTCGGCCTTTACTTTGTCAACAGGAAATGTGTCATGGACCAAGAAATATTCTATCTCGCTTCTCCAATCTTTCACTAGGGCTGTGGATATTTGGAAAGCTTCGATACTCCCTTTAACTGGTTCAGATCCCTTAGTTATCGACGGACTTTCTTGAGTGATTATCCCGGGATGTACCTCGGAGTAAGACGCTTTGGCCAAGGAATCAGCCACTAAATTCTCATCTAAATGAACGTGTTCAAATCTGATGTCCTCGAACTCTAAGGTCAAAGCCCTTAAGATCCCCAGATACTTCACTAAATGATCCTTTCCTTCTTATGAGCGCCCCAGAGCCTGGTTCACCAAAAGTTGGGAGTCATTAATTAGATTAACTCATTTAGCCCCGCAAATATTTGCAAGTCTTAATCCGGACAGGGACGCTTCATAATCGGCCTCGTTGTTTGATGCTTGTAATCCAAGTGGAATCTCCTGGTACATCGCAATCCCTTCCGAGAAGGTTAGTTGTTCTCCCGCTCCATAGCCAGATGAACAGGATCCCCTCTCGGTTTGGACTAACCACTCAGGATCAGACTTTTCCTCCTCAACATCCATCTCATCCCTGTCACAATGAAACTCTACCAAAAAATCATCTAGTGCGTGTGCTTTGATTGAAGTTTGCGATTCAAATTCAATGTCAAGATCCACGAGCTCTACCGACCACTTTTTCATCCTTCTTGACACATCGGGCCTCTGCAACATACTTTTCAAAGGAAAAGATGTTCGCACTACAACCGTATAAGCCTGGAAGTAGGGCCTCATCTTTCGAGCCGATGTTACCATTGCAAGTGCCAACTTTTCCAACTTGAGGTACCTCTTCTCTGTATCCAAAATACTTTTGCTTACGTAGTAGACTGGTCTTGGAACGCTTGCCTCTTCTCGGACTAAAAACGCACTGAGTGCAATATCGGACACTGCTAGGTAAATGAACAGTTTCTCCCCCAGGCGCGGCCTTGTCAGAACTTTCGGGGAGGAAATATGTTGTTTGATGTGATTAAAAGCGTCCGAGAATTCTTGTGTCCAATCGAAGCGATTTGCTTTCCTCAGTATCCGGAAAAAAGGGGCGCATATATCGAATGATCAGGAGATTAACATTTTAATGCAGCCAGCCTTCCAATTAAAATTTGCACATCTTTGATCGTTCTAGGTGTATCAATGGTACACAAAGCACTTAACTGCACCAGATCCGCTTCGATACCTTGCTCGCTGACTATGTAGCCTAAGAATTTTCCGGATCTTACTCTAAATATGGACTTCTCTGGGTTTAATTTGAAGTTTATTTTGGCCAGATTAGTGAAGGTTTCTTCCAAGTCAACTAAATGATCCTCGTCTCTGGGGCTTTTAACTAACATGTCATCACTATACACTTCCACATTTCTGCCGATCTAACTCTCTAAAGCTTTGTTCACTAAATATTGATATGTTGCCCCCGCATTGTTTAGTCCGAACAACATAACCCTGTAGCAGTGTAAATTCCCTCCAGTGATGAAAGTCGTATTCTCCTGATCCCTCGGATTCATCCGGATTTGATTGTATCCAACGTATGCGTCCAGAAAGGACAATAAACAATTTTCGGACATCGAGTCAACCAGTTGATCTATTCTTAGGACTGGGAGATTATCTTTAGGGAAAGCCCTATTCAGATCAGTGAAGTCAACACACATTCGCCATTTGCCTTTTTTCCTCTTCACTAAGACCGGATTGGCCGTCCACAATGGATATTTTTATTCGCGGATGTGGCCTACTTTCATTAAACGGTCTACCTCTGCCATTATTGTTTCAATTTTCTCTTGGGAAAAGATCTTCTCTTTTGAATGATCGGTCGAACACTGTTCCGTATAGCCAACCTGTGACAGATGATATCTTCTAGGACCCTTGTGACATCTTATGTGCACCAAGCAAACAAATGTAATTTGGCTGAAAGAAATCTGAGTAAGCTTTCTTTTAAATCTTGTGATAGCCTTGTTCCTATCTTGAGACTTTTTCCAAGGCTAAAAGCATGATCCTCGAAGCCTTCATCATGGACCATGAACCCAGAGGACTCCCTCGGATCATCAACAGGATCAGAATCCAAAGGAGGCCCCTCTGATTGCTATTCTTTTTTGGATCCGACCCCTTTCAACTGCTTGGGGGCCAGCATCGATTTGTAACATTCCTTAGCCATTTTCCAACTTGACCTTATGGTTCCAACAATGCTACCCACCATATAATTTGAACATTGGTGAACTGTGGATGGCAGAACGTGCATTTTAGACAACCATGACCTTCCAAACATGGCGTTATACGATGTGGTAGCGTCTACCACGACAAATAGTACCGTTACTATCTTCTTGAACGACCCTCTGCCCAGTTCTACCATTCCCTCGAATTCTCCGACAACGGCTGTGGTCGCACCAGTGAATCCCACTATCGTTCTGTCGGATCGTAGGATTGTTAGGGGGATGGTTATCTGGTTGTAGGTTGTCATAAATATTATGTTGGAAGAGCTCCTTGTGTCAATCAAAAGTTTTCTTATCTCGTTTCCAGCAATCTCTGCTCTGATCACCACTTTGTCCTCATGTGGCCCAGCTACATCTCTCATGTCGTCATCCTCGAAGCAAAGTATTGGTGATGGGTTTCTATATAGGTGCAATGAGGCTTCCCCTTCTAACTGCATTGCCAGGCTCACGATAGTGCTACCTTGTCTTCACAGAACTCCATGTTCGTCTTGACCTGGATGAAACGCTTTGTGTATTCTTTCAAACTTTCTCCAATTTTTTGTCGACAATAAATGATGGTATCTCTATTTACGCGAAACTTTTTTCTTCCGATGAAGTATTGTTAGAACATGCTCCAGAACATGTCAAAATGCTTTATACATACGTCTGAGAGAATGCTTTACATAACAACTTTTTATCGTCATCGTAATTGATCATAAAGTTCTTAAACAGCTCTACATTGTTGTTTGGATCCTGAGTCCCGTCACACTTCTCTAGTTTGGAAATATCGAAACACTTAGGAAGATGCCCAGAGAGGATCTTCGGGGAAAGAGGGGATGACCTCCAGTTGTGTCCGATTTTGTAAGCGCTTCCCCCCCCCCCCCCCCCCGGACCATCATTGGGGGCAGGGTACAACCTTTTTTCGGTCGGAGAGGTGAAATGATTACTGACCGGGTAATCTTGATGATAGCTATCGGATTGAGGTGCCTTCGAGTGGTGACATTTTTTACTCGTCCATTTTCCGTTTTGTCCAGCTCCCATGAGTATACTTTCCGCTTACCGGGGTCGGATTTTTTTCTTGAATCCTTCCTTCTTTGACTAGTTCGATGAACATGCTTGCGTGTTCTCAAATCTCTGTATCTTCGATCCACTTTGTACCTTGCATCCGTCTCTAATGAGGAAGACTTATCAGAACTCAAGGAGGTATATTCGCTAGACTCAGACGGCTCGTATCGTTGCTCCGATCTGGTGCGCCTTTTAGAATGTCGACGACTTTTCGTTACCGCTGTTATCGGGTCGGGTCGGTCCGGGTTTGGATGGGACCGAGACCGACTCGCTAAGCTATCGGGCGGGTCGAGCCAGACCGCTAAGTGAAGGGAGCCAGATATTATGGACCGGGACCGGCTCGTTAAGAATCGACTCGGTCCGGTCCGACTCTTAACGGGCGGGTTTGTTAGTTTATCATAATTTATTTAGGGTTTTAGTTAAGAATATACATAGATTATGATTTTTTTTATGTATTTCCCTTATCGGGCTGGTTACGGGCGGACCGGTCCAGACCGGTAAGAGAGTCGGTCTAAAAATTTGGCTCCCAATCCGCTCCCTAAGCTATTCGGACCGGTCTCGGGCGGGTCTTTCCGGTCCGGTCCCGGGCGGGTTAACGGGTTGGGAGGCCCCCTAACAGCTCTACTTTTTGTACATCGGTTCTCTTCGGGTTGAACATCATCTCCGGTCTGATCAACCTCGATCCTTTCTTGCCGGACCTCAGCTCTGACCTTCTTGGAATTTGTCATCATAGCTTCCTTTTTCGCATTCAACCTTTCGATGTCTTCTAGTAACCTTTTTTGCCTGACGACCAAGACTGATTCCTCTAGAAGCTCTTCTGCATATCGATTCGGGGAATTTCCTTCGTTCGTAACTTGTTGTTTCATCATATGGTCACCAGACTCAACGTCAATTAGATCTCTCGTCAGATTAGTATCGATCTCTCCACGAGCTTCAGTATCCATATTTTTTTTTTAATTTAGTTTTCAAGGTTTTACAAAATTAATTCAAGGTACCAAACGGCCCCACTGATGAACTCATAAAATCCTTAGTGAGATTTAGAAGCGAATATGTTCGCAGGAGAGGGTCGGACTAGAGAATATTCGCATGAAGTGACATCAAATAGTGAAATCAATTATTATTAGAAAGAGAAAGAGACAAAAGGAATAAATGTAGCAATAATTGACTAATCATTGGTCCTTTTTCCCAAAAGGGAATGTCCTTTATATAGTAAATGAGGTAGATAGTAAAATTACATAATTACCACCATAAAAGTGGATTTCTTACCTTACTATTTGACTATTACAGACAAGTTCATGGGGTGTATCATTTGACCCCTCTATATCTTATGTTTGCTTTACTTTGGTCTTGAACCACTAAATATATAAATCTTGGTCTCATTTGTGGAATTAATTACATATTAATCACCTATATTTTCCTTCTCTTATCAGGTATTACTTCAGGATATTGCTGAGGTTGTGAAGGCTAGAGGTGGATCCATTGGTGAAGACATCATTATCATCAGGAAACTCAAGGCAAGAGATCCAGGTAGAACGAGTGATGTTGAATCTTATACTATAGTCTTGACTGGAAAATGGCTTAAACTTCGATTAAACTTCTTTCACAATAAAAAAAAAGACTTGGGGATAAATGATCCACCTGTCTTAACTCATTAGTTGAGCTAAAGAAGCCTTTAGGATCTCCATTGATGATAACAGAGAAGTTTGTATTTGTAGTGAGGATTTTGATGATGTTAACGAAGGTTTGACTGAAGCCAAAAGCTTTAAGGACCGGAAATAAGAAATTTATATAAATATTGTCAACAACTTTAGTCATGTCAAGCTTTAGGATAAGGTTGCCTCCTCTATTTTTTTATTAAGATCATTAATCGTTTTCTGCATTCGAAGGATGTTTTCTTGAATCTTTTTACCTTTAACGAAACCACTTTGCTCTTTAGAGATAATCTTATGAAGTATAATGGAGAGAATGTCATTTATAACTCTAGATAGAATTCTGTTGAAGACCGTACATAGGTTGATAGGGATAAAGTCACTCTAGTTTTGAGAATTTCCTTTCTTAGGAATGAGGCTTATTGTTGTAGAAAAAATACCTTTAGGAGCAAAGTCACTTTTAAAGAAAGTTCTTACAACATGAAAAAGATCTTTGGCAATGACGGTCTAATTGCTTTAAAAAAATTGGCATTAAAGCCATCAACTACAACCATGCGTGTAGGTTTAAGGGCTTGGATGAAGTTTAAGATTTCATTATCAGTAGGAGTTAATTTCAAAAGGGAGTTTTCTTCAGTGGAAATGATGTTTGGAATTATGTTTTGCAGGTTGAAGGAAGTCCTGGAGTTACTGTGACTGGATAAAAGAGATCTAAAATGATCATCAGTAGATTCACTCAATTCAGAGGGGTCTTTAATCCAGGTATCATTCACTTTAATCTTGTGGATTTGATTGTTTCTTCTATTTTTCTTGGCATAACCCTAGAAATTAGAAGTATTACGATCACCATTAAGAGCCCCAATTAATGCCTGCCTTTGTTTGCCAATAGTTGTCTTCCATTCGTAAGAGTTGAATGTGGTGGGCTTGAGTCTTTTTTAGATTTAGTTCTTAACATTATTAAAATCTGCAAAATGTCTTTCAAAATAGAAAACTCCATCCTCATATTGGGCTAGACCTGTAAAAAAAATTCTAAAAGTGTTTTTTTTCATGCTTTAAGAAATAGTTTAAGTTTTTTAAGTTTGTGCCAAACATATATAAGATGGGACCCTCCATAGGCTCATTCTAGTTACTTTCAATAGTTTTATAGTATGTAGGATAAAGTATCCAGATATTTAAAAAATTGAAAGATGATCTAAAATTAGTTAAGTTTTTTGAAATATAAATAAAGAGGGGAGAATGATTTGATCTTGTTCTTGTAAGATGTTTGACAATAATAGTTTGAAAGGTATTAGCCCATCTATTGTTGTATAAGATGCATTTCGGCCTCTTCCACTTGTTAGAGTTAGTCGATGTATAGGTAGAGGAAATGAATTTGGCATCCATAAGGTTACAATCAATTATCATATCATTGAATTGATCCATATTATGAGTGCTAAGTATTTTGTAAGAGAATTATTCATTTAGACTTGAAATGGTGTTGAAATTTTCCATTACAATCGAGGCTTAAGATCAGTCAGTTACTCCTCTAAGATTGTTCCATATCTTAGTTCTTAGATTACTATTACATTTAGCATATACAATTGAAGTTAGAATATTAATGGTTAGAGATAAGCAAGTAACATGTATGTGGAGAAGTTAGTCAAGATCAGCCAAAATGTCCACTTTGAGGTCATTGTTGCAAATGGTCCAGATTTTGTCTGACTTATTAGCATTAGCGTGATGAAATCCAAGGAGATTCGTATTCGTTTGTAATTGATTGACATCTATAAGAACATCTTAAATAACTAAGAACTTGAATTTGTCAGTTCTACAAATGGATTTAAGTCTTCTTGTTGTTAGCTCATTTCCCACACCTCTAATATACCAAGATAAAATTCAGAAAATCATTAAGATGAACCAGTTGAAGATCTGGCAAATCATGAACATATAAAGCTTTTGAAGCTTTGTGTTTGATATGAGACTCATATTCTTGGTTTACGTTTTTTGCAAGAGAAGAAGAAATGGAGGGCAAGCTGCAATAAGGTTTGGATTTTGAATGAGGGGAAGCTTGAAGGGGAGAATCGATGGAAGTTGAGATCTGAAGACCAATATTAAGAAGGTGGATAGTTTCATTTATTGTAAATTCACTTAATATCACAGGTAAGTCTTTAGTGATTGGTAGATTAGTAGGGTGAGAAATCTCTGGTAAGGGAGAAAAAAGGTGATTAGTATTATGGTTTTTATTATGAGTTCTAAGGTTATCTTCTTGGTTGTGAATGGAAGGGATGAGATGGGGATCTTGGGATTGTAAAGTGTCAGATTTTTTAGGAGACGGGGTGACTAAAGAAGGAGCCTTCGCAATGATAGATTTAATCTTAGGAGGTGAGATAGACTTAAGGTCTTTTATTGGAAGGTTGGAGGTAGGCTGAATACCATCAGTTGATTGAATAGGGTTATCCTTGGAGAGTTTTCTGTAGTCTGAGGATTTGTAACCAATATGCCTGATAAGGAAGAATAAAAGACAAGGAGAAAAGTGCAAAGAAGAAACCTGACAAGAGAAAATAGCAAAGGAAAAGTGTGATAGGAGAAAAATGTATAGAAATAAATGTATAAGGGCTGAATTGAATAAATTGTAAAGAGATAGCCAAAATAGGAAGAAAATAAAGTATAGGGACCAAAAGATGTAATTTTTCCAAGTTAAAGCGTGTGGGGGCCGCAATAGTACTATAAAAGGACCACACACGCTTCACAAATCCCGAGATGAATAGTACGAGACTTTCTCTCTCTACTTAATCTAATATTCTGGACTTTCTCTCTCTAAAAATTGATATTAAGATATTTCTGTATCGCAAAATCACCTATCAACAATCTTCGCATCGCATAATCACCCCCGGACAACTTTAGAACTCTTCAGTGGCGCCATCTGTGGGAAGCGAGGATCGCTCTAACGACAATCGCTTCCTGGAAATAATCTCTGTTCCGAGGAGAACAATGGAAGGAGATGACATGGTCGACCATTGCGAGGAGAACTTGATAGGCGATGCTTATCGGAATGATATGGAAGACGAGGGAGAAGGAGTTCAGCGAGTCGAAAATACCTTTGGTAACTCAGATCTCCTTGCTCAGAGGAATGAATTGTTGCTGGAAATCGAAAGGTTGAAAGCGGAAAAGGAAGCCGCACAGGAAAATCTTCGATCCGAGATAAGGAGGGAGGTTGTTGTTTAAAAGGAGGAGCGCGAAGCTGAATTCCGTCACAGGAATAGGGACGATAGATATCGGGGGCGCGAGCGGCGATCTCCGAGGAGAAGAGAGAGGCGTCGTTCGGATTCAGCCGACTCAAGCGACTACTCGCGATACAGCACTTCGGAGTCGTCTCCTCGGAGACACCGTAGAACGAGAAAATGTGATCATAGGCGAACCGACTTCCGAAGAGAAAAGAGTTCGGAGAGGAAATCTTCGAGAGAAAAGAGTCAACATGACCGAGGAGGCGATCGGTCTCATGAGCAGGCGAAATGTCCCGACAAGAAAGAGGATATAGGCTCTCGAAATTCAGAATGACAGCAACAATTCACTTTACCCTCCGAGGAGGGTTTGTACTTTTCAAATAACGATAATTTGAGATCCAACATTTATCGTATAGGTCACATCTGGAGAGCCTCTCCTCTGTCTTCGGAGATCTTGGTGGGGAACCTCCCAAAGCACTTCGATATTTCAAAGTTAGAAAAGTTCGATGGGACGCAGGATCCTGATAATCACATCGAGCAATTTAACAATTTTATGATCAACTTCGATGATGATGACAAGCTGCTATGCAGAGCATTCTCTCAGACTTTCAAGGGCGTGGCATCTAAGTGGTACAACAGGCTACCGAGGGTTCGATAAAGAATTTTGATATGTTCTGGAACATCTTCAGGCAGCACTTCGTGGGGAGCAACGGAGACACAATCATTTATTGTCGGCAAAAGGTGCGGGAGAGCCTCAAAAGTTATACTAATCGTTTTGTCAAGACGAAAACGGATATGGAATATTGTAAGGATTCGGTGGCGCTTGCAGCTTTCAGGATGGGTCTGCTCCCCGGGTTATTGAAGGATACCGTGGCGGAGAGTCAAGCGATGACCTTCGGAGCATTGCTGGATCAGGTTGAGAAGAGGATCCTGGTAGAGGAGACCCAGGCCTCAGAGAAAAGAGATCAGTTGGATCAGAACCAATTTCATAGGACTGAGTCGAGCACCCAGGGCCCTCGATTGAACGCTCAGACTAAAAGTGCGGGTCAATACCCTCCGAGGCAAAAATCAAACCCTCAGCATTATGGCAATCAACAAAACTACAATCAAGGAGCGAGACCCATGTCAAACAAATGGGTTCGACCAGATTACTTCGCTGAGCTGACAGAGAATGTTGCTGCGATATTTGACAAAGCCAAATCCACGGTCCCGTTTAGGAAGCCTTTTCCCATACAGACTCCGAGGGAGAGCAGAAGCGTCAACAAATATTACAAGTATCATGAGGATATCGGGCACGATACCAAGGATTGCATAGCTCTGAAGAAAGAGGTGCAAGCCCAGGTCGAGAATGGAATGCTGTTGGAGTTTGTCAAAAAACACTCCCCGAAAAATGCCGTGGCAGAAGCTGTCTCGAAGAACACTAACACAGCCATGGTAATTTCCGAAGGGATTGACGATTTTGACGTAGAGCAGGAGTATCTGGACCCCAAGGTGGGGAGGAACAATGTGAACTTGGTAGAGGAAGAAATTATGAGGGGGAAAGTGGACAGCCTTTGTGCGTTATTCGACTCCTTGGCAATTTTCGGGGGTGACACAATTGCGGGAAATTCTAACAGCTCCCGAAAAAGCCACATGGTCAATTTGACCACCTAGATTGAAGCGGGAGTCTCTGCGCAAATATACCGGTTGTCTTCTCCAAATATTTGTTTTGATGATGATGATATGCGGAACATAGCAGGCCCTCAAGAAGACGCGGTAGTGATTGCGGCAGGCGTTGCTGGGGATCAAATTCAGAAAATACTCATCGACACAGGGAGTTCCGCAAATATATTGTTCATGAGCACTTACCAACGCATCTCTGACCCACCGGTCATTCGAAGGTCCGATAGGACTATAGTAGGCTTTACTGGAGCTACAGCAGTGGTGGTCGGAGAGTTTCAGTGTGTGGTCGAATTAGGCCGTGGACCATTCAGGAAAGAGGTGGAGGTACTTTTCATTGTGGTCGATGCACCAACCTCGTATAATGCCATCTTGGGTCGTTCTTGGTTGTCTCGGATGCATGGCATAATCTCCACAGTGCATCAGTGCTTAAAGTATGTGGTCGGAAACAATGTGGGAACAGTCTGAAGCAGCCAGAAGATGGCACGTGAATGTTACCAAATAACCCTATCCTCTAAGGGGATTCGGGGCGAGGCTTCTGACCCAGCATAGCAATTAAAGCCCCCCCCCCCGAACTCATCCCTTGTGATGATCCGATGGAGGCCCCCGGATTTCAGGTCCCAGAAGAAGATTCTCCGACACACGAATTTGCGAGTGGCAAAGTTCTGAAGATTGGGGTCCACCTCTCTCCAGAATTCAAGGCGAAATTGGTTACCTTTTTATCCGATAAACTTGATATGTTTGCTTGGTGTTCACAGGACGTCACAGGAGTGCCGCCAGAAATCATTTGTCATAAGCTCGCGATACGATTAGATGTTCGACCCATAGTCCAGAAAAGAAGACCCGTCTCCCCAGAAAAGGCCTCTGCAATTCTGTTAGAGGTCGAAAGGCTACTGAGCATAGGTCATATACGCGAGTCGCATTACCCCGTGTGGGCGTCGAACCCAGTGTTGGTGCAAAAGAAAAATGACAAGTGGAGAATGTGTATTGACTTCACGGATTTAAACAGAGCTTGTCCTAAGGATTCGTTCCCTGTGCCTCGCATCGATCAATTGGTCGATTCGACCTCCGGAAATCGTCTGTTATCATTTATGGATGCCTATTCAGGGTACAACCAAATACGGTTGGCTGCTAACGACGAGGAGAGAACTTCCTTTATCACTGGGCGAGGTCTATACTGCTATAAAGTCATCCCGTTCGGATTAAAGAACGCGGGGGCAACCTATCAGCGCCTGGTTAACAAAACCTTCGAGGGGCAGATTGGGCGGAACATGGAAGCCTATATCGACGATATGTTAGTCAAAAGTGAGCAAGACGAAGACCACTTCGCTGATCTGGCGGAGACATTTCGAAATCTCAGCAGAGTCAATCTCAAACTCAATCCGGAGAAGTGCATTTTCGGGGTGAGGTCAGGTAAATTTCTTGGTTACATGATCAGCGAAAAAGGAATTGAGGCTGACCCCGAGCAGCTCAAAGCTTTGATCACAATGACCCCCCCCCCCCCCCCCGAACTATTAAAGAGGTACAAATTCTGACAGGCAGATTGGCCGCTTTAAATAGATTTATTTTTCGGTCTTCGGATAAATGTGCTCCATTTTTTAAAGTATTGCGGAATGCGAAGAAATTTTGTTGGACCGAAGAATGTTCGACGGCCTTTCGTCAGATCCAAGACTATTTAACGTCTCCGGAAGTCTTATCCAAACCTTTGGCAGGGGAAACATTAGTTGTCTATGTAGCTGTCTCAGACTACGCGGTTAGTGTCGTTCTCCTCCGCGAAGATGACTCTCTTCTGAAACCAATTTACTATGTCAGTAAGAGTTTACTGGATGCAGAGAAGCGATATCTCACGTTGGAGAAGGTGGCTTTGGCCTTGGTAACGGCAGCTCGAAAGATGAGACCTTACTTCCAGGCTCACCCAATCATTGTTCGGACGACTTTTCCTCTGAAGGGTTTATTACAAAGGCCAGACATCTCTGGCAGGATGACTAAATGGTCCGTAGAGCTGGGAGGCTTCGACATCACATTTGAGCCTCGAACGACGATAAAGGCACAAGTTTTAGCCGACTTCTTGGTTGAGTTCCATTCAGACAGGGAAGAGCAGGAGGTACACGACGTAGTTGACAAGGAGGAATGGGTGATACGGACGGATGGTGGATCGAACATTTCAGGAAGTGGGGCAGGTATCCAGTTAATTTCCCCGAAAGGGGTAGCTATGTTCCAAGCCATTCGTTTTGGTTTTAAGGCTACTAATAATGAAGCTGAGTATGAGGGTGCTCTAGCAGGCTTACGTTTGGCTCAAATATGCGGGACTCGGCGGATAAGGTTGATCAGTGACTCTCAGTTGGTGATAAATCAAGCCTCGGGGGAGTCCGAGGCCCGAAAGGATACGCTGATACAGTATTTGAAGCTGATGAAGGGATTGGCATCTGAATTCGAAGGAGTCAAGTTCGAACATGTTCGAAGAGAATTAAATGTTGTCCCAGATTCCCTTGATTTTGCTTCCCGAACAGAAGGTTATCCGTGGGTGTTGGTTCATGACTGCCCTTCGATCTCGATGGGCGAAGAGCACGCGATGTATGTCTCGGAGGAAAGCCACGTGATTACGCATGACTGGCGGACAATTATCATTGATTTTTTGGCCCATGACACTTTGCCCGTCGACAAAAATGCAGCCAGAAAAGTTAGATTCAAGTCTCACGGTTACATTCTGCTGGGAGGATTGTTGTATAAGAGATCTCCGAGTCGGCCATTATTGAGGTGTTTGCGTGGGCCCGAATCACAAATTATCCTCTCCGAGTTACACGACGGAGAATGATCTGCCCACTGTGGATATAAATCTTTGATCCGAAGGGTACTCTTGGCTGGCTATTATTGGCCCACTATCACGGCCGACGCTAAAGATTTAGTCAGGCGCTGCGACACGTGCCAGCGCTATGCTAATTTAATTCACAAACACGGGGTATTAATGGAAAGCATATTCGAGGCAGTCCCGTTTGACAGGTGGGGCATTGATCTGGTGGGGCCACTACCCATGGCATCTGGGGGCAGACAGACGATAATTGTGCCAGTCGATTATTTTTCTAAGTGGGTGGAGGCTGAACCGCTCGCAGGAACGAAGGCCAAAGACGTGATCAAGTTTGTCTTATCTAACATCTGTTGTCGTTTTGGTGTACCATTGCAGATCACCACAGACAACGGGCCTCAATTTGATAACTAGGAGTTCCAGAGCTTCTGTGTATCGAGGGGGATATGAAAATGCTTTTCAGCACCATTTCACCCTCAGGCAAATGGGCAGGTGGAAGTAACTAATCGCACAATCCTCGACGGTTTGAAGAAGAACTTGGAAGGCAAAGCAGGGAAGTGGCCTGACTATTTACAGGAGGTGTTATGGGCATACCGAACGACTCCCCGAACGGCCACAGCTGTTTCCCCGTTTGCCTTAGTCTATTGAATGGATGCCGTGGTCCCTTCGGAGATTATTTTCCCCTCACATCGTATAACGACGTATGACTCGGATACAAATGACCAGAGTAGAGCATTGGCTTTAGATTTGGTTGAGGAAAAGAGACAGCAAGCACAGTTGACCTCCCTTCATTATCAAACTCTTATGCGGAGCCGATATGCGTCTAAAGTGAAACACAGAGATTTTCAGGTGGGAGACAAGGTTTTACGCAAAGTTTTCTTGCACACTAAAGACAAGAGCTTGGGGAAGTTGGGACCTAACTGGGAAGGCCCCTACGAGGTCACCGAAAGGATAAAACCAGGCACATATCGGTTAAAAGATAGAGAAGGGCGAGACCTCCGCTTACCTTGGAATATTGAGCATTTGAAATTGTATCTTGATTAGCAGATTCGGCTGCCATTGTATTTCTTTTTCTTCTCTATGTATCCTCTGGAACAAATTTTGGTGAGGACACACTCTTTCCTACCCTGTTAGGCACAGGAAGGTTTTAATGAGGTGTTTCGATGAGCCCCGTAAATACAAATATTTCTTTGCCTTAACTATTTTTCGGGTCACACTAACATGTTCCTCGAATTGTTGTCCCTTCGCACTATTTTTCGGGTCACACTAACATGTGCCTCGAATTGTTGTCCCTTCGCACTATTTTTCAGGTCACACTAACATGTGCCTCGAATTGATTGTCCCTTCGTACTATTTTTCGTTTTGGGTCACAGTAAAATGTGCCTCGATTAGCTGCCCCTTCAAATTATTCTATGGGATCATACTAATGTATGCCTCAGTTTTTTGTTACTTTATTCATACTTGGGTCACACTAAGGTGTGCCTCAAATGTTTGGAACCTTCGAACTATTCTTCGGGTCACACAATGGTGTGCCTCGAAGTTTTGGGACCTTCGAACCACTACGGTGTTTCAAGTATCATTCTTACTTTATCCATATTTAGGTCATGATATGATGTGCCTCGAATTCAGTCTCACTTTATCATTATTTAATCACAATAAATGTTCGAAGGAAAAAATAATTAGACGTTCGAAGGCCTTATTAAAAACAATACTTGTAAATTTATCCAAGTAATAAATGTTCGAAGGAAAATATGATGGGAAGTTCGAAGGCCTTATTGAGAACATAATACTTGTAAATTTATCCAAGTAATAAATGTTCGAAGGAAAATATAATGGGAAGTTCGAAGGCCTTATTAAAAGCATAATACTTGTAAATTTATCTAAGTAACAATTGTTCGAAGGACAAAATAATTGGACGTTCGAAAGACTTGTTGCAAACATAATATATATAAAAGTGACGTGTTCATTGATCTTACAAAAATTGACCTATCTCACACAATTAGAACAGTACAGTATGTTCAAGTCATTACAAAAAAGAGGCCCTATTGGGCCATGCACAAAAAACTGAATCCTTCAGCAACTTTGCTCAGTCTGAATTTTTCGAGGAGTCACTCCCCTCAGCCTCTGAGTCTTCACTTTCATTAAAAATTACATGGGGGGGGGGGGGGCGAAGTTCCGAGGGAACAAGTTTCCAAAAAGACCCAAGGTCATACTCAGGATGCTCAGCATAAATTGGGGTCAGCAAACCAGCTCGAGTAGTAGCATCCCGGGTCTGTAGTTTACTTGTACATGTTGCTGCATAAGCATCCACAACTTTGTCTTTCTCCTCCTCGACCTCCACAGGAAAACTGTCGATACGCCTCTGTAATCGATCACGGTCTGCTGTCAACGTTCGAAGGGCTTCAGTGCACTGGATAAATCCGTCACAGGCCAAGCGGTGTCCCTTCTTATACTCAGCTATCATCAGCTCTTGCCATCAGTCTTTTTCTTGTACAAGTCCCTCTCCTCTTGGCATCACCTCTCCAACATTATTACGTAATTTTCGGAGGCAGAAAGACGCTCGAATAAGGCATCAGCTTGGCCTTCGATCACTGCATGTTTTTTTTTTGCCTTCTCGAGCTGAGAGGCAGCCAGCAATGATTTGAACTTATAGTGATTCTTGCGTTTCTCCAGATGGCACATCTTATTTCCTCTGTTCACTGAGGTATGCAGCAATCTCCGAAGGGACAATGAAAACTCATCATCCAACGGGACCTCGAAGGAGCTCGAGGGAGATCCTAATGCAGCACAGTCAAATTCTGAAAACATACCTCCAATAGTCTCTGGATCGACGAGTTGAGGAGGGTTACTTTGAGGCATTGGGACAGGAGCCAGTCTTGTACCCCCATGGACCTCTCTCTCAAGACTAGCTTCTTCATGGTTGTCAGGAGTTTCTCCCCCCTCAGACTGTTCTTCGATGGGCTCGAGAAGGATGCCCTTACCCTTATCTTTCTTTTTGGCTTCCTTCCTCGAAGGAGCAGGGGGAGGAGGGGCAAAGTTTACTGAAGCAGCAGTAATTGGTGGGGGGGGGGGGGGTGAGAGGTCGACACCCCAACATCGTTCGAGGGAGGTTGTTGAACACTAACAGGTCCTTCGGAATTCAATTGATGGGTTGCTGGTACTTCATCTTCTGGAGGTTCCCCCATGTGGCTCTACGAACGGGAGCGCTTGGGCAAGTATATTACCACATCCTTTTGACTGCACCGATCCATCACCTCTCGCTCAGAGGGCGGAGTCATTAACCCCCTCATACTAATGCGATCGAGGGGACCGAGCCTCTAGAGTCGACTCCTAGCAAGATTGTTGTCAGTGAAACAAAGGCGAAATCGATTGTCCCATTGATCCTTTGCCCACAGGCGAAGGTTGGTAAATACAGTGGTAGCCCCCTCGACATAATCAGTGTAGGGCTTGGATACCCAAGTCATAGCTGCAACAAGTAACGAACGTCAAAACAAAGTACAAGTAAAAGTTCGATGGAGCATAAGTATTCGAAGGCAAATATTCGGGGAACATAAAATTCGCAGAGTAAAAGGTTAAGAGTACTTACACTTCATTGTCCACTTTAGCGAAAGCTTGTGAGGATTCGAAGGAGTGGCTTCTGATCCGGTCTCCCAGCAACCAGAGAAGAAGAGAAACTGCTGCCTCCATTTTTTATCAGCCTCCAATAAATCCTTCAATATTTCTTGCCCTCGATTGAACGTCAGCGAATAGAAGGGGAAGTAAGGATTTCAGGCCAGACCAGCAAGGCCAATGAGTTGCTCCAATGAAAATTCTTGACCCGGGATCCTTGAGGCCATGATACAGGCCATTAATGTAAACCACATATTGGGCCCAACCTGTGAGGGGCAAAGGTCTATCCTCGACAAATACTCGATGAAGAAGGGGTCTAAGGGATACCTTAACCCCCAGTTCATGATTTCTTTGTACACCACCAGCTCATTGTCCCTCACAGATAAGGGTGTCTCTCCTTCGGAGGGAAATCTAATGTTGACATAGGAGGGGATGGCCCATCGAATCCTTAGCATTGTTTCCTCTTCATTCGAAAAATATTTGTACTTGATGTTGGCAAGGGCCACCATATGTTTATTTTCGATGCCCCGAATGTTATTTCCAGCAATGCTATCTAACTCCAAAGGCAATGTGACGTCCCCTTTCAATTTCGGAGCAATCCGACGAGCTTGCTCTTCGGATATCGTTGTGAATGAAGGCGTTGCAAGGTTCGAAGCACCCAAGGAGGGGATGGCTGGCACCTTTGGTTTGAGGGGCTTCTTGAGGGGTTTTTTTCCTTTGACATCTCGAGTTTCCTCATGTCTGGTGAGAATGTCCTCTTCGGTTATAATTGTTCTCGAGGGGGAAAATCGAGTTCCATGAACGGTCATGGATGGAGTGGAAGGAAGACTCGACGCATCTGTTTCACGTGCTCGAGGAGGGCTATTCGAAGTATGTCGAGGGCTTGTGGCTGTCCTTGCGGGTATTTTCGGAGGACTGGCAGACGTTCGAGGATGACTATTGGCAGAAGTTCGAGGAGGACTATTGGCAGAAGTTCGGGAAGGACTATTGGCAGAAGTTCGGGGAGGACTATTGGCAGAGGTTCGAGGAGGACTGTTGGTAGAGGTTCGAGGGAGATTCTCAATTTCTGTTGGCAAAGTTGGTTCGCGAATCTCTAGGGGAGCTTCCCTGGCCCTTTTTCGCTCATGAGAGCCTCTTCTATCTTTGTGGGATTTCTTTCTTTTCCCAGATGAATGCTTGTGTTGTCTATCTTTACCCATTTCTCTAGGGGGTTTCGATTCACTATGTAGGCTCTGTCGAGCGATTTCGTGGGGAATAATTGCGGTCGAATCGTTCGAGGGAGGCCAGGTACCAAAAAATGTAGTAGTTGATGGTGGGGGATGAGGCCTTACGTCTTCTCCAGCAGCAACCCTCTCTTCGAACCGCTTACTAATCAACAACCACTCAGGAATTCGACGGGGCTTATTCGCCAGCTTTATCTCTCTATAAATAATTGAACAGAAGTTGAATTAATGAAGAGAGGGGGCTGGTATTTATAGATACAAATGGGCTTTCCTCATAAGTAAGGCCTGGGGACCTTTTCATGATGTTTGCCTAGGGGTATGATGGTCCACATAGGTGGAAGTTGTTCTGCCACTAGCTGTAGAAGAAGTTGAAGAGTTTTTGTGTCAGAAAGTGTCAGGGGAAGAGGAAGAGTTTTCTGACAAAAGTGTCAGAAGAATTGGTAACGTTTCCTAAGAATTATGCTGACACAGGTGTTTGTAAAATGACGTCATGACCACGATCAATCCTGGCACCCTTTTTTCGTCTAAGTATGCAATCATTCGAAGACTACTCTACTTAAAACGGTGCAAGGATTGAGGGGGCTACTCGGCTAACAGAAGAAATTCGAAGAGGCTCGTTCATTCGAAGAGGCTTATTCGTTCGAAGAGACTTGCAGATACTCAAAGAGTTTCGTGGATTTTCGAAGGATGATTTTTCGAAGAGTCGCTTCGTGGCCCCGAAAATCTGAGGAGTGTGTAGTCCGAGTTTTTCGAGGAGTGATATGAAATTCGGAGAAGAAATGGTTTTTGCCTATCAGGAGAATTGTTCAATCCTAGTAAAATGATTTTTACTAAGACTGGGGGGGCTACTGATAAGGAAGAATAAAAGACAAGGAGAAAAGTGCAAAGAAGAAACCTGACAGAAGAAAATAGCAAAGGAAAAGTGTGATATGAGAAAAATGTATAGATATAAATGTATAAGGGCTGAATTGAATAAATTGTAAAGAGATAGCCAAAATAGGAAGAAAATAAAGTATAGGGACCAAAAGATGTAATTTGTCCAAGTTAAAGCGTGTGGGGGCCGCAATAGTAATATAAAAGGACCACACACGCTTCACAAATCCCGAGATGAATAGTACGAGACTTTCTCTCTCTACTTAATCTAATATTCTGGACTTTCTCTCTCTAAAAATTGATATTAAGATATTTCTGTATCGCAAAATCACCTATCAACAATCTTCGCATCGCATAATCACCCCCGGACAACTTTAGAACTCTTCAATGCCAACATTCCTTACAATAATGAGGTCGAACACCATAACTAATAGGCCGTCGGAAACCAGAGTTAGTCTCACAGTTGATCCAATTTTTTTAAGATAGGATCTATATAGATATCCAGCTCTATTACAGCCATACATGACTTATACGTAGCCTTATTTTTCATAGGAATCCAAATTTGAATGGGGTCTCTAATTGTTTTAGTTAAAGCTTTGATAGTCTTTTTTTTATACAATAAAGTTGAGATTTTGTGGAATGTTATCCAAGTGGAGGAGATGGAAGATTCTTTTCTTGGGGGTGAAATTAGGAGTCCATATCAAGACTCTCATTGTAAACTAGCCTACTGTTCAAACACTTCTCCTCCAAAGTCTTTTGAGATCATCTTGAAGATCCATCTCAATCAAGAAGTGTCTAGAGTCTCAAAAGAATAGGCTGGAATTTCCTTTAACTCCTATTAAGTCAATGAGCTTCTGTATTTCAGCCATTTTGGGTATTCCCATTGCGAACTTGCCAATTAAAGTATAGTTATCCAAATTTTCCATCTTGAGTTTATCATTTTCTATGAACTCAATTGATGGAAGATTATCTTTAGTAGATAGTTTGATATCTTCATAAGAATTTTTCGGGTTGACTGCTTTCACATAGGATTTTCCAAGATTGTTGAATTCACTATTTGCAGGATTATGATCAAAAGTTGGGTTATTTTGAACGAGAGGATAGGTTAACACGAAATCAGTATACACTACCTTTCAGTACATGTAAACCAAACCACTTAACGCAGCCACAAAAGAGATAGTAGTTAAAGCAGACACCGCTTGCATGACACTCCTACATATCTATACGAATTGAGGTATAATTGGTTTTAAGTGCAAGTCATCTATTTCGATTACACGGGGTAATATGATATGGTTAGTGACATAGTACGAATCATGAACAATCACAATACGAATTATTCAAGAACCTATGCTAGCATGACAAGTTCTAAACCTTTAAATCCACTTTCGCATTCATTAAAGATTAACAAACTAGATGTTTACGACGCATCTAACGATAAGCACAACCATACTAGGTAACCGATAAACGTATTTCACAAATCAATCAAGCAATCAAACCATGAGTATTATTCAAACCAATCCGTTAGAGTCCCATGACAACGATTAGTTCATAATCGAATAAATCATCACCATGGGCTCAAAATTTAACATAGCTCTAAGACGAATGTATATAGATGAATAATTGTTTAGAAAATGTCAAACCGAACAGTAGCCACTGAGTATCACCTGACAGAAACAATCCGTAAACTACCGATCGAAAAACAACGTAACCGTCAACTGCGTTTACTGGTATCGCCTGTAAAAAGTAATACCTCCGCTGCCGATCGAAATCAAAAGCACCCTTCACCTGCTTCCTCTTCGTCGTCACCTACCGTTCTGAAGGTTATAAACCCAAAAAGGTAGCCAATTCCATTTTTGCTTCTTTCTTGTGTATACTGCCCTTCTGTAGAATACAAAAGTCAGTAGCCAATTGCGATTTTTCCTCTTTGTTTGTCCTGCTCCGCAAAACCCAGTAATCGTCCGTATTTTGCCGTAAGAAAACCCAAAACGGCACACACCCTCTACTCTCCTTTCTGCCTATTTATATATTATGCCCATAAACCCTAAAATAAGAAAATTTAGTTTTTTTCTTCCTACTGGGATTTTTTTATTTCTTCCGATTCATAAGCCCAATGAAGCCCATCAGACCCATAACTTGTTCCAAAATTTCCCTCAAGTACATTAATTTTCCAAGTTCTTCAATTTAAAACCCAAATTTATTAATATTATCACAATTTACCCGCAGCACAACTCCAACCCTTTACTACAAATGTTCTTTGGAACAGAAGGCTTAGTGGTGCAGGTAAAGGAACCAACATTTTTCTGCTATGCCAAATAAAATGAATATATTAAAATCATTGGATCGTAATCTAAATAATGAACAGTTCTTATCAAAATCTCTCAAGACTACTGTCACTTATATGCATGTCTTTACACTGAAATAAAATGAAGGTTACGAACATAAACAATAGTCAATCTAGCCATAAAAATGTTAAAGGGAAATAAAATATACAAAATTATAAATTATTAAGAACATTATGAGCATTCTTTTATTGTCTGCATATTGTTATACCTACGAGAATGAATGAAAAACACGTTGAAACACAACGAACACTTGTTAACCGACGATAATTTTAAGAATAATGGAAGCGTAATAAGTGACATGAAATGCACTTATCAAACCCCAAACTTAAACCTTTTCTTGTCTTCAAGCAATGCAAAACAGGTTTAACAATTGATGCATGAATGGAACTGAACTTAAATGAATGCAAGAATGTAATAATCCCGAAAGAGTAACCGTAACTAATTCAGTATAAATGCCTCAACGAATGTAATGACCTTGGAATGCGAAATAACTAGGTACTCCAATGCTAGCAATACAAGTTAGGAAGTGTGCGTGTGTGCTCAAACTCAATCGACATGTTTTTAGCACAAATTAATGGACCTTACTTATTCTTATCGTAATTATCACAAGTTTAGAAACGAAATATAACCTAGATTCTTCATAGTCAAGATGCACATCCATATTTCTCCTGGGGTTGTCAAAGATTTATTATGCTGAATTCTATATACAGACAGACAAAGGCTTATTTGACTGTGCAATGGACGAGGTCCGCAAAAGACTTATACAATGGCGCCCATGTAGCGAGCTTTAGGTTAGCGGACTAACATGATTATGAAAATAAGCATGACTAACATGAAGATTCACTGTCTATCATGAATAACTACTATGATGGATGCAACAACAAGAAATTAAAAGATACAAAAACACTCCCCTATTCGTCCAGCAGTGTTGATCATTGTTTCCCAGTGGGTTGCCTCCCATGAAGTGCTTGTTTAATGTTGATAGCTCGAAGATACCACTCAGAATCATGTAGTGACGAGGTTGATGATGAATGCCTCACGGTTCACCGCATCTCCATAGTAATGTTTGAGTCGTTGATAATTTACTTTAAATTCTTTGTCTGGTGATTCCTCATAGATTTCAACTGCTCCATGTGGATATACTGTCTTGACTTTAAAAGGTCCAAATCATCTTGACTTGAGCTTCATAGGGAAAAGCTTTAGACGAGAGTTGAAAAGAAGAACCATTTGATCCGGCTCAAAAGCTTTATGTAAAAGCTTTCTGATCATGCCATTTCTTGACTTTTTTCTTATATATCTTCTGATATCTGCTATGGTCCAACCAAAGGCTGATTTAAACTTCCTCATAACTCTCAATAGATTTGCTTCCTCACTACCTGAAAGGTTAGATGCAATAATAACAGGTAATGAAGATGACTATTCTAAGAGAGCATACCTGAGATGATCTGGTAGTGGTTTGAGTTCAAGTTTAGGAGCTTCTTCTATAGAAGGTTTAAGCATTTCCTTAGAATCCTTAAGATCACCCAATCCGAGCGACTCATGTGGAATATTGAGCCTCTTTTGATTCGGGGCTGCCTGTAGTCGTTGAACACATTCGGATATTTCTTCGTCTTCGAAGTCAGATTCACAATGTAGAACTCTGCCTAGAACATCTGAACTCGCAAACTGATCCAACTTATTACTGTGCAACGCATCGACCATATCCAACCTGAAACATTCCTCATCCTTTATTGGAGATTGCATAGCCTTGAAAACGTTGAAAGTGACTTTCTGATCTTGCACTCTCATAGTGAGCTCCCCTTTCTGGACATCAATTAAAGTTTTGCCCGTAGCCAAGAATGGTCTTCCCATGATTATGGGGATGTTTTGTCCTCTTCGAAATACAATATAACAAAGTCAGCTGGAAAGATGAGCTTATCTACCTTTACTAAGACATCTTCCACGATACCACGATGATATGTGATAGATCGATCAGTTAGTTGCAAAGAGATATTAGTCGGTTTTGGATCAGGAAGCCCAAGTTTCTCAAACACAGATAGGGGCATCAGATTGATGCTCCCTCCCAAGTCACATAAAAATTTGCTGAAAGTTAAACTGCCGATTGAACAAGGAATAATGAAGTTTCTTGGATCTTTAAGCTTGGGAGGAAATTTTTGTTGTAAGATCGCACTACATTCCTCAGTGAGCGCCACTGTCTCAAAATCACCAAGCTTTAGCTTTTTCGAAAGAATTCCCTTCATGAACTTGGAATAACTATGCATTTGCTCTAATGCTTCAGCAAAAGGTATGTTGATATGTATCTAGCTTCTGTTTCTGCTACCTTTGCGGAAAAAGTGGAGGAGGGTAGATCATAGGCTCAACAACTGACTGAGATAGCTTTTTAGGTGGTTGATCTTGATCAAAATTAACCTCAGATGAGGGCTGATTTTGAGCAGAATGTTTCAGAATGGGCTGTTTTTAAGAAAAATCAGCCATTTGTTCAACTGTGGGGTTCTCGGCAACCTTTCATGATCTCAAGGTGATCGCTTGGCATTGCTCATTGCCGTCCCGTTTACCTGGATTATGTTCTGTGTCACTAGGAAGAACTCCTTGAGGTCTAATGATCATGTTACTGGCCATCTGCCCAATCTGATTTTCCAAGGTCTTGTGAGATACCATCAGACTGTTAATCATTAACTTCATCTCTTTGAATTCAGAGTCTCTCACAGATTGTTGAAAAGGGCCATGGTGTTGATTCTGAGGTTGTCTTAGGGCATACTGTTGAGATTAATGTTGCTGACCTTGTTGCTGAAATCCAGGAGGAGCGTATAGCTTAGCACCATAATGTTGATTACCTTGTTGATTATTACTCCAACTGAAGTTCATATGATTTCTGTTGCTTGGGTGATAGGTGTTTGAGATTGGTTGTTGATTCTGCCTCTGAAAGTTACTCACAAATTGCACTGACTGGGTAGAGATAGGGAATTGTTGAGTGCCATGCCCTCTAGCACAAATCTCGTACACACTAGCTATCTGATGTATCCATAGTTTAGTCAAAGAATCCACATTCGTGTTTAGAGCTTCAAGCTAAGCTGCTAAAGCAGTGGCAGTGTCTACGTTAAGACTACCAGCTACTTTAAGTTGTGACTGTCTCTAAGAAGGGTTTTGGAATTCATTAGCAGCCATCATCTCAAGGAGCTCGTGAGCCTCCTCATAGCTTTTCGTTTATAAGGCTCCCCCAGATACAACATCGACCATGGGCCTTGTTTGCACACTCAAACCATTGTATAAGAAATTTATTACTAACCAATCAGGCATCCCATGATGAAGAAATTTTCTGAGCATCTCTTTGTAACGCTCCCAAGCTTCACTTAAAGATTCACCATATGACTGAGAAAACTGAGTAATAGCATTCCTCATGGCGGCTGTTCTTGCCATATGAAATAATTTTGAGAGAAATTTCTGCGCAAGTATATCCCAAGTAGTGATAGAGCCTGCTGGTAAAGAGTGTAACCAGCTCTTAGCTTTGTCCCTCGGAGAAAATGAGAAGAGTCTCGGTCTTATGGCATCATCTGAAACACCGTTGAACTTGAAAGTATCACAGATTTCAAGGAAGGTCATAATGTGCATATTAGGATCCTGAGATGAAGCTCCCAAAACTGACAAGAATTCTGCATCATCTGAATAGTGCCGAGTTTAATCTCAAAACTATTCGCATCAATATTGGATCTCACAATGCTAGACTGAATATCCATGATATTTGGTTGAGAGTACTCCATGAGTGCTTTTGGAGCTGGATCTCCGATTGTATAATTAATATCAGAATCTGAGAATAGTAACTCTGTTCCTTGCTTTGTTTCAAGATCTTTTTGTACTAGTGCTCTAGTTGGAGACCGTGTTTGCATACACGCTCAAGTACCTGTAGCACAAGAAAACACACGAAAATCAAGTAACTGAATCAAGGCAGTAGTTTTATAACGACCCCTGATGATAAGCAATAAAACTGTCAAATAACACCGAGTCTCCGGCAACAACGCTAAAAACTTGTTAATCATTTTCTCACACAAGTATACGCGGTCAAATAGTAGCAAGTAATAAGTAAGTAAGATCGTTCCCACGAAGACCAGGTATATATGACAAGAATTCACTTATGCAACACTGTATGATTATTAGACTAATGCTTGAACAAGTATAAACTTTGGGTGAATGATTATAACTAAGCAAATTAACTAATGAGATTAACTAACGAGTTTACTTATGCGAGAGAAAACATGGAACCCTAACTTCATTGTTTATTTTACTCAGAGTATAACAATACTTAATCAATATGTATAATAACGACGATTACTAATCAGATAACACGAATTCAGTATACGCTACCTTTCAGTATACGTAAACCAAACCACTTAAACAGACACAAAAGAGATAGCAGTTAAACAGACACCACTTGCATGACAATCCTATATGTCTATACGAATTGAGGTACAATCGGTTTTAAGCGCAAGTCATCTATTTCGATTACACGGGGTAATATGATATGGTTAGTGACATATTACGAATCATGAACAATCACAATACGAATCATTCAAGAACCTATGCTAGCATGGCAAGTTCTAAACCCTTAAATCCAATTTCGCATTCATTAAAGATTAACAAACTAGATGTTCGCGATGCATCTAACGATAAGCACAACCATACTAGGTAACCAATAAACGTATCTCACAAATCAATCAAGAAATCTAACCATGAGTATTATTCAAACAAATCTGTTAGAGTCCCATGACAACGATTAGTTCATAATCAAACGAATCATCATCATGGGCTCAAAATTTAACATAGCTCTAAGACGAATGTAAATAGATGAATAAGTGTTTAGAGAATATCAAACTGAACAGTATCCACTGAGTATCATCTGACAGAAACAATCCGTAAACTACCGATCGAAAAACAACATAGCTGTCAACTGCATTTTCCGGTATCGCTTGTCAAAAGTAATACCTCCGCTGCCGATTGAAATCAAAAGCAGCCGTCATCTGCTTCCTCTTCGCCGTCACCTGTTTTCTCTCTTTCTCTCGTTTCGTTCTGCAGGTTAAAAACCCAAAAAGGTAGACAATTCCGTTTTTCTTCTTTCTTGTGTATACTTCCCTTCTGCAGAATACAAAAGTCAGTAGCCAATTGTGATTTTTCCTCTTTGTTTGTTCTGCTCCGCAAAACCCAGTAATCGTTTGTATTCTACTGTAAGAAAACCCAAAACGGCCCACACCCTCTACTCTCCTTTCCGCCTATTTATATATTTTCCCCATAAACCCTAAAAAAACAAATTTAGTTTTTTTCTTCCTGCTGGGCTTTTTTATTTCTTCTGATTCATGAGGCCAATGAAGCCCATCAGACCCATAACTTGTTCCAAAATTTCCCTCAAGTACATTAATTTTCCAATTTCTTCAATTTCAACTCCAAATTTATTAGTATTATAACAATTTACGCGCAGCACAACTCCAGCCCTTTACTACAAATTTTCTTTGGAACAGAAGGCCTAGTGGTGCAGGTAAAGGAACCTACATTTTCATGCTATGCCAAATAAAATGAATATATTAAATTCATTGGATCGTAATCTAAATAATGAACAGTTCTTTTCTTAAATCGATTTTAAGCAATGAATAAAGGCTGCAATGCGTGAAAGTTAAAGCTAGGTAACTTTCTAGCTTAATGGGTACAAGATTCAAGGAGAAAAACTGCTAAGAGGTCAAACCAAAGACTAATACGTGTCCCAAAATACGAACAGAGTCACTCTTGAAGAAAAACTTTTGCAGTTCGAACGACACAAACAGATCGGAAAATATTGGTAATGGTTTTCTGATTTTTAGCTCTTCCAAAGATCATTTGCAAGACCTAAAGGGGCTACTGATGAGTTCAGATATTTGGGCTACTAAACCTTGACTTTAATTCGAAGGGAAATTCGGACCAAACCTCTATAATGAAATTCCGAAGAGGACAAACGTATTAAGTGTTGTTTAAGCTAGTTGATAATCACTTCAAACCATATTATTAACGGGTCCTTAAACTTGACCTGATTTCAAGACCCGGCCTAATAAGCCCATGAGTCAGTAATTAAGTATAAATACCCCAACCACTTTCATTAATGAGGGTAATCAGAATTTATTACTAGTAGACAGCTTAATTATCTCTCTACTCTCCACACTAAACACAAAACACCACAAAATACCCAAAACACCTTTTAAACACTCTACGAGATTACCCTCAGGCAGAAATAAACCACACCAAGATCATTAAAATTATTTGTTTTTATGATATAGTGTATTGTAATACCTAGATAAGTTAAAGGTATATTGTCTAGTTGAAACCCTGACTGAAGACCTAAAAGCCTAGATCTGTGTTATGTTAGTCTTTTAGATGTTATAATTTTTATTTTTCTTTATTAATTATCTGACATAAGCCTTTTTTAAAGTGATCCAAGAATAGATCAAGTCTGGTCATACTTTCATTGGATCCATTAGTGAAGATTATGAAATCATCCGCAAAAACAAGGCAATGTATCACCATCCTACTTTCGTTGCATACTTCATTCCCAATCTTAAGTTATATAAAAAATATGTCTCTTATTAATTATTCCTCACCAATAATGAAGAGACTTGAGGATAAAGGATCTCATTATGTCACACCATTGGAGGAGCTGGAATAACCCATTAGTTTTCTATTGATTATTAAAGAGAACTTAATTGAGTAAATGATTTTCTCAATTAGATCAATGAATTTTTATTTGAAGCCAACTAGGTTCATGATTTTGAGAATGAACTTGATAGAAATCCTATGAAAAGCTTTGGACATGTCCACTTTTATAAGGATATTATTACCTCTAACTTTCTTGTTTAAGTCATGAACCATTTCTTGAGCTAAGAGTATATTTTCACGAATGATTTTGCCATGAAAAATCCATTATGTTCCTCCGAGATAATCTTTAGAAACAAGAGCGAGATTCTGTTATTGAGAACTTTAGATATAATTTTGTTAAGGAAGGTACATAAAATAATAGGCCTATAATGTTCCATGTTATAAGGTCCTACACCTTAGGGATTAAGTTGATTGCAGTAGCAAATATACCATTAGAAATATGGTGGCCATTGAAATAAGCAAAAATAACATTATACAGGTTTTTTTATATAATGCTCCAACAAGCTTGGAAGAATTTTCTATTTAACCCATCAATGCCAGCTACACCTGTTGGGTTCAAGCTTTTAATGATATCATGTAACTCAATTTAATTAGGTTGTTTAACAAAAAAATTATTGTCTTCTTCATTAATGATTTTAGGAATAAAGTTTTGTAATTTCATGTTTTTATTTTGATTCTTGGGAGCATCCATAATAGATTTAAAGTTATTTATAGAAGAGTTACCTAGCAGCTCTTAGTCTTCTATCTATTAGCTACCTCCATAGTACCTTTAATGCAATTTCTTCTGCATCTTTTTTAACATATTGGTGAAACACTACTATGTTTTTATCATTATTCTTAAGAAGATCGATGTTGTTTATTTGCTCCTAATAACTTTCTTCCCTAGCAAGTAATTGTAGTTGGTTTGCTTGAGTCTTAGCTAACTTCAATTTGTCTTCTAAATTTTTGGAGAATTCAGAACATCTATTAAAAAAATTAACCTTATATTCAGACTATTTTATTGGGTCAAATATATTACGAAAACATGTCTAATTCCAAGACTTAAGCTTAAGTTTTAGTCTTTTTAACGTATTCCAAAATATATATATATAGGTTGACCATCCATGTTAGTGTTCTCGGTTGTCTCAACCATGTTAAGAAACTCAGGGTGTAAAACTCATTTATTTTGGATTTTGAACGTTTCTTTCATCTTCTTTTCTTCTAAAACCAGAGATATGCACATATGAGCATGGTCACACCATGTCCTTGCCATATGTTTAGCATTAGTTTTCTTAAAAAGTTAGATTATTCTGCATTAAACATAGCCCTGACAAGCCTCTTCCATTTCCTATTGTTGGTCCAAGTGAATTTAGAACCTGTATAAATGAATCCTTAAGATTGCAGTCTAAGATAACATAGCTAAAATCATCTATACTTTTTAAATATAAGGAGAAACGAGATAGTTGCTCTTAATCATTAGATATCATATTAAAGATACCCATTACCAACTATTCTATTGCATTCTTAGTTATATTTCTCAAGCTATTCCATAGGTTTGTTCTCTGAGATCTTATACATTTTGCATATATAATGATTATAGCTAATTCTTTGACTTGATTCTTATGTTTTACTTTAGCATATATTAATTGATCCTGGTTCTCTATAATGTCAGTTTTAAAATCATTATTCTAACATAATCATATTTTATTATTATAGTTAGCAGCAGTATTCTTTAGATTAAGATACTTAGATATTTGAGGCAATCTATCGATAATTATCATAGGTTCTTGTAAAACTATTAAGGATATGTTTTATGTTTTAATTATAGATTTTAACCTTATTTTTGTAGATTTATTGTCTAAACCTCTAACATTCCAATTAGGGGTGTTTATTATCATTTAAATTTATTAATTAAATACTTTGAAGGTCCTTCAAACTAGATTGATTTGATAAATATAGAGCCTTTGGAATTTTTAGATTTTGATTTTTTCATCTTTTTTACTTATTTTTATCTTCATTTGTTACGCTAAGTTTTAGAGAATTTGGGAGACTGCCTATTGAATTAGGTTTAGGTAAATTTTGATCAAGATATTACCTGATTCAATGCAATTGAGAGCTTCCATGATTTCTGAGTCTTTTATCTCAGTCTTATCTTTGACAGCTAGATCTTCTGAATTTGTAATCTTTGATTCAAGGTATTGACTGAATATTAGAGGAGTTGGATGTCTTTGTTTGCTTCTGGTTCTTATTGTCTTATTCTTTCTTATCTGATGTCTTCAAAGTATGCTCAATATCTTTTCCATTACTTGATTTTAGGTCTTTACTACTATATTTAATGATGATTGACTTAACTTTAACTTTGGGAACCCATGTTGTTGTTTGACTTGAAGATTTGTTTTAAGGTTGTTTGTCTGTGATAATTGACTCTTATCCTTTAGATCTTCATGTGTTTCAAGAATTTTTTGACAAACTACTTTGTCGTGTCCTAGATGATGGCGTGTTTGACAATATGGAGGGTATTTACCATAGAGGATGTTGATCCAACATCCTTTGTTGTCACAAAAACCAATGCATGCTTTTGGTAATGAATATTTTGATACATTTACTTTCACCCATACTCTGCAACAGTTTTGTTTGGTCCTGTATTTGTTAGGCACACAAACCTTTAATAGTTCACCTATTGTCCCAGCGATTGATCTGGTGATTTTTTACTAAATAAGTATTATGGGATATTTGGGAATGTTACCCAAGCAGGGGTGATTGGAGATTCTCTTTTTTTAGTTGAAATATGGATTCCATTTCAAGGGTCTTATAGAGTGTTCTTCTACATACCATACATTGCGTTTGCGTAGTCTGCATAGATCTTCCCGATATCCAAACTCTATTAAAACGTGTATTGAGCCCCAGATTGATAGATTGACTTCCATTCTGAATTTGAATGGGTCTATGAATTTATGGATGATAGATAATTGAGGTTTTCATTTTATGAATTTGCCTACTAACGTGTAATTTGAGTTTGCCACTACAATCTATGTGTCTCCTGCAGAAAACTGTAAGGCTACATGATCACTTTTATGCTAAATTTTGATGTTAGCCATCTGTTTTTATTTGTTTGAATTCTTGATTAACTCCACATACAACGATATTTGTAAATCTATATTGGTTTTTAAAGTCACTTTATCTTCTACAGGAAAATAACTGGAAATTGGATTACTCCTTGGTACATGGAATTCTCTATCTCTGTTTTGATCTTTTAATGTTGAAAATGTCGAAAACTGATCTGAAATTTTCTTCTCTTTCCTTGTTGTAGATATCGTAACTATCAAATTCCTAGCAAGCTGTGTAATAGAATTTAGAATTTTTTTTCAATGTTAAGAATGCGACTCTTTAAAAAGAAAGAAATTCACTTTTTAAAAATACAGCTTCCAAAATATAAACCGTATTGTTTATATAATTTGTTAGTTTGTAGTATAATATATACGAAAATATGTTCTTACACTATAAATAAAATAAAAGAACATTGCGAACCATTTAGGTCAATTTAACGTCATATAGAAATAAACAAAAAATAACTTAAAAACTAAAAAATCATTTTTAAAATTTAGGATTTTTTAAATTTCTAACTAATATAACTAACTACTCAATTAATGCAAATACATAACAGTTAGTCCAAAAGCATAAAACGGGCCGAAACACTTCGACGCTATTTATGCTGCAACCTCGTTATAGAGCATTAATTTTTAATATAGTTCAGTCCCGTTAGTTTTCATTTCTTGTTCCGCCACCGTAGTGCAACCACAATCGTTATTTATTGTTATGATTCCAGAAAAATCTCCATTCGAACGATTCAATATATTTGCATCGGCGACGCCTTCTGTGATGAATAAAAGGAGGCGACGATATCAGTGGCTCATGTACCATATCCGGACGACCAAGATACATACGACAGTGATCCAGATTCAAAAAACGAAAGATAAGACGCAAGTGATTCAGCCATTCTGAGTTTATATAGTCTCGGCTTGATGCTACAACGAATAAATAAGGTCAAGCGATTTTACACAAAAATGTTTTGAAATTTTTCAATTGTAGGTTTTTGCAAATCGTGGAAAATAACATGTCTAAAACGGTTGACATGGTCGATGGTGAAAAGAAGCAAAAATTGAAATGGAACATTAGGCATCTTTGCAGAGATTATATCGGGTAAGAGAAAAGATCCAGCGACCAAGATTCTGATGTGGCTTCGAATGGATGTTGACAAATAAATTAGATCACTATGTTCTTAAAATTTCTCTAGTTGTAAAATAAGATTCTAGCGCTTAATATCAAACCATCCATCTCGCAATATCTTGTGCAAAATTCAACCTTCGTCAAAAAAATAACAACAATAATAAGAGGAGCACAACATCATTTTTTTTTTGTGCGCACTTTCTTTATATTTTATTTGAGGGGAAGGACCAAAAAAAAATCTCAACATTATCTTCGCCAACCTTTCCAGACACAACTATATGTGCATCACCAATTACAAGCGAATGCAACAATGGTCGTAGATCCGTCGCAGTTTTTATCCTAGTCTGACTCCAAATCAAGATCTGGACACTTATTTTGAATATCAATAAGGAAACTGCTTCAGCCTATGAATGGCAGCTTCGGCCGAGTCAGAAACTTGACGAGAGTCTCAACTATTATGTCTCTTCCGAAGCAAACTTAGCTTTTCTAAAAGAAGCATCTGGACCATCTATCTTACTTTCAAGCTCCAGTTGATCGGTGATTCATTTCACCTTCTCTATCACCAATAAGGCGTAGGTGTCATTTAACTTAGCCTCACATTTATCCGGATGGACCTTATGGATTTTGGACAGTCCCGTTAACCCGTTCTTTCCGCAATTGATGAGCCGTAGACTCCTGCCTTGGTAGCTAAAAAATAACGACTAATATAAATCCAACCAAATAACAAAAGAGGAGAATATCATTTACCTTCAGCCCTCGAAACCTTCTCAATAATGAACAAATGCTTCACCATTCATTTCTCCACGAAGTTGGGATACGTTGAAGTCCTAAAGTCTGTTCATCCATCAATACTAAAACATCTCTTTTTAATTAAGTGGGATAATACATAAATCTCTCAGCACCAATTTATTGATGTCCCGACATTCTTCTCATCGTGCTATGATATTAGAAATTGAATAAATGTCCTCTCATACAACAAATAATGTAGTGCTAAAATACTTAGCTTATGGGGATAAGTCTGCACATTGACAACACTTATTTTACATAACAATTAAAGTATTGACTGAAATCTATCATCATTCTTTTATTTATATCTCAACATCATTCTCATCATCTTAGGACAATCTAAATTAACTAAATGAACTCTCAAAGCAAACAAAGAGTTTTGTCTGTAACATTCAACATCCTCTTCTGAAAATAAACAAATGGCTTGGTCCGAAACAGTGAGCACCCAACAATATGAATAAGACGGGGACGAAATTAGTCCACAACATCGTTTTTCTATGACATACTCTAATTATACGACACTCTATAATGCATGATATAAAAAAAAGGTAAGACTAAGCCACACATAATGTCGGCTTTGAACAATAACTCGTCCCTGGACTATCGCACTTGGTGATAGATAGTCCCTGGACTTTTAAAAGTCCATTCGTAGTCCCTCGACTATCCAGTTTGGATAAAGTTAATCCCTTTGCATGTGTTGACTATCAATTTTTGTGACAAATAGTCCTTCAACTATTCATTTTCGATAAATTTAGTCATTTGACTTTCTATTTTTGATAAAGTTAGTCTCGTTAATAAACATTCGCATGGGACTAACTTTATCCAAACTGGATAGTCCAGAGACTGCCAACGGACTTTTGAAAGTCCATGGACTATATGTCACCAAACTGGATAGTCGAGGGACTACGAACAGACTTTTGAAAGTCCAGGGACTATCTGTCACCAAAGTCGATAGTCCAGGGACGAGTTACTGTTCAAAGCCCATAATGTCCAACACCATGTATATATATATATATATATATATATATATATATATATATATATATATATATATATATATATATATGCTTACTTCGACCATACATTATTGGATTCTTCAAAAGTTTGATTGGAGAGAAACTGTCACATTAAATAACACATAACTTGCTTTGATTTTGATCTAGTTTTTTCCAACACCCTATTTAACCATATTGTTTGACAAGCACATGAAGTTGCTGCAATAAATCCTGCTTTTGTGGTAGATAAAATCACTAGTGTTTCTTTTCGTTATGATCAAGAGATTACCCCTGAACTTAATAAAAAACATATCATGAGGTGCTCTTTATATCTTCCAAATCTCCAGTATCATCATTGTCGATGTGGTCGCAAGTTCATTATATTCTCCCTTCCTGTAGAAAATCCAAAAAACAATTGTTCCTCTAACATATAGTAGCACTATTTCGCTACCTGTAAATGTAGCTTAGTACGATTCTCCATATGCCTACTAATAATACTCACTACAAACATTAGATCCCGTCGAGTAGTTGTGAGGTACATGAGACTTCATACTACTTGTTTGTAGTAAGTTTTATCTATCTTAACCCCCCCTTCATCTTTCACACGCTTACAATATGAACAATAGGATTAAAAACAGTGTTTATAGTATATATTTCAAATATGTTGAGTATATCTTGATAAGGTTTTGATTTGCTTAGGTAAATTGCTAGAGTGAAATCTTAGAGAGAGAAAAAGCTTTAGAGTTTTTAGAGAGAGAAAACGTAAGTACAAAGTGAGTTTCAAGTAAAAAGTGTTCAACCTTTGTATTAGATATGTCTGATCCTTTATATAGAGGAGCCAAGACTTAGTTGAATAACTAAATCTGTTACAAAAATGGGCTAATTGCTATTTAGTCCTTACAAATTAGGTAAAGTCACAATAGCCCCATAAAACTTACACCATTCAGAAATTGGAGACAAAACTTACACTAATTACAATCAAATCCCTAAATTTACATTGTTTATCAATTAAATCCTAAACTCATTTCCATATTAGAAGCCACCCTAGTTCTCATGTCAGTAAATGAATGAGAACTAAAAAATCTTCAAAGTCATTTATCTTCGAATCATCAACCTGCCATAAATCAAAACAAGCAAACTATTCGAGGCTAATGTCTTCGAATAATCATAAGAATAAATATTTGAAGCCATTATTTTGAATTAAAATTCGAAGCGTATATATGATATCAAAATTATAAACTCTTAAAACCAAATAAATATTAATGATATAATCGAAGCCATAGTCAAATAACCTTTAAGTAGCCACCAAAAGATGATGTAATCACTTCGAATAACTACCAAACAAAAATTGTCGAATTGTCTTCGAATACTTTCCAAGCAAAAATGTAACCTTTAAGTAGCCCCCTTTGAATGTAACGGTTATATGTATAATGGTTACATTCAATCTGTGAAGTAAATCTGACAACTGTCAAACGTCTAGCCTACCCAGCGATTCGTATTCCAACCTATCATAAAATGGGTATGTCCATTTTCACACGTCTTCTCCTATTTTTTTATAAATACCATTCATTTTTCATTTCAACTCTTTTTAGACACAACCACTCTAGAGAGAAGTTAGAGCTTTTTTGGCTAACTTCAACTGCTCCTCCCCTATTCCCAGAATTCTCACCGTCAAACTCAAATTTCTGATCAATCTTCATCTTCTCCGATCAATCCATTCTTGGTTGATGAGAAAGAAACCGGTAACCAAAAAATCGAAGGCCATTTTTCCCAAAACACCAGAATCCTCTGATATTGATAGCAACCTGGTGTTCAGATCTTACGACTATTTTTGCATAACGCAAAAAGCCGAAGAATATCGAAGAACATGGTTAATTCGAGGTGGCCCAATTGGAAAAACTACTAAGACATTTCATTATGGTAACTTCGATCCTACCAAAGTTCCCAAACTTTCTCCTACTCCTACTATCGAAGAAAAATCATCATCTAAAATTTATGGCCCTAAAACCCCTCGAACATCTTCAACTAAAAGCAAAGTTTCTCCTCTGAAACTAAAACTAAATAACCCTTCCTCACAAAAACCTTCTTCATCCAAACCTAAAAGGACCTTCATCGCAATGGGGGATGAATCAACAATAATTCAAACTCCATCTCCTTCGAAAACCACCACCACCAATCCTCCTCAAAGATAAATAACAGATTAATCAATTCAACCCGCAATTCCTCTATCAGAAGCAAACATTCCTTCTTCTTAAGATCCTCAAGAAGGTACCTCGAAAGCCAATGAAGCTGATTCAGAGGCTACTAAATCTGATGCCGAAGCCGAATCTCAAGAGGAAGCCGATGTCTGTTCTGTTTCCGAGGAGGAAAGGGCAAAGATTGGGAGGAATTTAAGAAACCTCGAAAGCAAATATATTATCACCTTGAAAAAGGTTTGATACATATATTATAAAGAAAGCCAAACCTCGTTTCTCAAGAAACAATGGGAAATGGGAGATTACATCACCCTTCGACTACCAAAAGAAGGAGAAACTCCCCTTGATTGCAAAGATGACGAGTTGGTGGTTTATCAAGAAATCATCAACTGTGGTCTTCGATTTCCACTAGATCCGATGATCGTGGAGTACTTTAAAACTCTCAGCTTGTGCCCTACCCAAGTAACTCCAAATCAGTCGTTCACCTTAATGTAAGTGATCATGGCATCTCGCCTCTCCAAAATACCGATCAACATTAAGAACTTCATTTCACTTACTCAGCTCTCCCAAGGTCCGAAGCTCCCATTCTATTATCTTATACTAATGGATGATCTTAAAATCATCAACGATCTTTTGGAAGCCTACAAGTTCTGGAAACAAAGGTTTGTTTTCATCTCTGGAGCTTGGGAGAATGGCAAACCAATTTCCGAAGACAATCCTTCGAAATTAAAAATGGTCTGGAGAAGCAATCGTAAGTTCTCTTAAAATTTTCCTTCTTTCCCAATTTTATTTTTTTTAAATATCTTTCCTTTCCTTTACTTAACACTTTATTTTGTTTGCTTATACAAAAAATTTCGAAGCGCTACACCACTCTTCGAAAAGCAGCTAAGGTGATGTTTGAAAAATTGGCTCCCTGGGCTGAAAAAGAGTGGAATAACGCCTTCCATACCGCCTTCCAGCCCATTAACTTCATTCATTGCCACATGTTTTCGATCACACAAGGTGTGCTGCCTCCCAAAGATTTATATTCTGAGCCAGATCCGAAGTTGGTTGTCTTTCGAATTCCACAGGCTGATTGTAAAGTATTCCTTCCAATCCGACACAGATCAGACAGCCATCTTCCTAAAAAGAAAAAAGAAAAAATCAACAAAGAGAAGAAAGGCAAAAAAGAAGTTAGTACATCTGGTGCCAACCCTTCCACGCCCTCAAAACCGAAGCGTAAAAAACGCAAAGCTGCTGATCAAACTCTTTCTCCCATTGAAGAGGGAGAAAATCAAGAGAAGTTTTCGAAAAAGAAGAAAAAATATTCTAATTCCCTCAGTAAAAAGAAGAAGCAAAGAAAAATCATTTCATACAAATTAGTCGATGAGCCTGAAGACGAAGCTATTGAAACCCAGCAACAACGACACTCCCTAAATCCTCCACCCGAAGCTCATTCCTCGTAAGAACATCCTATGATTGTCATTGATGATTTTTCTCCTAGTTTTTATCATCGTCCCAGAAGCTTCAACCTAGATGCGTTCATTAATTTTGAAAACACAGAAGCACTTGATGGTGAAGAGGATCCTACCCTTCAAGTCGTTTTGAATATCATGCTTGATTTTACAAGGTCTACTGCAGAGAAAGAAATTCCAAGATCACCTCGCACCTTCGAACCTATTACATCTTTTGATATGATTGATAAACTGAGCACCACAGAATACCGCAGTCCCCCTCCAAATCCTGCAATAGCTAACGCTCTTCAACCATTCTGGTCTTGATGCTGCTGCAAAAGCTCTTGCTTCTCAAATTGAAGCCTATCAAGACCATCTCAAGTAGCTAGCCAATGATATGGTTGACTATAAGGAAGCTTATGAGGTTGAAAAGAAATTCAAAGAGACCTTGCATAACAAAGTATCCGAGCAGTTTTATGCCTATGAGATAGCTAGATCCGAGCTGATAAAAGGTGCTCTTTGTATAAAAGATCATCTTCAGATCCAGCATATAGTCGACACAGAATTACTGAAAAAGTCTCACGAAGACAAAATAAAGAAACTCAAAACCGAACACCTCACTGAACTGAACATGGAAAAATCCAACTCTTCCACTCTTCAAAATTCTCTAACTCTTTCTGAAGCAAAAAATAAAGAGTTATCCGATGAGATAGAGAATTTGAAGAGAAATTTTGAAGCAGAAAAAACTGCTGCTGTAACCACTGCCGAAGCTGAACTCTCAAAGAATATGCAAACAGCTATTCAGGTCGGAAAAGAAGATGCAACTATCCTTCTCCTTCGAGAACTCCATATTGCCTATCCAAAAATCGACCTCACAAATTTTTGGAACGACATCCCCGAGGAAAAACGTCCAAGTGAGGCATTCGACCCTGTTCATAGCTCATCATCTAAACCATACGTTTTATGAATTATGAAACTACCACCAATTTTTTGCAAGAATTCAATTCCAAGAAAATAGCTTGTCTTACCAAGATCAATCATATCAAACTCATGCTTTATAGAATGTTTAAACTCGGTAAACATTAAGTCATCATTGCGAGTAAAAATTAGATCATCAATATATAAACTAACAATAAAAATTTGCCTTCTTTGTTAGTTTTGATGAACAAGGTATGCTCATAGTCACATTGTTCTAAAACTTCCTTTATGAAATATATTTATATACGACTGTGCCAAGCACGATGTGCTTGATTGGGCCACTAGAGTGCATTCTTTAACTTACAAACTTTTTGCTCATTTCTTTTTCGCACATAACCAACACGTTGCTCGAAAAATACTTCTTCATTTAGCTCACCATATAAGAGTTCAAATTTCACATCTAACTGATAAATGGACCACCCTCTTTGATCTATAAATGCAACTACCAACCGAATCATTTCCTTACGACACGGGTGCAAAACCTCTAGTATAATCTGATGAGGGTAAAATGTATTATGAAGGTAAAATCAGAAGATCCTCTAGTGATTTAGTATCTAAAGTTTCTGTAAAGAGTAGTAAGAGAAAATACGTGCTTGAATTTACTATCTTTGGAAAAAGTCCAACCCATTTAATGTTGTTTGTTGGGGTAATTATACTTTTTTCGTGGATCAATGGGCCGTTCGGTTCAGATCTTATACTCGAGTCAATCCTGTGGGCCCTCAAGCCCAAAAATCAAAGTGCTATGCATACAACTGAGTCATTGGTTCAGTTAAGTTACTGTTCAGTCATTGAGTTTTATTCATCCTCTCCAAAATGCCCTTCGGATAAAATTAGAATTACTATAATACTCTTGCGACGATATCCAATTCGATCATATAGCCCCCTTAGCTCTTTCAAAAAATCTTCGGGAGAGCTAACCATGCTAGGTAATGTATGATTCGCTTCTGAAGTGAATCTAGAGGGTGAACGAACAGCTCAAACGTTGCGACTTTATAAATAGCTCTCTTTTACACATGTCAAGTGATAATTGGACCTATTAGCCATTTTTTATAGGTACTTGTGTCTAAACATTAAATGAGTTACATTTAATAGCCCTTAATCATGGCTAGATGTTTCATCTCCCCTAGGTAAAATATTAAAGTACTCTTTAAAATATATAAGTGTGATTTTTCAGTGTGATTTTTCAGTGTTTCTATTTCTAGTGTGAGAAAAAGTTTCAAACTTTGATTCTCGACAGAGAAAAATACCCTAATTTCTCAAATTTTTCGCAATTCTTATATTTTTCTCAAAACAAATTGTTCACGGCGAGGACTGCCTTAGTTAAATAAGGTTGTCTTAATCTATCTGAGTTAGAGAAAGATAAAAAAAAGGAGGTCATAATCGTTGCCCGAGTACTTGCTTCGCCCGACGGATTGGTCGTACAAGATATTCCACAACCGTACATAAGTTCATCATCTCATAGACCATCAGTTCTTTCCAAGAATAATTCCTATTTCTCAACCTTTAACAAATTTTAAATCACCTATTCAGTTAATCGAGAAACCTACCATAAAAACTAAAGTCGTTAACAGTCGTAAAACTCCGTCTTCTTTCGTAGCTACGGACTCACATTAGTGAGGAGACTCTGATGGATATCAAAGCTGAGGAGCTAGTGGCATATAGTGAAGTGCTTAATTGGGGCCTTCGGTTCCCTTTGGACCTAGATCTATGGATATATTTCCACTTGGTAAGGTTATGCATAAGTCAATTAAGTCCCAATGCCACCTATACACTATTAACCAACATCATAGCTTCAAGGTTGTCTAAGATTCCAATCCCTATGGAACAATTTGATACTGTGGCTAGTTTATGCTGAAATTACCATATCTCCTTTTACTATTTCAACATGGGGAATGGTTATAAAGTTATTGATGATTTGATACTAAATTGCACACCAGATTTAATTTTCAGTGTTTTCAAAGATGTTATGGATCAGATATATCATGGTAAATTCTTCAGATAAAATTATGTCATCCATAATGGACTCTGCTAAGTGATATTTCGAGGAGAATATTTCAACATTCGAGGATAACTAATAGGGAACAGTTTTCTATTGTGGCTAGTTTATACAGAAACCACCATGTCCCTTTTTATTATTTCAACATTTGGAATGATTTTAAATTTAGTGATTATTTGATGAAGGCTCACGAGCCTTGAAGGGCGCAATTCCTCTACATTAGTGGTGCTTGGGAAAATGACAAGAAAATTACTTCCAAGGGAAATCCAAGTTTACTGACCAGATATTGGAGAAGTTCAGGTAAATACTATATGAATTTCTTTTATTATGTATTGACATTAATTCCCACATCGGATTTTGACACTAAATTCCACACCGGATTTATTTTTCTGTGTTTTCAAAGATGTTATGGATCAGATGTATCATGGAAAATTATTCAAACAAAATTTTTTCATCCACAATGGATTAGAACATTCGAAAACAAGAAGAACCATTTTTACAAAGCTACACCTGTGGGCCACAGAGAAATGGTGAACAACTTTCCAAAATTGTTTCACACTAGGAAACATGGTGAGGGCCCATTTTTGGAGAACGAACTCAACCAGTGAGCTCTCATAGGAACAATTTATCAGTCCTCCCAGAGCTGTTGTTATCTTCAAAAGGATTGAGGAAATGAATTGTATGATTTATTTACCAGCTAAGAACAAGGCTCATAGCCATCTTGACAAGATTATAAAGAAGACGAAAAGGAATGCCGCTATATCTCAAGAGTTTCCCGATGTAGGTGGTTTGGGGCCTCCAGATGAAATTGATGATGCTTTATTGGACTAGGGCTTGGAACCGTCCTTTTTGGAATCGTTATTAGAGTTGTTCTGGCAGTATCTCCTCCATAAGTCTTTTGTGAAAGAGCTTTCTCCAGATGTAGTGCGCGTTTATGTGCTTCAGACAAATTCACAAGGCCAAAATATGTTCATTTGGTCCTGAAAGTGTTGTCTCATCCCACCTATGTAACAAGATATTAATTGAGCTGCCAAATCAGCAATACCAACACGATTTTGCAGCTTGAAATAATCGTTGGTGTATTCATCAACAGTCTATGACCTTTGTTTATGGTTTAAAACTCTGGGATCTCAGGTTTGAATCCAGATTCCCACCGGTTGTTGGCGTCTAGATCGAAATCTCTCGCTGGCGTAT